>JAOUZG010052814.1:2187721-2215235 GCA_026289955.1 Argiope argentata
TTTTTATGGGAAGCTGGTTGTAATAAAATTAAATTATAATACTCCTATTCTTAAAATTTCTATTTGAATTTTCACTAAATGAGATTCTGATGTCCGTCCGTATCATGTAAGCACAATGAAGATCATCATAATAAAATCTATTGTTAAAAGTTTAAAAAAAACAATTTTAAAAAATTTGATAAATTTAAAAAAGAAAAGAAAAATGACAATTTGATAAACTAAAAATGGCAAGTTCTAAGATTTTAAATCGGTGTAAAATTCTTTTTTGTGCAATTATGTTTTTTAGACTTATCGCCGATAACATCCTGTTTTAATTTTAAATTCATTAAAGTTTCTAAAAAAATTCTCTCAATAATGCATATTATATCTCTAAAAAATAAATCTGCACCAAATTCGATGACTTTAAGCCAAGTGGTCTGGTTACGCCAGTTCAAACACATTTTCTTTTATTATTTCTAGATGTTTCTATAATTTTCCTTTCATCCATTCCAAGTAATCTCTAAGCATTCTTTTTGTTATTCAATTTATTTAAATGTATGTTCTTAATTCTCCTAATAAAAATTATTGCACTTAATTATCTGGCAATATTTAGATTTTTTTAAAATTGTGAAGTAACAAGGGTCAATAATATTCAAACATGTATTATTAAATACATAATTTCTGAATTTTAAATTGGTGTATAGGTTTATTCTTCTGTATAATAGTTCTCAGAGATATTATCGTATATTATCAAAATTTGGGAACAAAACCAATAGATGTTAAAATAACGATTTTAGTTAAATTTTACGCATTTTTTTCCACTGAGGGTATAACGAAACAAAAACCCATTTTAAGTTTCTGGCTAAATAGTATTTTAAGTCAGAAAACCTAAAAGAAAGCAGGACAATAAATATTTCTGTTTTTATAGATAGTATTCCTATACGGATATTTGTTTTTGATATTTTCTAAGAAATTTAGTCAAGTTTTTTCTTTATACAAGGTGACATTTTTGCGAGGAAAATTATCGTTATTCTTTGAAGATTTTGAAAAAGGAGTTACTCAAACTTATATTTTGACTGTAAGAATCGCGGACCGAATTTCTGTCATCTGCCTCCCTCTAAGAGGGGGGCATCTCGAAATGAGGATGAGATGCTTCCGGCAAGATCTCCCCACCCTGATTGGATCTCCCCACCCTGGAGAGTACACGAAAAGGAGGGGGGGTCTAGCTTCTCCCATCGATGACGGGGCGTACGTACTACCGGAAGGGTTGTAACGTGGCCGGTAATGACCTTTAGTATCAAATCACAGTTCCCTCCAGTCTTGTTGTTTCGGCGGTCCGGCTGAGTGGTTATTCAGTTTTTATGTTTTAAATCCAGGTCGGAGTGTCTGGTATGATTTTCCTCATCTGTCTCTTTATGATTACGGCTTATTGTGTTCAAACGCACTAAGTTGACTCTAAAATATTGTTCTAAGATTGAATTTAAAATATTATTCTATTTTTGTTTCATTTAAAGTTTCTGATTTAATTGGAATCTTGAAATTAAATTTAATCATGTTTTTAATACCTTATTTTTCTATAATTATAATAATAAAAAGAAATGAGGAACAAATTGAGGGGGAAAGAACTAAAAATTGAAAACAAAAACAGTTTGTGAAAATCAATAACAATTAAACATTATTGAAACATTATTACACTACAATTATAAAAAATATTTTACAAAAAATAATGACCCAAAATTTAAATGACATACGGTAATCGTAATAACACAAAATTATGATATTACGCAATTATAATTGCTTTTAAAAATAAGATATATCAAATTAGCGCATTTAATATATGTGCATATGCACGGTGTATGCACGGTGCGCATATTTATATTTTCTCTCTGAAATCATCCTAAAAAATCATCAAAATAATAAATTTTATTTGTTTAGTAAATTATTTACAAATTTAATATAAAAAACAGCCCAAAATAAACCTCATCTAAAAATAAACATCAAAAGATACAAATCGGAAATAATTATTGTGGTCCAAAAACTGCCGAGTTATTTGTATTTTTAAATACCTATTTCTTTTCTAAAATCTCGAAAAGTCTTAAACAGAATAAATTTATCACCTAGAAAAAGGTTCTAGAAGATTATCTTTAACATTTTTCTTTGATTTTTCTTTTATTTTTTATCAAATTAATTCATTAGCAGGATAGCAAAATGTAAACCTTTAGAGAAGATACAAAAGTAAGTTTTCAAGTAAATAATCAGAAAAAATAATAAAATAAATGTCGTGAGAAATGGCCTGCTAAAAACTTTTTTTCTTGATTCCAGCACCGCATTATAGAGAAGTTTTCTTCTAATTCTGACAATTAGAACTCCTAATTAGCGTTTAAGCAAGCAACTTTCCTTTCCATTCAAAATCGTTTTGTTGGAAGACGCTAAATTGCAATAAGCTGCCCTAGAGAAAAAAAATGTTGAAAGAACTATGATTAAAAGTATTTCCGGTTTTTTTCAATGGTATACAGACAACTTTATATAAAAAAATATGAACAGAGTGGATTTTATAACGCATTTTTAGCAGACAAATGTCATCACTAGTTGCTGCAAAAGTAGCCACTGAAAGCAAATTGAATTAGGCGCAAAATGGAAAAATGACAGTCCATAATTTTTTTTTCTGGATGAAATGTTTTTATTGTTAATAGTTCATGAATGTACATCATTAAGAATTTTATTAGTAATTAATTTTCTATGGAAAAATATTATTATTGAAAATTTTATGAGCTCGAAAAAAAATTCTCAAAAGGTCATGAAATGTCACTTTAGTATTCCAGCAGTAAAGATTTGAGGAAATGCCTAAAATGTCCCAAAATCTCATCTCGAATCATTATTACATACACAATTGATAATATACATTTAAGTTAAATAATTCAAATTAATTTAAACAAATGTAGAATTTTGTAATGAATTGTTGATAGTTATTATCCATATGTTGTTGATAAAATCAATCAATCTAATTGCATATTTCTCAGAAGCTCGCACTTCTGGTATTCTTTTTAAAAACTCAATTCAACTTGACGATTGTACCTATTCTTGAGATAATTCATCATATTATGTGTATTCCCATGAGAAAATTTGTCAATATGAGATTGAACAGACGGTTAAGAAATTTAATTTCTATATATGAGACTTCTGTTTCTGGCACAGCTGTAACGCGTTTTCCTCGTCTGGGAGTCCCAGGTTCGATGTCCGGTTAGGGCATGGTTGTTTTTCTGTGGACTAAGTGTGTGAATGTGCCCCCTCCCCCTGTAAAAAGGGATTTTGCAAGCGGTTATGTGTGAGTCATCCTCATATGAGATAGAAGTCAGACTTCTCTTCTTGGGTGCTCAGGGGTCCATACTCTCAGAAGCTACTGCACCCCTCTTTCCGTTGTGGAGCGGACACGTCATCATTATTAAAGTATTTTAAGCCGGCCGGAATAGCCTGGTTGGTTGGGCGTTGTATTTGTATCTCTTAGGCTGCGAGTTTGAGCCCTCCAGCAGAAGACTCACCATGTGTGTGGTGGCTTGTGCAAGTTAATCTGTCGTGGCTACAAAATCCTCCATGTCTAGACTAATACCTCTTGGAGTACTGAATCAAAGGTTCCAGATCTAAATTACAATTTGTGGATGAATGAATGAAAGGCATGAATGTAAGACCATCCCATAAATTGAGTTTGTGTCGTGTGTGAGCTAGAATTCAGACTTCTCCCTTGGGTGCTCAGCTGCCCATACCCTCAGAAGCTACTTCACACCTCCTTTCGTTATAAAGTGGAACACGAGAATAACAACCGTCTGTTCAATGGAATTCTATAAAACTGGAACTCCATATCGAGAAAGTAATACCAACTCATCATATATCAGCACATTTCATCGTCCAAGCCCTCGTGCTGTGAGAGCTCTTCTTTTTTCCAAATGTCTCTAATTCTTGACACACCGTATTTCAATAATGCCGTTCCACAGAGTAGGATCATCAGCCAAAAGAAAGATAAATTAATTAATTCACATTTATTTTGTTACTTATGAAATAACCTAAATAAATTTCATTGTCAAACATGAATATTATTTATCTGGAGGTCTAATTATGACAATTGATTGAGCTATTATTAGCGAAACATTATTAATGAACCATTTTAATTTTAAAAAATTTCGTTAAATTTTTTTTATAATTGTTAATATTGATTTTACATTAAGACTTATTTAGCAGGCTGTAACATTTTTTGAAATAATGTTTAGATTTTTAAATGTGTTAACTAGTGATTATAATTAATTCTTTTTATAACTTAACTACTCATTTATTATATTCATAAAAATACACTCAATAATTTTGCTGGTTTTAGCTCAATATATATTTTTATCAAAGTTACTTGGCTGTTATAACTTGTTTCCGTTAAATAAATTTGGAGCAAGATGCATCTATTTAAACACAACTGTCAATAATTAATATTTCTTTACTATTTATCATTTTCTATTTATTAAAGTACGCGAGGGAAGTTTATTTTTGACCCGGAACCTGATTTCTGGAGAGAAAAAAAAACACTTTTAATCGGATTTGGCATACGTTATAACTGTCGGGTTTGAACCTCTATTCACAATTAGTGAAAAAAGTTTTAAAGGCCTTTTAAACTTAATACATAAACAAAGTAAATAAAGAAAAACAGTTTTAAAAAACCACTTAATTTATCTTTAATCAAAATTTTAAAATATTTTCCCCCTTTTACTAGTAGAATAACAAGTGATTAAAATTAAGTAATCATAACTTCTCATTACCGGTTTCTAGTTAGGTATTGTAAGTGCTGATACAGCAGGACCCATTGTAAAAATAGTAAAGCGAAAATACCATTTACTATGCGTAACGTGCATTTCACAACTAGCATATGGCTTCAACTTATTGTTCAAAAAGTGTTATAAACAAAAAAATTTATTTACTATATAATAGTAAATAAATTAAATATTTTATTTTATTAATATTATATTATATTATTTCATTTATTACTATTAAAATATAATAATATTTTAATAGCATATTATAATATTGATGTAATAATATAATTTTATTTATTGATGATCCCTTGTCCGCTTTACAACTGAAAGAGAGGGTGCAGTATCTGCTGAGGGTATGAAATCTTGAGCATCCGAGGTCAGAGGTTTGACATCTAAAACTCATATGAGGATGACACACCCACATTCGCTTGCACAGCCCTTTTAACAGGGGGGAGGTCACATTCACACAACTCACAAATAGTACATAGAAGAACAACCATGCCCTAAATGGAACTTGGACCCGGGGAGCCCAGATCACGAGGAAGACGAACCTCCTATGTGCCGGGAAGCCGGTAATTATATTGATTATTATTAAAATGTAACATCTTATTTATTAAATGAATAAAATATTTTATTTTATTTATTTAAAAATAAAATATTTTTGGCATATCTTCCTACCCGCACAAAGCATTACAATTATAAAACTTTGAGCAATATCCAAATCAATGTACATTTTTCTGCACCTTCTTATTTCTTATAAACAAATACAAAAAATTTAAGAAGCTCCTTGATGCATATATTCTGTACTCTATTCTCGAGAATGGATTCTTATTTAATGTCTGAAGAATATAAAAATTCACTGTCAACAAATTCATTTTCATCATCTTTGTGTTTTGTATTATTTGTATTCTTGAAAATATAAACATAATCACTTGATAATTTAAATTCGACCCTTTACAGAAGCAATAAGACCCTTAAAATATTTTTCAGTTGCTTTTTTTAAAATTTTATAATTAAAAAAATACATAAATAATTGAAAGGAATTATGCTCAATTAAACTAATTATTTTACATAATTGACCAAAAATAGCTAATTATTTTATTTAATGGATAAAAAAATGCTGTTTTCTAAGAAATATACTACAATGATCAAATGCTTTAAGAATTATTTTCGTCTAAATAAGTTAATATATTCGATAACATTTATTACATTTTTTTAAAAAAAGATAATCTCCTATTGCAAAATTTTTATTCCGAATAATTTCACTCTTCGAAATACATTTTAAATTCATTTTTATGAATACATTAACACTAGCATTGAATTTACTTTTTTGTCTCAATACAATTAAGTAGAATGACTAAAAGTGATGATTCTTAAAATAGCAGTTCATAAAATTAACAACACTATTTAAATAACTACAAGTTTAAATCTTTTTAAACAATTTGCAGCATCAAAGATAATTTCGAGATATTACGTTGAAATGAAGCAAAATCCATGAATTATCTAATTCCAATAAATAAATTTTGTATAAGTTGATTATGAAAAGTTCTTTTTTTCTTCTCAAAAGTAGGAAAAGTTTTTTAATGATATATTATTTTAAATCTTGACAATCTATAAAAGTTATAGATAGAAATTTTAAAACTATTCAGTCTACGAAATAAAGATAGATATTCTTTGCATGCTTCAAATATTTTTTACCATTGTTTTTTATAAAATATGATTCTCAAATATTTTAGATATATTTATAGTGCTAATGTAGCAGACGTTTTATAACGAAAATGAAGAGTAGAAACATATTCTTTTCATAGTGAAGTCAATTAATATTACGTCACAGTTTTGTCATAAACGTCACTATGCATTCTATCAAGTATTTAGTCCCATGTTGTTTTACAATATAGTGTTGTTTTTCTTCCTGCTGCAAAATTTAATTAAACTTCAAATTAAATTGACGTGATGCGTCTGAAGCGTTGTTATGAGTTTGCTATTTTGCAAAACCATTAGTACCAAAATACACCTTAAACCTTAAATTACCGTCTATCGTGAAATACCAGTTTAAACAAAATAGAAAAGAACAAATAATTGACAGATAATACTAAAAATCGTAATAAATTCTATAAGATATCGAAATCCAACTGCTTTATCTTTTCATTTTTTCATATAATAGGTATATAAAGAACAAGTATTACATTCTTCCTAGAATTCGAAATTTTGACTGATCTCCACGTTTTTTTCTCCCCCTTAGTCCTAAAACTTATTTTTGTAATCAAATCTGCCTATTTTTGAACAAGATAACTCAAAAACGCTCTGAGCTAGACAAATGAAATCTGGTATTTTATTTCTACTCTTAATATGTATATTTCTCAGAAATGCTAAATAAAATCGATTTAGTGGAAATCTGTTTGTCAATCTTGCCGAATATAAGTTAGCAGTGAATGAGATGGGTAAAATATAGTACTAAAATTTAAAATTTGAAGTTTAGAGGGACATCAAATTTAGAATGAAATACGGCTAAATATTCGTATTCTGCTGGTCTGAGTTTTGAGATTGTAAATGCATTTTAAAACCGCAAATGTCTGAAGTCTAGATTATCACTTCGAGATTAAAATTATATTTTGGTGTCAACAGTAATTATAATCGTTGGGGAAAAAAGTCAAAATATAATTTTTTAATAATTTTATAATAATTAATATATTATAAATATAATAAATTTCTAATAATTTTGTTTTATAGTATCCCAGCGATGAATCCTCAAAAATATAATCGAAATTATTAACTGCTTCGTAACTAGCGTAGGTCGATGGCAGTTACAGTTAATAATGCATAAGCACATTTATTAGAAAGCATGCGAGAAAGTTTTAGGAAGACCGCTACCCCTAGTTTAAGCCTATTTTTCCAATTCCTACTATTAGCTCACACTTATATGTATATATATCTTGTTGAGATTTTCAATCGTTAATAAAATAATTCTTATTCTTCTACTCAAGTTCAAATACATATTTTTAAACTAGTAATGGATGGCACTAGTTATTAATGCTGTTTTTTTAATATTATTTCATTAATTCGGTTAATTTTTATTAAATAATTAAAAACTATCTTTCCTGCCAAAAAATTTTATTTCCCCTCCACCAAATAAATAAAACTTCAGTTTGTTTTCTTCCCACGCTAATGAGGTTAGTCTTAACATGTTTTTTACCGATTATTTCAAACGATTCTGTTTATTTTAGAGCTTGATGCATATAAAATTAAACATTGTAAATGAATCGATTTTTTTATTCATTTTGAAGTATTTTTGAATTAAAATAAAACAGAATAAAAGAAATTAAAATTTTTTAATCTGTATTACTTTGCTCCAACTGGCGTAGAAAATTCACGCACTTGCATTGCTCCAATTGGCGTTGAAAATTCCCGCATGTTCATTGTGTTACGATTTTTCAACGGATACGAATTTGATTTTGTTTTGGCCAGACAATATTTTTTGATAAATTATTTAAATTAATTGTAATTATTTAATAAAAATAATTAAAATAAAATTTTCTTTGTTGACCTAAATAGGAATTGATTTAAATTTTGTTCATATAGCCTGTTCGATTACTTTTTTAATCAAATGCATATTACATTGAAATACAAGGAGAAACTTGATTGCAAATATGCGAATGTAAAAATAATTTAAATTTTTAGTTTAAACCAGGAAAATAATATTATTTGCCAGAGGTTCTGAAGTTACCATCATTAAAGTCGTGCCTACGTGATGGCCGAGAAACATTGATAAACAAATATGTTCGAGAACATCCGGTCCATCACCGATTTAAACTCAGCAGTGATTAATGCGAAAAGATCAATTTCAAAATACAACGGTATCTCGTACCTCATTAATCCTACCATAATTACGTCATTTAATCAGTATTAAATGTATTGCGTGGTCGTAGGTGGATCTGATACACATTTTTTCACTGTTAATATTTTGCCCAGAGCACCGGTTCGCAACAATTTAACTTTTCTGATACAATTTTCCCTATGGGTTTTATTCCCGCCTTTTTTTCAACATTTCTGACGGATTTTGTAGATTTGCCTCTTTTATATATGACTGTTTGTCTGAGATTATATTGATTCTATCAATTAATTAACTTTTTGTTGTCCGTATTAAGAAAGAGGTGAAATAATCAATACTTTGAAGGCTCATTTTCTTACACAGAGATAGTCAACAGTTTGTGACTCTGTATCCCATAAGATACGTAAATTGTTGTTTATAAGTAAATTATATTCACTAAATTTGTTACTGTAAATCTATAACAACGGTTTATTAGAATCATAAAAATTGGGGTGCTGGATTGAACATCGTCTTCCCAAATTGACCGTAGTTTGATCACGAGTTTTCATCCACAATATTTCCCCAATTTAAAAAAAAAGCTTTTTGGGATCTAAATACACGTATATTGTTTCTATTCACTAGACTTAAAATGAAAGCGATATGTAACATTATTTTATTTAACTTACATTTTTATTGAAATGGAAAACTGAGATGTTGTAGTTCTGAAAATGTGCACATATTTTTATTCATTATGAAAGTTTTCATATTTCCAGAACTTAATAAATAAATTCAATTTTGATTCCATATGAATGGCTCCCTCTGTTGCTGAATTCGAGAAGAAATTGATTTAAAGATTTTATAATTATTATATTGTTGAATGAAAAAATATATAAAAGTCTAAAAAGTAGAATTTTTTTAAATACCTTTTTTATACTAAAAAGAGTAAAGAAAGATTTGCGACACTATAATTAGCATTTAATCAAATATCCAGATGTGGTCTCTGAAAATTATAGTATGAGAAAATTAAACATCAATGAATATAATAAAATGATCATTCTTAAGCATTTTAAAATTAAAAATATATTATGTATATGATTAAAGTAATATAGTAATTCTAGAGCTTTTTGTGTTTAAGCATCTATAATTTTTTTGACATTTATACTTTCGTTTTAAAAAATGGTACTTTTTCATTAGCCGGATGGCAGCAAAAAATTGCCAAATAAAGCAAAATTCCTCGAAATTTTTTAAAGTGATTTTAAAGTGAAAAAATTGCCAAATAATGTAGAATTCCGCCAAATTTCTTTGGAGATATTTCACTGACGCCCGGCTAATGGAAAAGTACCCAAATAATTCTTTTCATGTTTTTAAAACATTAATAGAAGAGAAGCTTTAACAAGAAATTTAGTCTTTAGGCGCTTATGCTTCTTTTTCCTTCTTGAAAATTCTTCGTAGTTTTTGTTATAGTCCGAATATTGTAATGTATTATTATAAATATTTGAACACAAATGAGGTTGTGTATGAGCGAAACGTGACTATAGCATACCAACATTTTTCAGTATATAAACTGTTTAAATTTTTAAATTTTTCAAAATGAAATCAGAAAGACAAAACACAAATTATACAGGAAAGTGTTATTGTACTATGTATTTTGATAAGTCATAGCACTTCCCACAGTAACTAAACAAAAATATCATTCTCGCAACTGTTGAATGAATTCTACAAAAAAAAATTAAATACAATTGATAGCAAAAAAATGAAATTCCAGTTGTATTAATTCATATAAAACAAATATTTACAATAACTATTGTTTTTGTATTTAATCTAAATTAAAAAGTATTATCTCAAATTATATTTATTTTATTTTTGTAAAAAATAATCTCTCCTAATAAAATAATTCCGGGAGAAAAGAAGTTCAAATTAACTTAATTATTTTATGAGAAACTAACGAACTTAATATAAATTAAATCGTGTGCTTGATAATGATGGCTTTTATTCGTAAATAATTTTTAAAGACAAGGAAAACAAAAATGCTCATTTACTTTACTTCAAAATAGAAACAACCCTAACATGTGTATAATTAAATGAAATATGAGCATGAAAAATATATAAATTACCTTTTAAAACGATTTTTTTTTATTTATTTGTCTTTCTGTAATTGTTTTATTATATTTTAATTTGAAATCATTTTACTACAAGATCAAATGTATTTTAGAAACGAGCAACTTATTTTTAGAATTTGAAACTTCTTTTCCTCTCTTTTGAAAATGTGCGCACTCATTTCGGAAGAGAAAAATGTATTAACTTCTATATTTAGCATAAAGTTTGGAGTGAATTATATTAGACGATAAATTGACTTTTATTCCGGAGACTTTTATTGTTTTTAACTCTAAAGAGCTATTTTCTCTAAGGAGATTTCCCTAACGAGGTGTACTTCTTGTTATGATTCACTGAACAAAATAGTAGCAATTATTGCTGACTGCTCTTTTTTTCATTTTATATTATCTATTGTCATTGATTCGCGAATGCTTTTTCCCTGAATAACACTGTAAATAAAATTTGCTTAATTGTTTCTACAAGGGGAAATTTTAATAATTAGTTTCTGCCTACAATATACATTTAGAGTGCTAGGGTGGATTTGAGTTCTTGTTAGATTCCCTCAACTAATATGGCAATTCTAGATTTACTTTATGCTTTAATATTAAAGTTAAATTTTCTAAAATTTAAAAATAATATAAATTCTTTCATTTCTTCAAAATTTAATGAAAATCTAAATTGTATTCTAAATATTGAAGCGAAAATGAAGTTCCTAACCAAGCGCCCCGATGGCTCAGTCGGGAGAGCACGGGATTCGTAATCCGAAGATCGCGGGTTCGAATACAGGCGGAGCAAGTTGCTATGGGAACTCGGTTCAATTCATTTCTGTTTCAATTTAATTTCTCATTTGTTGTGTTAATTATGCAAATTTGTATTATGTAAATTTATTCCTAATTTTCTGCGGGCCTTCAAATTCTAGAAGGTTTTTCGTGTATATAAGTAGTTTCGAGATTAGTCTGATAATAAAAGAATCGTGAACTGAGCTTGAGTGTGTTTATTCTCGTTAGCTCCACTACATTCATCTCATCTTCGCGACAATATTAAAACTTAAATTATAAAGCAAATATTTTAAGATATTTCTTTGCAAGCAGTTTCAACCAGTGGATTCTAAAACCAAAAGATCTAATGATATTTTTTACTATTACTGTATATTCAATAATTTGTACGTTTACTTAAAGTGACTGAGAGTATAAATTTTGTCATGAATATGTTATTATTTTCAAGTAAATAAAGGGAATCTATAAACAAGCCATTAAAGTAGATTATGCTCATGTGCATGAAAACATTAATCCTATATAAGAACACAAACCAAAGAAATATTTTTAAAAATATCAAGCTACTTTAATGGATTTTTCGATTACAATATTAAATGCTTCACCGTATTGATATTTCACTGCTCAATCTTTGAAAGACATAGGTTTGCATCCCTAGTAGCACATAAATAGTGTACAATATTGATCAATATTTGCACCATTGTTTAATATTGTGGAATATTGTTTAATATTATATAATATCGCCCAATATTGTACAATACTATGCTACAGGATGTGCTACTTGGGATCGTTCTATATTTTTTCTCTTTTTTTTCACTCTCTCAGTCATCATGTATTGTTGGAGAGAGTTATTTTTTATATTCCTTTTTTAGCATTCTTTTTCTATTTTTTTATACATTGTTTGCTAAAATGGACTAAACATGTTCTCGAAACAATAAACTATCCCTTCCATGAATAAATTCTGAATAGAATAGGCAAGACTAAATAAGAGAAAATTTTCGAATTCCAAATAATTTTAATGAACAGAATCAAAACATCTTATAATTCTTGAAAAGAAACAGAATATAACTGAAACCAAGATAACTGTAAATCATGTATTTTCAACCATTTCTTTCAAATGGACTATTGTGCCGATATTACTTTAAAACAAATATAAATTATTGCGGTTACATAAAAGTAAGTGTTGTTAATAATTATTTGAATGTAATTAAGACTTTCGTCATTTGAATACAGAAATTTGTTTTTCCAATATGATTCTAATATGATATGATTTTGTAGTGAATAGATCCACGAATAAATATCAGTGCGGAATTTCAATGGGAACTAAATATACGGACAGGATAACCTCAATTTTTTTCAATAAAAGATACAGTTCACTGAAAAAGAGAATCACACATTCGACCATCAAACATAATATATATCATACAATAACAATTCTTGATACCGTTAACTATTTTAAACGTTGCTATTTGCTGATAGAAGGCTATCAAGTATTCAGGAAAGCTTTCTAGATTATGAACTGCACTCTCATTATTGAGACAATGATTCTCTATTGATCATTCTCGAATCAAAGCATTTGGATATCGCACAGTTTAATCTAATGAGTATTAAAAATTATACTCTGCCTTTAAAAGATAAATAATTCTATTTTTAACATATATATAAGATTACATATGTTATAAGGACATATATATTAAGATTATTAATTACTCCAAAAAGTTCCAATAAAAGAATTTAGAAACTTTGGATGCAAGAAATTTTGTCTCATCTAAATTATCTTAGCTTCAAAAGGAAAAGAAAGTTCTTATTAAAATTACTATAATTTCAGATTTTAAGTTTTTCCAAGATTATGAAAAATTTACTGCATTCGAGAATAATTTTGAAAAAAAAATTATCAGGTTTTTAATTTGAATATTGAAAGTTATGTCGCACTTTCGATTTTGATTTTAAATAATGTTATCGGGTTTTGAAAGCATTAAAGAAAAAAAATTAATTTAATTATTCATAATGTTAAAAAAAAATTATTCTTAAAATAAACCACATTTTTACAACGGTTTTTAGAATTGGGGACACAGCTGTAAATTTGAACATTGTGTATTTTAAATCACTAACATTGATTTCACCATTAGGCCAAAAATGTATCCATTATCCAAATCCTCGCTCGATATTCCGTCATAAACAATATTCAATAGTTCTTGATAGAAACCTGTTATAATGGAACATTCAAGTTTAATTTATGGGCAGTTATAAAACTGTTTTTTAATGTAAAAAACAATAGATATCTTTTTAAATAATAATGATATTTATTCTTCCAGAATTGTTTGAGAATTTTCATATTATTTCAGTTCGTGTGCAGAGAGACTTGATAAATAAACTTACATTTCGTTTATAAGATCAAGATTATTAACCTGTGAATATTATCCCACATTAGACTACAAATTTTTGCACCATGGATTACAGACGCAATCTGTATTATAGAAAATTGATTCCAGATAGATAATAATAGATTATTCAATGTTTTAATACAATGCTACAGAAGAAAAATATATAAAAATTGATTCTGAAGATGTAAAAAGCGTCTGATTAATTATTTTGTTGTATATCAAAAGAAAATTTCAATTAGAGAGATCTAGAATACTTCGCATTAAATTTACAGCATTAGTTAGGCCTTTAATGGCTATTAAGAAGTTTTTAAGTCTTGAAAAAGTGGATCTCTGTTAAAAAGGGAGTCTAAACAAAATAACAAAGATGAAGTACATATTTACCAAGAAAATAATTAGGCGTCCAGTTAATAAGTTTGAGTGGAAAATAATAAAATCCGATATATGGAGAAGAAAAAAAGAAAGCAACATGTAAAGAATCATGGATATTATTTATAATAAGGCAAACTGCAAAATTATTCGACAGAAAACTAAAAAACACGAGTTTATCAATGGTCACAGCTTTTAATTCTATCGGGCTTAATCCTTCTATAAAAACATTAATAAGAGGGGGAGCATCACAGTTTCTTCGCATTCATATGCACTCATAAATATCTTTATAATAAAGATTTTGTTTGAAACCATTAATCAAATTATTTTATATTAGATTTTTTAAACTCACGTCAACTGCATATTGCAGCAAGTTCAACACTCACAAAACTCATATTTGCTTTTTTTGTGTGCACATAATAACATTTAGCAAATTATTACAATTAATTTTTCTATAATATTTCAAAGTAGAAAACCGCGTTAAATGGTAGCATATTATCAGTTGTGATATGTTTGTAAATTCTGTTAATATTTATTTCTGTTTTATCTTCTGTAAATATTCTAGCATTTGATAAAATTCCCTTAGCTTGCTCATCAAACCATTCATTGACCAGAATGGTTACGGATCCTGGAATACGAAACGATGTTTTGTTACTGTAAAAACCTTGACACCTTATGATATACAGAAGATCCCCTTCCCACTTATTTTATCAGGAATCATAAAGAAATACGAGTGGAAACAGTACAGAAAGCAGTATGATCCAAAACACAGAGACTATAGTCCTAGACCATCCTGAACTACGGTTCACTTCACATGCAGTTATAGTTTTTAATTTTTTGAAATTTAAGTTTCTTCATCTTTAAGTTTGACTCAAACAAAACAAAAGTTAAATAAATGTTAAATATAGGATTCTTATGGCTAAAATGAAAATAGATTCGTAAATGTTTAACTATATAATATAAATAAAAATTATATCCAAGGTACAAAGTCACGCTCTCTTCTTAAACTCAAATCATATTATATTAAATTATGTAAATTTTATTATATTTAATTTTGTTCCAAGTGAATAATATTAATAATAAAAAGCACTTGGAATAAATTACATTACATTTAGAATTTTAAAACCTTTGAGCACTAATGCATTTTTAAAATTCTTTTTATTAAGCATCTGGAAGAAAGCTCCCCTAATCGACTTTTTTAAAGATGTTGATGGAAGGGCTTGCAAGCAGTATGAAATTTAACTACTATTGTCTTACTTGAATATAATTTTAAATAAATTATGAATTGGGCATATTATAAGGAAAATTTTAATTATTTTTCTAAAATCTCGGGGCGATTTTTGTACTTATTTCACTTAAATAAAGTAATAGACGCATGCATTATCTAAATTTGTCTGCCTTTGTAAATTTTTTATTTCTGACAGAATATTGAAAGTTTACAGAAAGAATTTTAAAAATCTAGTTGCAAAAAATCCTATGACAATAGCATATAAAAAAGAAATGTTAAATGAGGAGGAGCAAAAATTTTTTGGTAATATATGAAAAAAGTTTATACAAACAACAACAATTTTTATGCAGTTTTGATTTTATAGCTATAGAATTCAAAGCTTAGCTTAAAAAACAAATTTAACGAAATTGCAATCACAAAATTCATCTCATCTTGATCTAAAATGTAATAACCTAAAGAATTTCAGACTTAAAGTAGAGTTCTACTATCGAAAGTTCTAAAAAAATTTATGAAGTTCGTTTTTGATGAAAATAAAGCTCATTTTCACATTAAAAAAGTATTAAAAATAAAATAAAATAATTGATGAATCAAATTCATTGCAAAGTTTTGAGAAAATTGAATAACTATATAAAATCGCCTTTCTTTTTTTTCATCTTGATGTGGCTTTTCATAGCGATAAGGTTGTAAAAATTTAGAAGAAAAAAAATTGTTCTAAAGAGGATAGATTCAAGGAAAATATAAATGAAAAAGAAATTATAAAGTAATTGATAAAGTTTTATTTTTTCAATTGTTATCAGAATTAAGGGCGAATTATATTTGGAATACTCAATATGGCTAACGTAATTTTGAATTGAAAGCAGATTACAAATACGATTCATGCTTGTTTTATAAAGTAAGAGCTTTTAATTTTTCAAAGATTTTAACTTTTGAGTGCAAAAAAAAAAGGAAAAAAGAAAGTTTTTTGGAGTTGAATTAATGCTATCAGTCAAATCTTCATACTAAAATCTTGACATATTATTACAAGATATTTTACTGATAGAATGTATTAGCTCTGAAAACAAATGAGAAATTGTGGCAAATTTTGTCAAATTAATTGAAATCAAAACCGGAAGTGTATCTACAGAATGAATCAATGCAAAATCTTTTAATGAAATTATATTGTAACGTTTCAATAATAAATGAATGATAAAAATTAAGAATTCTTAAACCATGTAATCAATAAACAATCAGACTGTCTTAAGTTATTTGTGAAACATTCCTTTTCAAAGCGAACATAATAATGAAAATTTCATAAACATTTTATGTATCGTAAAAATAATCATATTATAATAGATAAAAATAGTTTTACATCAAATAATTTTTTTCTATGTAATATCGTTATTTATCGAAAATAATCTTAGCCTACAAATGCTTATGTAGAAACACTAATGAGCCCTAATTCATGGAAAAAATAGGGGGCGGGAATGGGTCACATTTTATGGAAAGAATTACTTGCAAAGTTTTTAAAACTTTCATTTCAATATTTATAATTTAATCATTATAATTTCCTTATTTTACTGCTGCTAACAATAAATGTTAATAGTCAACTAGAAACTAAAATTATTATTCGTTATATTATTGAGGCTTTATTTCTCATTAAACATAAATAAAGCACTTGGAAAAAAATCTAACAGCATATTTAAGGTAACAAGAACATTTTTATAATCTATTTTAAAAAGAAATCACGTGTTTTTTATCGTCACAATGATTTTTGTATGCTTATAAGCAATGAAAATACATTTCCAAAAAAAAATTTGTGAACAATAAATTATACGAATACAAAAAATTTAAAAATTTAAGTTAAATAGGTAATAAATATAAAAAATATCTTTTTTTCAAAAGAATTTTATAATAGTTTTACATCTTAGCTATTAAATCTGTAAAAAAGATAAAGAGAGAGAAAATCTGAAATTTGTTCAAAAATACCAACAGCTGATGAAAGAACACTAATAAAATAATCTGATAATCGAATTTCTAAATTCATGAGCTGGAAGAAAAAACATACATGAATTTCAAGTGCACAATATCAATGAAAAGCTTTTTTTTAATCAAACCATACATTTATTTTTTATTTGAATACACTTATCAAAGAAATTATAATACAACTATAAAAAAAAACAATTGCCCTGAAGAACTTTATTATAAGAACATTTGGAATGTTATTCTTATTTCAACTAAAACAAAGCTAAGTATTCTAAACAAGCTATTTAAAAAAAAGTGATAATGATCGTTGCTGAAGAAAAATTTTGTGATTAAAAAAATTAATTAAAATTAAATTTTAATACAAAAAATACTGAAGTCTAATATATTCAATTTCTAATTAATAAGAAAATAATATAAAATGAAAAATGAGAATAAAAAATTAGAAACAAGAAAATGTATTGTTACATTTCAAATCAATTCCAAAAGTGGAATAAGGAATTCAATTAAATATCCTTTTTTAAAAATCTGAATTGCATTTTATTAAATTACAAAAAAAAAAATTCACCACATAATAAAAATGTTCTTAATAGAAATGATAACTAAAAATATGAACTATTCTTCTAAGAGATAAGACGAAAAAATGAAATTTTACATTATTTTAATAGATAGCAAAATTAGCGCATCGTTTAAACTTACGAATGAATCAAAAATATTTACCTGCGATTTTTTTAAAGAATAATCATCTTTATAATCATAATCATCATCGTCGAATTCTATTTGAAATGCAAAGCATAGATTCATAAATGAGAGTACGATGACAACCAGGTAGCACAACTTTTTTGCCTGAATTTTCATTTTTGCAGCGCAACGTCTGAACAGCTCTTCGCTGCCAACTGCCGCCGAACTGAATAAACGCTCTTTCAATAAAGTAGCCAAATTGTTGGGCATGCGCAGACTGCTCAGGATTTTCATTCGCCCCCTTTTTCGGCTACTCAATTAGAAATTAAGAATGTCGTCTTTTAAAATAGAATCAGGAATTCCTTTTTTAAAGCTATTCTTTTACTTTTTGCTGCACTAAATACTTCATGGATTAATTTCTAAAATGAAATTATTTGATAACTGTGGTCAGTATTCATTGTTTTTACTTAATATTCACTGACACTGTAGCATCAATATTCACGGGATTTAAATTTCATTAGATAAGGAATTTATTTCGGAAGATAGATTTAGAATAAAAATCCTTTAAGCGTTTTTTTTAATGAATTCGAGTTCCCAAGACAGATTTAAAAAATCGTCTGCATATCACTTTTTTCATATTTAATTTTCATTAACTTTATTTTAACACTCCTTAAAATATTTTATCTTTTCTTGTAAAAAATTTAAAAAATCTTTAATCTTTTTTTAAATATTTTTAAGCTTAAATAAATAATTTTATACCCGTGAAATTGTGAAAATTCTTAATTTTAATATTATGAATAACTGTTATCTGTTTTATAAGATGATTGCTCATATAATCTGCCTTTGTTAATATTTGCTGGTAAAATTTATATCTTATTAATCTAAAACCAATATGAATTCTTCATGCTTTGAGTAATTTTTTTAGATTGGGAAAACAGAAAGAAAAGCTACAAACTGATAGTTTTAATCTGAAAAGTTATTGAATAATATTCTTTACATACTAAATATTATAATCAGGTGTTTCATGTGTTTATTTTAACATATTTCCATATGGATTATCAATAAAAGTATTTAAAATTATAATATAGTGAATTTTTTTATTGAATTATCATTAAATGTGCAACACAAAGAATCAATAATTATGAGTTAATCTTGTATTAGAATTTAGAGAAAAAATATATTAAATTATCGCTTAGATCAAATTTCACAATAAAACTTTACTCTAGTTTCGCTGTTATATTTATATACCATTTTGAAATGACACGAACTTTATATGCTGTGTAATTTTGTATCATGACCAGATTTAATTTTTTAAAAAATTACTACAACTTTACGGATTATATATGTGAGAGCGTTTTTTATGAAATATATATGATATCATTATATTTAAACTGAACCTTTTAAAACAGTTAAATTTTTAAACGTAACTTAAGTTTAAAAAAGCTATAGTGAGGAAAACTTAAGTAACTTACTTAACTTAACTTAATCGTAATTAACTAACTTAAAGTTTAACTTAAGTGAAACAGTTCAAATTCGAAAGAAACTTAAGTAAAATTAGTAAAAAATAACTTCAACGCTCTTTATATCAAAATGTGTTGTTTTACATTACGCTTTCACAAACGATTAAACATTTTTGCATGAAAAATTTTATATGTATTATACTCTGTTCTACAAATTAAACCCAAATTTCTTGCACATTTTTTAAAAATTTCTGGGTATGAAGAGGATTGAAATTTTAATTCATTTTAACATTCTGTTTTAAGCTGGTATATAAAATTGAATTCAAACTCAAATATAAATAATTTCTATTTCAGTTTCTTGAAATAGAAATTATTTATATTTGAGTTTGAATTCAATTTTCGATTATTTGACTATTGACGATTTAGATACCCAAAATATTGTCTTTAGATAAGTAATTCATCAGCAATCCTACAAGCAAGATAATTAACTCACTTTTCCTCTAAAAATTTTAGACATATTAATTACTTTCTCAAATAAATAGATATATCGATATTAGGATTTGAAATTATTTTTATAATAAGATAAAATACAGTTATTTTTTAGGAGAAAATGCGAGTTTCTAATATGTATTGTTCCAAAGATACAAGATATCCAACACAGCAGTTTTCGACTAATTTTCTCGAGGCTTAAGCATTGTATGCCCTCTTAATCGGGAATTATAATTATGGAATTAATTAATTTTGATACACAAGATTCGAAATCTGTTAAAACAAATTACTTTCGACATGCTGAAAGGAAAAGAAGATCCCAGTTCATCTGTTTCATATTCCTTTGAATTGTTTAACAAAAACGACGAGATGTTGCAAATCGTAGCAAACTTAGATAATGTTATTTAAAATGAATTTTACATCTGCTGGTGATTTGTAAAGGTTTTTTTGTTGTTCAAATTAAGTTTTTACGAACTTTTTTAATTACCTACTTTGATGTAGATAAATGCATTGCACTTTAATATATATTAAATTTTATTTAATTGCATATTAGATTTAAAGTATCCAAAATATTCTAGAATAATAATTATTCCATTGGGCTTTTATAAGCTTTGCGTTTAAGTATTCCAGAATAATTGAAGCGGCAATGAAATTGCTCCAAACTGTCTAATGAACTAGTCAGTCAGAACAACCACCTATCGAACTGCTAGTTTCTTGACCAAATAACTTGTCAAGACAAATAACTTGTAGCCTGTTAAGTAAATATCTCTGTTTGTATTGAAGAATGGTAAATTTCTACAGTCCGGAAATAATGTCATAATCATTACTATAATCAAATAGAGATATAATCTTTATTCACAGATTTAAGATAATATGAAATATAGTTTAACATTTTATTCATGACATTTGGTACATTTGAATATAAAGGATTGCTGGATTTACTTATTTATATACATTTTAAAACAAACAACAAGAAATGTTACTATTTAATTTCTATTCATATATTATATTACTATTTTTCTCCCAACGGTTGGCATCTCAGAAACGAGGATGAGAAGTTTCCATTATGGTGGTTGGTTCTTGCTATCCGGAGGGAATACAGAAATAGTAAATGTTGGATACCTCCTATCAATGATGAGATGTGCTCTCAGCGGGAAAGGTTGTACCGTGATTGGGGATGGCTTTTAGGATTCAACCATAATTCCCGCCAGTGTTTCTGCCCCGGAGGTTTGGTCAGGGAGATTTATCTGTGTGCCTTAATTGTGGTTCGAAGTAGCCGATTAAGGTTAAGGTTATCTTAAGTTTTTCAAACAGTTAAAAAATAGGTGAGTTCTCTAATCGCGGTGTACTGAATTATTAAGGATAAGCATACAATTTCACAATGTTGCTTTCATAGATTTTTATATTTTGAATTATTAACCCATTTAATATCACAAAATGGATGTGAGAGATGATATTATTGAAATATAGTAGTCTTTATAGTAGCAATAATTTAAAAATCAAGCTGCATGTTTCAAGTCATTTGCAGGTTAAACATTAAAAGTTATTGTCAACAAAAGCTTTTGTGTATTTGGTCAGGTAAAAAATATATTATTTGATAATGCACGCAATTATCCAAAATTACAGATGTAATTTTTCTATTCCAGGGAAGTTTATATATTCTCCAGTATCTCTCTTCATTCTCCATTAATAACAATTTTACTCTTATTTTTTAAATAACAGCTTTTAAGGACCAGTTAGTGCGACGAAATGATTGGTTAGTAAAAATTTCAATTAAATATTTTATGTAATTATGTGTTCATGGCTTTCGCAGCAAGATATTTTTAAATTTTTAAATTTTTGATAGACATTTAACTACTACAATTTTAAAAGACATACAAAATTTTTCAACAGATAAACAAAATTGCTCTATATGTTTCCAATTTTTGTCCAAATGTATCACAGAAAAATGCAGTAGTGTGTGTTTAAAAAAATTTCAGTATTTCTAATATTTTTCAGAATTACTTCATTATGAAGTTAATAGTGAGTACAATAATGTATCAAAGCTTTTATTAGAACATGCACTATACTGAAAGCTATACATTATAGAGGATAAAGCTGATTCCTTTTATTTTCGTCACTAATAAGGGAAATAAGAAAGGATGAAACATTCGTAAAAACAATAGAAACAATTTCATATTAGTTCAAGCGATGAAATATAAAATAAGCTTAAAAATTGCTTCATTGATTAAAAATACAAAACAAATTATGTATCAAAAATTAATTTCACTGAAAAGATGAATTTATTTAATTCGAAGATGATACAAAAAAGGTAAGAATAAGTTATAGTATAATAAAACTATAACAAAGATAATAATAAACGTGTCATAAAAGTGTTCTTACATCAAAAACAGTTTCGGATAAATTTTTTTTATTGTTGCATTTTTGGCCAAATTTAAAAAATCGTTTGGCATTATTCATTGCTTGCTTGATTTATTATTCATTCTATTTATTATTTTAAAATGGCTTGAAGCTGTAAAAAACAATAAACAGCATACGAAAAAGTAATTTTTTTATCGTATCGTTAAAAAGTAAATTTTTTTCCATTTTATCGTATAGCATGTAGTATAACGCTTTAAAGTATTATAAAGAAACAAAAATCGCATGAACAACTATAGGAAAAGTCGGTCAACATTGTTAGTAAAAGATTTACAGCTAAAAATTTTCAAAAAAAAATCTGCATTTGATTAAGATTTTTTCAAGTTTACCAGAATATTTTCTACGTCAATTTCATTTAAAATTTCTAAGAGAGTGCAAATTAGCTAGATAAAGTGAAACTTTAGCCAGCTCAAAATTTGGTTACGGAAGCAGATTTCTTTAAGATTAAAATAATGATCCTTAATACATTGCTCTCAACATTCACCTTTGGGACTTTTATGAATGTTCACTAAATTTAAAAACATCACCTCAGTCAACTGATTTAAACATATTTGGAAGGAAATGGTAGAGACCTCAAACGTTACATTAATACAACATAAAGAAAATTAGTGAAGACGAAAGCATATATATAGAGAGAGATAATATAATCACTATAATCTCTTTTTAGTAGTGAATAGAACAGTATGTATACATTATATAATTGTACAGAATCGTGTATATGGCAAGTCTGATGGTTCTCTTTTTAAGTTGTCTAATCCACAGATCGTCAACATACACATACATACACACTGAAATCCATACAAATTCCAATTTATTGTTAGTAGAGATTTCTGTTTTAAATCATAGTAATTTTTTCCAGATATTTGCTTCCCCAAGTAAATGATTAGATTTCATTTTGTGATATCGGTTATTTTTCTACTAGAACATAACATGCGTATTTGAATTCTTCAAATCATGAGTTCTGTTGTTTCAGATAATCAAAATTTCACCTCTTCGATTCACTATTGTTTAAATCTCGTGATTTGTTTTTCGCACTCTGAGCAAACATTTCAATATTTTATCACTATTCAATAAAATTCATCATTTAGTTTTAGCATTCTATCATATCAACTGAATAATTCTCATTATATTTAGTTACAGTTAAAGTATTATTTCTTATTTTCCATTACACTTCTTAAACTGGAATTCTTTAAAAGCGTTATAATAATTTAAAATCCAAATCGTTTGCATTTTCGAGGCTATTTTTACTGAAAATGCATCAGTTTATTCAAATATTTCCTGAATCGCTAAAATTTCTAAATAAATAAATCGTTCGCTTGTTAATTCGGAATAATATTTGTTTTAAATTTCTTTGGAATCCAGGCATTTTTCTCTCAACCCGAGATATTTCTCTCTATAATAATTCACAACAAATAACGAATGTTCTTGCCAGAATCTTATTTATACGTTAGAATTTTTACTGTTGAAGTTTTCTGTTCAGGCTTGATGAATTTGATAATTTTTTTTAGTTTTGTCTTTGTATGTAGTGTTGCAGTAAGTGATAAATGGTTATTTTCCGTATTAAAAAGAAAGAACTACATTTTTAAACGAATGATTTAGTTTCTTAGCAAAAATATATGAAATTATTGATAAAACTGAATCAACTCTTGACTGCCAAGAAAGAAATTTCTAAAGGTACGTTTCTATAATAATAGATTACTATTTGAAACTCCTAGCAATGTTATTTATTTTATGACAATGATGTTGCATTCAGATTATGAACAATTTTTTGGCAGAATTGTTAGCTGCTTATGTATTTCATTAAATATGAGACAAGGTTAAGTTATAATGTGGTGGACAATTAATTTTTACTTCAAATTTCTCATTTTTCCTTTAAGATAAATTATTTTGGATATTGCAAAGGCTTATTTGATATTAAATAACTGTGCGAAGATTTTTCATATTCTACTACAATAATATTAAGATTATAACCATTGAACGCTCCTATTAACCATTGAGGATTCATGAAGTATTTGAGGAATTGATGCTTACGGATTCTGTTGAGATAAAAAATTTAGTTAAATTGCCTATTCTTTTTTTAAAATTATATTTTTATTACAGCGTGTGAGTAAATTAAATTAAATGCTACTTTCAACACCCAAAAGTTACTTTATAGGCTATGATTCTCATTTTCTTATGCACGCGGCATATAAAGAAAAGATATTGTAATAAAAAAACACAAAAATAAACACATCGAGATTCTGACGTTCTCCACGGTGCAAACTTTCCTGAATCTTAAAAACGTATTTTTGGAATTTATCTATGATCGCTCATAAATGCTTTGATTTGGATAAATGAAATATTGTGATGCAAGGCAGGTTATGATCCGTGCAGGAAGCAACAAGATGTACTTTTTCGAGAATATTTCTTTAATAAGCACATTCACTCTAAACAAAACATGAACACAAAGACAAGACATTCATGCTCGCAGCTTAACATAATGTCTATTTTGCACTCGGTCCGTTCTAAGACGGCCATTGCATTGTATTTTTCTGACTGCGCATGCGTTTGTAGAATATGACGTTTATTTTTTTATTATTATTTTATTGGCGTGAAAAAATTTATCACTTATCTTAAATTAATTCTGACATTTTTTTGCCCTTTCTGATGCGAAATAGTGATCTTTTTTAATTTTAAGCCCCATTTCTTTTTTATAGCGATGTTCTTTTCTATAGTTTTCCAAATTTAGGCATGTTGACTTATTTTATTGATCAACATTAGTTTTTATTTTACCATGTTTCTTTATGTAAATATCCATAATTTTAACACGTTATGGAAAAAAAATACAGCGACATCAAAGCGGCAAACTATAGCGAAACATGGAATGTCTGTATCAATCTTATGAAATTTTGGCAAACATAAATCCATCCCTTTCTGTGCATGCGCTGTCTACTGGCCATCTTATAGCTAACTGGCTGAGCGTAAAACAGCATATTATCTGTTTTTCATTACAACTGCAATGCACTATGGGAGGCATATCTAATCAGACACCTCCATCTAGTATCCAAAACAGAAAATAGCGTAATGCAACTGTTACAGTATGGATAAATTTATTAGATTAATAAAATGTATTTTAACATCATTTTTTTAGATTTTCGTTAAATTTTAACATTATCTATTTACAGTTAATATGTCAGACTGAAAACAAGTGAATATGTAGACTACAAAATGTAAAAAACTAAATTAATAAAATTTGGTACATAGTTTTAGCGTCTAAAATGTAGCTCCGAATTTAATTTTGAATCAAATAAATCAAATTAAAAAATACTATGATTTAAGCAAACAAAGTTGTGTATGCAATTTTATCGCCCAAATTGAAGTTTTTGTATCAAATTTTAGTTTTAACTGATCAAAAACAAATGCCCGAAATACATAATTGATTTTCTTTACTACAATGTACAAACTCAAAAACTCAGAATTTTACATTTATGAGCTTCTGAAAATAAAATTAAAGAATAATAATAATAATAAAACACCTGAGCAAATGTGGCCTTTGCGGCCTTGTCAAAGGTCCAGAACTTTTATGTGGGTGAGGGCGGAAGGAAATATCACCTTTATTAAGGTGTGGGCGAGAAAGTTTTGGTGATGCTACCAATTGAGTGTGGAATAAAATTTATTGCTACTAAAAGGAAACTTGTTTACCAACGTGATTTCGTAGATATGATAAAATAATGGCGACTGTCAAAACAGTCCTTTTTCTTAGAACTGACAAATATAACGGTGTAATGAAAAGAAAAATGTTTTACATAAAAGTAATGACGTAGTAGTTCTCTTTATCAACAAAATACGTGGAATAAATTAATGCAAGCTTCATTATGTGAGAATAATTCATTACATTGAAAGGTCCAATACAATGGGAGACTACGATACCCTAAATGAATGAAGGCGGTGTGCATGTCAGATACTTGCTTGCGCCCTAACTCTTGACAACTTTTTTTTTATCAGTCATCTATATAGCAGTTTATCTGACAGTAAATATGCATAGCTTTTGAGAAAAAATGTCTAAATAATTATTGAAAATCTCCTGAATAATTATTTAATCTGAATAATTATTGTAGGCAATAACATAATCCCCTTTTAGATTAAAAGAAAAAAAGAAGAAAGTAAATAATTGTTTGGATACGTAACAAATAAGATAAAATGTTTGAAAATGTATTTCAATGCTGGATATTTCGTGAAACATTCTTACTTGCTATTTATTGTATTTACCATAACAATTTTAATTCTTTAATCTGCTGGAAATCTTACTACGGTGAAATTGAAACTTCATACCACATGTATATTTAGTAGCATGATAATATTCATATGATTGTAGCGCCTCTTGAATTCATTTTGGTTGTATAGAATGAAATTTAAAAAATGAATAATGTTAAGGTAATAAGAATGTAAAAATGAATTGGGGGAAATAGTTGAGATATTGTCATTATTGGATTTAAAACTTTATTAGTTTTGATTAATTTTTTTAAGAATGGTTCTTGAATAAGGATGCTTTTATTCATTTTAAGTTAAAATTATTAAAAATTCAATAAAGTAAAATGCATATTTAAACTCTTTCTTTCATTTAAAATTTATTTCAAAGCATTTCACAGCTATAGACTTTGCATAATTCGATTAATGGTTAAACTAGATTAATTTTTAACCCTTTCGTTTTATTCTCTCTTTTTTTTTGTAAATTTCAGAACAGGGGGAAAGGCCTCAAAAAATGATTGTGAATGCCATTCAATTTTGTAAAGATTTTTTAGCAATATTTTCAGAGTTACATAATGTAATCTTAGAATCATTTTAGAATAGTATCCATCAACCAATTAAAGGATGTTCGAACCTTTAGTTAGAAATGTCACAGAACCTCATAAAGTTTTTTTGACTCGTTACGTCTGTAACTATATTATTTTTAAAAGTTACTTTTAGTTATAGCAGTGTGCACACAAAAACGTTTTGAAATTAAATGAACTTAAGAATTTTATCCTAACATTTTCTCTCTCTCTCTCTCTCTCTCTCTCTCACACACACACACACACACACACACACACACACACACACACACAC
>JAOUZG010052814.1:2215635-2239553 GCA_026289955.1 Argiope argentata
TTATATATATATATATATATATATATATATATATATAAATCTTCCACTTTCACAATAAACGTTATGCCATAGAAGACCAATTGTATTGCTACACCTGCTTTTGTAAGATTATAAACGAGATTTAATGAGTCATGTCTTCCGGTAAAGTAAAAGAGAGCATCGTAGTCCTAATCACTTACCTTATTTGACATCTATGCGATTTTATTGAATTTTCTTGGAATTCCTTTGTATTGATCTACGATTATCTAAACTCTGAGGAAGAAAATGATTGATGGATAATGGTAAAAAGAGTGAAACTACAATACAAATTATTGATTCCAATAATTTTAATTGGCATGTTGTAGGCGTCGTTGTAGCGTTGTCAGCGAAATAATTGAACCTGTTGATCAATAAAAAAAACTCCTTTCTTTCATGCTTTCTTGCTGCATTTCAGCTTTTTAAACATGAAAGGTGCTTTACATTATATATACAGAGACTTTTCACGGAGTTTTGAAAAGTTTCTAATAGAACATTAAAAAACAAATGTTTTGATTTAAATAAAAAAAAATTTGTGAATACTTAAAATTATTGAGTTATTATAAAGTTTGTCTCATTCATAAAATGATGATTGCAAACTAACGTTGGAAATAAAACATATTTCCAGTTTTCCGAAAATAAATATTCCAGCTCTATTTTTGCAAAAAAAACTATAAAAATTTTGATTAGGTATATCTAGAGGCATAATATGACTATTAATATAAATAGCCTTACCATATACGAAATATATAAGAAGGATGCATTGAAACCCTAAAAAAATACAATTTCAAGATGTTGATGAATCTGTACTTTACTTATCTCCTTCAGTAAAGTTATTGATACCGATTTTTGAATATGATAGCTCGATTTATTGAAGGAGAATGATGAAATTTTGTATGCTATCAGAACTCCAAATTTATAGATTTATTTAAAAATTAAGATGAAATCTGTGAAGAGAAGCCATTCAACATACATATGAATACGTCCTCTCCAAAAATGAAAAGAGCTATATGGATGAAATTAGATGCACAGATGTGCTATCAGTAACACAAATTGGTATTAAATATTATGTTACGTTTTTATCACCTTGGGTATGTGAACGATGTAACTCAAAAACTCAACAACATATATATTAAAGTTAGAATGTAATCTTAAGTTCGGAATTATAAATCTGTGTCAAATTTAAATCCAATCGGGACTAAGGAAAGGTGCATCCAAAATGTGTGCCCAGTTTTTTTTCCTTATAATTTATTATTATGAAACATAAAACACGCCCTTTAAACACTACATGCAGAAGTTGAGGAAGGACCGCACTCAAACTTTCGAATCGTCTTAAACTTTCGTCGTGGGTTTGCAGAGTACTTCCCTCTGGTTTTACCAATGACTCCCTGTATACTCGACTCAGTAAAAAATTAAATTTCTGAACCAGAGATCCATTCCCATTCATAACTTATAGCTTTCACTATCTCAAAAAAAGTCGAAATCACCAATTCTAACCCAGAAAGGGCATGAAAAGTTTATATTGTGGTTGCTTGTTCGAATATTGCTACCGTCATCTGATCAAGTTTCAAATTTTTACTCATATCTACCAAATAGCATTTTCGTAACGTCAAAAACGAAAAAAAAGCTGCTTTAAATTAGCCGTAGATTTAGATATTTTGTGGTCTTAAAAGTACACATTATGACATTCTTCTTTTATTAAACCTATAAATTTGATTTCAAATTTCAAACTTATCTTTTATGTTTTATTTCAGGTTAATTTTTTTGTTTTATTAACTTTGTCAAAATATTCTTGTTCCTATTTATCTATTATAATTCCAAACTTCGACTAAGTTTATACACAATATTATTGAAGCAAATTTTGGATGCTTATAAATATTTTAATAACAGTTTGGACGCAATGAAATATCTAAGAACCTGACCAATTATGTTTGATAAGATATCAATATCATCGTGATATCTTACAATTTATACAATTCGCATTTTAACTTATGAATCTGACAACTAAAAAATACGGTTTTAGAAATTCTTCTCGGGATAACTGCCCTAGTTAGCTGCCTCATCTGCTTAGTCGGAAATATATCATCGTCTAAAATTTATTATTGTGGAAATTAGTTTGTTAATTTCAATATTACTATACACATTGGCTTTTTTGCTTTTGTGTATTTATTTATTTTACTCATCGATTCCGTTTATTTTCATATAATTAATTGATTGAGGTTTTTGACAGTAAAAATATAGCTACAATAAAAAATGTTGCTTTAGTAATTTTTCTTTTTTTATCTCCTAAAAATCTGAAAGAACTTTCTTTCAATATAATTAAGATTTTTCTCATTTCATTTTATTTTAAGCACTTCTAAGAATACTTTTAGAAGAAAATAATTAGATATTACTTATAAAAACGTTATTGATGCATGAATCAGTTTACTTTTATATTATTTTCTTTACTAATATACATTATAAAATTTTCTTTTCAAGCACTCTTAATAATCTTAGTTGTATTATGTTTGGACAGAAGAAATTATATTACCGATTTTTTTTCTTACTTCCTGCTGTGCTGGAGTTTGAATGCCTTACGCAATCTTGTGTTCAGTCATTATTTTTATATTCACAGAACTTTATAAATATTAATAAAATAGTACTTTATAAATATTGATAAATAAATATAATATTAATAAAATTATAAATATCAATAAATAAATTAAATAATTTAAATTTTAGTTTTATATTGTACCACGAGTAATGAATTTGAAAATATATGTATATCAAAATTCTACTATGTTCATAAAACTGAATTTTAGAATCAAAACTAAAAATTACGTAGAATTAAAATATAAAATTTATTTTTAAAAGTTAAAACAAATATTTCTGTTCAGTATTTTTTTTTTAAAAAATTTAATAAAATTCACTCTAATATAATTTTGTTTCACTCGCATAAAAAGTATCGTTTTTTATTCTGCAAAGAAAAAAAAACCTCGCACATTTTTTTTAATATCTCAATAGTTATTGTCTTTTTAAAAATTATTTTAAATAATCACTTCCTAGACTATTACCTTTCTAGAGATCTTAAATAAACATAAATTATTGCCCAAATTTATAAATTTCGCAATATATTCATTACTGGAAACTTCTTTTTATATACGGAAATTAGAAAACCTCGCATGGCAAAAACTTAACAAACATAATTATTCTTTTCTCTAATAAGTAAATACACGTTGTTTCGTGCCGTATCGTGTCTCATATCTTTTTTCTCGCTTTAAATATGCTCAGTGACAAAAATTCATGAGCATTATTTTATTCTTTTGTATCCCATTCCGATCTCACCTATCACTCCATATAACTGAGAGTATTATCAATTCATACTATTTTTATGGTAAATGCGCATTTTCCCTTTCAATTTTAAATTTTTTAAATTTTTTTATTTGAAAAGTTTATTTAATAATTATCTTTTCCCATTATTTACTTGAAACAACTACTTAATTGATCTTATCCTTATTCCTGCAGATTACCCCTCCCCTTTCGCACACACTATATGAATAAATGAGTATTATGACTGTTCTGTGTAGTATAATTTAGTATTGGTCATAAAAGTTCAATAAATCATTCCTAGCTCTTTAAAAAAAACGAACTAGGGAGTGATTAATCTAGGTTTGTTAAAACATATTAAGCTGTTGTCAAAAATATTTGGCTTGAAAATGCTCTGATATTTTAACAAAATTTTGATTCTTAAACATAGGAAAGAAAGCTTTTGTCTTAAAAGTAGCGAATTTTTTTTTAAATACATTCCTAAATATATCAAGAATATTTGGTCATCATAAAAATTTTCAGAAACATTCATCCATAGTTAAAATATGCCAAATGCAATTTTGAAATGAAAATCAATATGCTGTAAAATTTTATTCTAAAAAAATACTCTCAAAACTTGACTGCTGCAGTCATAGGCAATTCCAAGAAATTTAAGATAATTAGATTATTTAGATATATATTTCAGTTAATTAAAATAGCATAAATTAATAATAGAATGAAACATAAATTTATAATAGAATTAATAAATTTCTAATTAAAAGGCAAATGCATCCATAAGCTTTAGAATTTTGGACAATTAAATAAATGATTCACATGCACTTAACAAATCTAATATAAATATAAAAATGCATTAAATCTCTTACTTACAAACCTAGCATTAATATTTATATTTATACACGAAAACTTTATCATTTCATATACAAATATAAAAGGGAAAATTTTTATTAAAAAATAGATATATCTCAAATTTTATTTCAAAAATTAAAGATATATAATTTAAAAACTGATAAAAGACTAAAATTAATGAATTTTTTAAAAAAAATTTTCAAAATTATTTGGATTTATTTTTCAGTTTTAAGATTTTTGGGTTATCACTAAAAGACAAAATTTCTTTGATTCTTTTAAAAGTTAAAATTGGAACTTCAGAAAAATTGTTCTGAATTTCATATTCTTTGTTCTAAAAATATATATGTACGAAATTTAGTGATTCTACATCCAGTAATCTATTCTGTAAAATATAGACTGACAGACTCAAACACAGACTTATATTAACTTTTGTTCTTAGTAGAAACTTCGTGAATTAAAATTCTTAGAATAACTTTTGACTACTCTATTCTTTAATCTTTGAAATTCCACACGTAATTTAAGAGAAAAATGTGAAGATTCATATCTAATTTTAAGCACTTCTTTTTGTCTTTGATCTGAAAAGTTATTTCAGTTCATAAAACATCTTTTGTTTTATTTGACGATAATCAAAATTGAAATTCAAAGCATTTAAATAGAATCTAACTAAAAATATAGTTTTAAAAAGCACTTTCTCTATTTTCACTAAGCTTTTTTAATATTTAATGATTATTTGTGTTTTGTATTATTTCAAAATATCGATTATTATTTAAAATATTTTCAATGTGACTTTCTTTATCTTTCTCAGTATTATTACAAATTTAGGTAATTTTGAAACACCAAATTGTTTTAGTTTTATATTAATGTTAAAATTTTTGGTAATATAACTATGGAAAGGACATGAGGATTCTTATAATAAATATCAATCGTTTAACATATAATCAATTCAGTTACTATGGGTGTCCAAGCTGTTTTTAAAGAAGTTTTTAAATATGTTGTTTCCGATTGAATGATAAATCTAAATTAAGATTGATTAATCAAGAAAGCAACAAAGAAAAATATTCATCAAGTTAAAAAATATAAAATTGAAAAATATTGTAAAATTGTCTCTTTTATCTTGCAGTAAATGTTTTAAATTAAAATAATGTGTTATAAAACATAAAACTTATTTTATTTAAATGTGATTTTTTCCAACATTGTATTTTTTAACGGATAATTAAAATTTTACTTTTAAAAATCTACCAACTATTAGGCATATATTTTAGTCAAAATACTATTTAAAAACAAACCTATATATTTATGAAATGAACATCTATTTAGAAATAGAGCACCTATAAAATATTAGCATTATGTCGCATTTTGTCTAGCCAATAAGGAGATTGCTATACCTTTGTATATTGCATATACAAAATGAGAAATTATATAACTAAAATATAATTTATCCTTGTCAGAGTACATATTAGGAAAAGATTCAATAGCATTGAAATTGAGTCTACAAAGAGAATCAGAAAGGTTTTAATTTTTGATAATACTTCTATTTTTCAAGCCACCTGATAAAAGTATAACTGTCGTAATTTGGGCTTTTTTTAAGTTATTTACAGCACTTCAACACTAATTCTTTAGAAATTATTCCCTTTTTATAAGTTATTTGAGCATCACTTGTCTTACTTATCTCCACTTCAAACCTAGGAAACAATTTTTTTAAGGGGGAGGCAGTGACCTTAATAAAATGCCGTATATATTGATGTCCGAAATTAGGAAATTAAGTAAAGGGTTGTTGATGTTTGTGGTTTGGAGCTCGTTTATTTGCACACAAGTAGACAGATTATTTAAATATTTAACAGATGTGGTCCAAATTTTGATAGATATCAGCAATTTTGATATAAGGATGGCAGAACAAATATTTTTTAATCTGGATAGTTGTATTCTTGATTTATTGATCATATACACAGGAATAAATGGAAACCATTTTTTTTTTTGAAGAATTTCACACTTTTTAGATGCAAGGAAACCTAAAATACATAGATACGTCGAAAGCGTTGGTAGAGTTTTTTTTATCATGCGAGAACAGGTTGTTGTTTTGGTTTGAGGTTTTTGAAGCCTCCAAATGCATAGGCAACAAATTGGTGATTTCTTCTTTTGATGCAGCAATTTTTCACTTTTAGGGCTATTAGAAAATAATACAGACGGTTGCCACATTTGGTGATTTATGGCCAATTTCTATTTTTAAAAACAGAAATTTAATCTGAGCTTCAAAAGTTTAAATCAATGGTAGCGTTGTTGCATTTTTTGATGTTGTTAAAAAGTTTTTATCATGTCATAACATTATATTATATTGTATTGGTTTGAGGTTTTTGAAGCCACAAAATGGACAGGCAGAAAATTGGCGATTTATTGCTTTTGGGGTATCAATTTTTCTCTTTTACGGTTATTAGAAAATGTTCGATAGGGTTGTCACATTTGGCGAATTATCACCAAAAAAAGTTACAACTTGTCACGAATGTCCGCCATGTACCCGCTTCTCGATATATCGGCTATATCCGTACCCTTATAGTCTCATGATCGTTTCAAACCTGCTTAGAGTAGTTAATAGCTTAAAATAATTAAGGGAAACAATGCTTTAAAAATAGTAATGTTCTCATATAACATGAAATTTGAGATAGCAGATTTCAATTTTTTTTGTCTATCTACTTTTAAAATTAATACAAATATTTTTAGTGATTACAATTAGCACATTTTACACTCTATTATAAATAAAGTAAAAAATATTATATCAACCACGAAGTTTATGAAAATAATTTGTTTGTAAATCCTTTTTGAATATGAATTCAGGAAATTATCCCCTCTATCTTCAGGAACTCTGCTTGTCATCTGGGTTTTGTTTTGTCCAATTCAGTGTATTAATTATTTCGTTGATTACCCATCTGAGAGTGACATTTCTTCTTAAAACAGCATTACTAGATAATAATTAGGTAAGAAAAATTCAGGTAAGGAAATTCCTGATTTTAAAATTACTCAAACCAAAGAGGTAAGAAAGAATTTTAAAACGCAATAACTTAAATCCTCTCTCCTCCACAAGTTCAGAGATACACTAAGGAATTCCTATATTAGCTTAATGAGAAAAATACATTATGTATTGACTTTTAACGGATTTCCGAAATGCATCTACTCGGATATTCTGACGAATTCTCAGATTGCATAAGTAACACTCTATATTGAGTTTTAATGTATTCTCGAGTAATCTCCGAGAGAAGAGGTGCAATAAACAGTTCGTATATATTTGTATAAATATTGCGGAATGCGTTGAGTTTTAACGAGTTTTCAGGAAGTCTCTGAGGTGAGAGGTATGTGAAGGACATCTCATTTCTTTAAGAAATTTACACTAAACAAAGTTTGATGATTTCTCGCGTTGCCCCGAAAAGAGTTAATACACAATAAGGAATTCTCACTTTGACTTTGTAAAAGAAGACATGAATTTTAAAAATTTCATATTATATATTGAATTTTACTGAAATTTTGCTCAGCTTCACGAAGAAAGGAACATTAGCAAGTTCTCATGTTGTCTTAAGGACAGAGATTTTATATATATTGAGCTTTATTTAGTTGTCGTCTGACCTTGACGAGGGAAAGTACATTGAAGAGTTCTCACATAAGAGACATATTATATATTGAATTTTGGTGAATCGTTCCATAATTTGAAGAAAAGCGCATAGAGTACTTTTCTACTCTGAAGAGCCAGAAAAATTAGTATAGCAAATCCTATGCAAATAATGGAGGTATTACGCTGATTGGTGAGATTAACCAATCAACATAACGCGATGCTTTCGACAGTGCATATAAAACACAGCTGGTCTTAGGAAGCTATTACGCTGATTCTTGCTGTTATAATGGCAAGTCATAAAGATTTAAGTGATTTGTAGTTGGGACTAATCGTCGCTGCACGAGAAATGGAGCACAGCATTTCCAAAGTACAGATAAAATTTGAATTTTGGCACATGGCTATTTCTAGGGTGTACCGCGAATACCAGATTTGCGGTAAAATATCAAATCTACGACAGCGGTGGGGCGTAATAGTACGGGATAATCAACGCCTGAAAAGAATTATTACACGAGATAGACGTTCACCATTTCCTCAAACTGCTGCGGATTTGATTGCAGGCTCATAAACAAGTATCAGTGTGCTCACTATACAACGTACCCTGACTAGTATGAGCTTTCGCAGCTGCAAACCATCTCGTGTAGCATTGGTGACTCAACAGCACAAAGCTCTGAACCGTACCTGGACTCGCAAACCCCGGCACTGGATTCTTAATGATTGGAAAAACGTTGTCTGGTCTGTTGAGCCACGTTTCCAAGTGTATTGGGTGGATGGCTGTGTACGGGTATGGGAAAACTACATTAACCTATGGATTTTTCATGCTTACAAGGAAATGTAAAAGCTTGTGGGGGCTTTGTGAGGGTGTTATCATGAAATGGACCCTTTGATGTGTGTAGACTCAACCATGACAGGTCATCTGTACTTTAATATCCTTTCTGACCCTCTGCATGCATTCATGTCATGTATGCATTCTGACGGACGTGGCCAATTCCCACAGGATAATGCGCCCCCTTACAGGTCTACAGTAGCTACCAAGTGACTTGAGGAGCATTCTTCAGAATTTCTTTCCCTCTATTGGCCACCTGATTCTCCTGACATGAACATTATCGACCATATCTGGAAGGTTTAGCAATGTGCTGTCATTAGGAGATCCCCACCACCTCTCAATCGCATGGTTTGGTGGACCGTCCAGCAAGAGTCATGATGTGAACTATCTACAGAATATCTTCTCAAATTTTGTTGAATCCATGTCTGCTTGCTCGCGAGAACTTTACGCGATATTAGATAGGAGTAGCAGGTTTTTTTTTTTTTTTTTTTTGGTACTTCAGTTTATTATAGGGAATCTTTGGGCACCACTAAGGAGAAGAGTAGTTTTTGACTTTCACCTTCCTTCCAAAGTCAGAAGTATATTAAATACCGAAGTCTAGGGCGTTACGTATTTGAATGCATTGAAAATGCTGAAATTTTGTAACATATTATGCCTTTACCCGTGAAATAAATAAAAGATGCTGGCAAATGAATGTCTGTCATTAAAGTGAAATATGTAGATTTTTTTTAACAAAAAACTTCCGAAGCATTATATGTTTTTATATCCTGATAGTCAAGGTAACTTATGAGTAGCATAATAATATTGATGCAAAAAATGATAAACAAATAAAATTAGCACAGAAAACAGTGTTAATAATTTTAAATAAAAAAATTTAAATAAATAACAGCAACATTTAAGCAGAGTTGATAAAAAGGATTAAATTTAAAATTGATTTGCAGATTTAATTCTCAAAATTAAAAAGCTGATAAATGCTAAATAAAAAATATCGGCTGTAGGAAGGAAAATTTTAACCTTTTCTTTTAATATAGCAAATATATTAAAATAAACTGAAAGGAAAAAGTGGCTGCAAATTTTAAAACTAATTTTAAAAATATAATTTAAATTTTGAAATATTTCAGAAATTTATTTACAGAACAGAACAGTAATGTTATTTTTATAGTTTCGGTAACTATAAATATTAAAACTTTTTTCAACAGTATTTAAACGAAATTCGTAATCATGAACGTTATTAAAAGTGCCAGAATATATTTAAGTAGTTGTTATTGTTTACATGAAACCTCCAATTAAAATTTGAAATGCAAATTATACAGGTCACGAAAAAAATATAAATTATATGTCATTTTTCATTTTCATGCACTTAATTCTGATTGATGCAGAATTTATTGTAAGAAATAATATTTAAAGAAATATAAGAAATTAGAGTTGTTATTGTAATTATTGCGTAAAAGACTTATTATTATTATTAGTCATTGAATTAAAGTGATCAATTTAATATTATCTTTTTCTTCTTTTAACCTAATAATAATTTAGAATTAAGGCATATGATCCGTGAAAATATAATTTTCCTCAGTTATGAGAATAGAAATGATTTAAAAATATATAATAAATAGGTCAATTATAAAAGGCTGCACAGCTGAAAGTAGAACATTAAATTATTGATTTATTTTCTACAAGAGAAAATAAACAGTTCTAAAAATAAAATGAAATGTGTAATAATTTTTTTCCTGAGTTCTTAAAGATTAATTATCAATAATTTGAATATGTGATATTCATACATTTTCTGTTTAAAAACAAATGTAATTCGAATGAATTCAAAAATATTTTTGGTATAAAGGATGATGGAATACCTTACAACACAAATCTATAGGATCTTCAACAGATTTTAAAAATTCTGCTTCATTACTTTCGTATTTTCAAAATCAAAAAAGATAATTCTTAAGAGAGAAAATAATGTATTTTTTCCCTATATAAATCATGGAAAAAAAACAATTTTTCTGAAAGAGAACTTTTGATTTGAGGAATTTGTTTTGATTTGTGAAGACAGTTCAAATAATAGCAATTTGAAAGATGGAAAGAAATTTCATGCAATAAAAATATAACAAAATTCTTTCTTTCATTTTCTTTAAAAAATAATTTGTTGTTTTTTACATTTATGTTTTTACTTATTTCCGAAAATTACCATCATTTTTCTTACTTGAAATTATGTATTTTTCATAAAATTTTGATCAACTTCAGAATCAAATGCAATTTAAAGAAAGTTTTTAAAACAATAGTCTATGATAAAATCTCACAAATATCTACTGCATAGGACAATTGTACGGCGACAAAGATCTATTTAAATAAAATGGAAATAATAATTAATTAATTAAGAAAAATTCTGGGTTTCGTTTCTTAGTGTAAAAGCTATATATTTGATCATGCTGCACCAAGTTAAATGAAATTCCATTTAAAAGTGTGCAAAACTAATATGTTAAAAGGTAAATAAAAATATATGGTTAAGAATCGATGGATTTAAAAAAAAGCAAAAATATGAGGAAGTAGAATTTTCCGATTAAAATGGGTAATCAGTCAACTATTCAAACCACCGTTAAGTACACTGATCAATCTTAATGGCCACACGCTGTATGGGCTTAGCCTAGGCGGAAACTAAGATTGAACATCAGCGTTCACTATGCTCCCTTCCCGTTGGAGTCTCGTCCCATGATTGGTAAGGGGTAACTAACATTACTTCCTATCCGTAATTAACAGGGTGTTGAGAGCCAACCATCATATCGGAAGCTTCTCATCCCCATATTTGATAGGGGGCCCAGTGTGAGGATTAAAATAAATAAAGTAACAAAGTAAGTTTTTTTTTAAAGAAAATGTTAAGTTTCGAGTTAAAATTCAGATATTTAGATAATAGTAATCTGACATGGCGCATTTGCTCTGGAAGCACATTGTTTCCTGTTCTCCAACTAGAGATTGTGAAGTGTGTATATAGTGTGACCAGATCTTAGTGTAGTTAAAAGGATATCTTATTTTTTTTCTTTCTTTTGTGAAGGCCAATGTTGTAAATGAGATTTGAGAAAACGTAGTTTGTTTTTCCATTTCCATTCTCCACTGACTTTGCCACTTTGAAAACAAATAATGAATTTTGTATACTTTTTGAAGTCAGTCGATTAAAATTAAGCGGCTGCTAATTTAACGGTTTTGTCCGCTTTCTCACCGCTCACTCACTCTATCAACACGAGATTCAGTAGACCATTATGGTATTCAGCAGAATAAAGTATCAAATCTACAAAACAAGAGCTTATATAAAAGATCTAAAATATTTACATTAATTAAAGTTGAAATCAAAGGATGGTTATGAGAATGAATATAAAACTATTCCATAACTTAACGAATCTTTGAAAATGATAAACTTTTTCAAGCTATTAGAAATATCTTCCAAATTATATACAGCAGTGTTATCCCTGTTCTGAAAACTGAACAGGAGGAATGAAGTTTAAATAAAAAATACTTTATTTAGAAAAATAATGGGAAACGGAAATGATCAACTGATTTTCAGTTATTTCTATATGTATTATAGCAAAAATATTAGATGCCATCTATATTTATTAAAAATGTATTGATAAATGAATCGGTGATATCGGCTGTGTGGATATTTTATAAAAATTTGAAGAAAAAAAAATTTAAAAACTGTACTATTTTTTAGGATTTTTCTAATTTCCAATCTGGATGAGCGATCAATCACATTATGGAAGAATGAAGCTAAAAAAAGGAAACTGTATTTAATTTTTGTATGTCTAGTTCTTTTTCTGTTTAATTCATACACAAATCAAAACCAAAACTGAAAAAACGGACGAGCTGTATCAGAACTATTGCATAATTTTAAAGCAAGTTATTCAAAAATCATGATGGCAGAATATTGAGAAAAGATTTGTTTAGCAATTATCTTTGACCTGTGAGAGAGTACATTGCTATATTTTGATACAAAAAAAGCATATTTAGTGTTTTGTAGTTATAGAGAAAAAAAGCACGTTTGTCTTTTTTAACTTTTTTTTCCGATCTATTCAGTCAAAATTCGGAATGGGTGGGCAATCGTAATTTTGAATTCATGAAATAAATTTCATTTATCTAGATCTTTGATATTTTTTAGTTAAAGTGCTTATAAACATATGAATAGATTGACCGACAGATAATCATTCCGGAAACAAATACAATCCAAAATTTAGTAACGATCTCTATCTTAATATTTAAAAAAAAAGGCATACCAAATGTTATTTTTCTAGTCCATTGCATCTTTGAGCCATTGCATGAGCACGCACATTGATGGCAAACAGATATTCTCCATGAGATTTATTGTTAAAATTTGATAAAAAGTTACAATTCTGTTTCAGCTAAAAATTTCTTTCATATGTGTTCGGTATAGTTATGCTTGTGATGAAACATGCCAAATATATACCCAAAAATGATTTTTTATATTAAATAAAGTCTAAAAAGGAAGATTTATAAAAATCTAAATATTTTTATTATGACTTTCTATTCGTATATTTTTTATTTGTGGAAGTAAGGTACACAAACATCAATGTCGAAGTTTATTTTTATATGCCAAAATATCCTGAAAATGGATAAACTTAAATAAGGATAAAAGGGAAAACTTCCTGTCCCTATAATCCAAGGGGATCAGACGTTCGAATTGAAGATAACAAGATACTCAAAGCAAAATATGAATTATAAATTCATAATTTGCTCATATCCATATTTCTAAATCATATACATTTATAAAAAAGTGTATGTGTATTATGCAAAGGCTATAACAGCTTCAAATGAAGTTAGTTTTTTTTTTCTAACTAATATTAGACTATTTTAGACTTAAAAATATAACTCTAAAATCAACTGATATCAATTTGAAAAGGAATAATGTATAACATTCAATAAACGAAAATTATGATCATTTTACAATAAGCCTAAATTATGCAATCAATTTGGTGTAGTTATCTTTATTTATAAAAAATATTTCCTAATCTCATAAAATATTTTTTAATTCGTTACAAAAAATGATTGCAAAATATTTTTTATAGGACATTTCTTATGCTTTTCAGGAGAAAACCTTTCTGTTAAATTTCTGAAATTGTTATATGAAACATAAAGCGATTTATATTAAAGCGAAGCATAAAGCAATTAGATTTTTCAAATTGTTATACAAAACATAAAGCGATTTTTAAAAAAATATGGAAATAATTTTACTATAAGCAATTATTTTCAAAGCTTAGTTATATTATTTAAAATATCCGGATTCGCTATATAAAATGGACTTTCTAAATACTAATTAATAGTAGGAAGAGTCATAATTGCAAATAAGAAAGAAACTTAAAAATATTTTACTGTTTTTAAACATAATATTATATAGAACAAAGAGTATGACTTTAATTAATTGGAAAATTTCTTCTTCAAATTCTGCTGAAAAATAAGCGTATTATATTTTTGGATAACGCTGAGATTGTTCTGAAAAATTATTGACGTGAAATATAAGTTTCCATATGACTGAAAATTCAGAAATTCAAATACTTTAATCTGTTAACATATTCAAAAAAAGCATAATGATATTTTGTGTCGAAAAATAATTAATAAAAAATAACCCATGCAATACTTAAAAACTATTTCTTGTAAATTGTAATATGTATGATTTGGTTCTATGTAAAATTTATGCACCCAACTTGTTGCGTTTTCGAATTTGCCTTTCTTTTTAACAATTTTAGCCCAATCTTCCGTTCACAGATACATTAATAAGCATACTGTCGGAAAGTAACAGATGATTTTAGTTCTAAATTTATCTAAATCCTAACGAGAAAGTTTATGCCAAATTTCATCCATCTAACTCGTTACATTTTAGATTAATTGTGTACAAGTGAGCATTAATGGACAGAAAGACTTTTTTAAATGGATTTCATCGAAAATTTAATTGACATCTATATTTGTAGTATAAAAGCTGTATACTAAATAGTATTTTTTCCATCTCCTTTTGTTTTTAAACTAACATGTTCACAAACAAGCTGATAGATATAATTTCCAATCTTATTTTTTATTCAAAAATATGGAAAATGATCAAAATCTGCAAGCCAAATTCTTCGACACCTTTTTTGCATTTTTATAAGTTATAAAGTTAAAAGAATAAGAATTATACTCATTGAATTAACTTGCTATTTTTCTGAACCAAATACGGCTGATACAATCAACGAAATGAAATTTCCTCATTGTCATGTCCTAAAGATTTGAATAGGAAGTTATCCTTTTACTCAGTTTCGATATTTATAAGGAGTGAAATTTTAATAATCATTAAAAAATTATTCAGGAAAGTAATCTATCTGAAAATTTAAACACAAACTTAGCATATAAGCAATTTTTAAATTTAAATAATACAATGAAAGAAATCTTAACATTTGAAATCATTTTACATCATATAAACAATATCTCAAATTAGATATATATTTTTTTCGACACATTCGCTACTGTATGCCTCTTTAAAGTCCTTTCATAGAAAATAAGTGTAAAAATCTTAAAATAAGTGTAAAATCTTGCTTTTTTAAAAAAATTATAGCAATTTAAAATTGGATTATATGGTGAATCAAATTTATTTAATTGATCAAATTTTTTTGTTTAGAGTAGTTTAATTACTTACTGAAAGAGTAATTTCGAACGAACTTTGTAAATTGAGCCGTGATCAGATAACGATTCCGTTTTCTTGTCATATTAAGAAAAGAGTATCTCATCGTATTTTGCGCATAACACGCCTGCTTTAATTTCATAAAGAATTCTCATCGGCGCTTTTTAATCATTTAAGCAAGTCAGATAGAAAAATATTCTTCCAAAAATTTTCTCTTAGAATTGAGATAAAATGAAAATTGGAGATTCGTCAATCATTGTATCTTTCAACAATTAAAATATTTTCTTTTTGTATGATTCGAGTTCGAAGAAATAGTAAAAAAGATACATTTTAATTTTAATAATTAGCCAATATCGTTCATCTTTTCGTACACTAAAAATGAACGATACACAAAATTATTTTTTTCCTAGAATATTTTGGAATATTAAAGTGTGTGCATTTATAGAGTATGTTAATTAATAGATTATCAATTAGAATCATATACACTGAAAGTAATTTTTCTTAAATTGTATTTCTGATACCTCAAAATTTTAAAATCATAGGCCAGTAAAAATTATTTCCCCTATCAAAGCATATATTCCCTATTATGTAATTTCAAAAGCAGAACATTAATTATTCCCGATTTTATATTGCACAGTTATCTAATAAAATAGAAAACAGAAATTTGCTTTATATTAAATTCGCATTTACATTTTAATATTTATAAACATCTAAAATAAATACAATCATTTCCGCTTTAGATAATAAAATAAAGAAGTAAAAATTCAATGCTTTTTAAGTATGAAATATAACCACATTTATATCTAAACAAGTACAAATATAATATTAAAACAATCCTATTAAAAGTTAATTAAGAATGTATACTGTATTTTCCATTTTATCCGAATTCAAATGAAATTTGTCAAAAAAAAAATGTAGAATGACTTACCTGTGAAGTTTGAGACGAATTTTCGCCAAAACTGACTGGATATTTATCCTCCATGCAAATACAAACAACCATTAAGCTGCAAAAAGCGACAAGATTCGCCAAGTAAAACTTTCTGGCTGTTTCCATGTCGGCAATTGAAGGTAAGCGGAAGTTTAGTTAGCTTTCACCTCCGTTCTCTGTGATGACAGGGGAAACTCTCTTCCAATAAAATGTCAGCATCCAAAGACGCATGCGTATATTGGCTATTTGTGGGTTGAAAGCTTTTAGATCATATCTGATTTTTTAAAGTTGGGGATGTTTTTCCTTCGAATTTATTTTTCACTTTCAAGTAAGATTTCCACCTATAATACCTGATATATAAGATTGTGATTAAGTATTAAGCATTCGAATTTTCTCTTCTGGGGTCAATGAAACAATTTAAAAACTCCCAAAAGTATATTTTTTCTGGTGATTTTTTGTCAACATACTTTTTTAATTCTTTAAATTTGAGGTTAATTGGAATAGATTTTGGAACATGTTCGAAAAAAAAACCAAGGTTTAATCGTGTTATGATTAATACAGAGATCGTTTTAGTAATGTTTTATTAATTTTTTTCGATGTTGACTAAATAATTAGTTAACTCTGTATTACTAATTATATTTACTATATTTGGTTTATAAATTAATGCATTTAAGGTTTCTAGCTGATGAAATTATAGCGCAGAAAGGAAAAAATTAAAATATGCTTCATATTTTCTTTGGATGCAAATGCCATCCTTTACATAAATAAATATAATAATGAAAAATATATTTAATATTTTCATTCAATGTAAATGGCAATGCCTATACACAAAAAAAACTTTGTAAACATGACGCAGGCAAGTTGACTTTGTATTTTAGAATGGTAATTTATCTCGCTGTTGGATTTGATCAAAAATTTTATATATGTATACAATTTTGGCACAAGACTGACACAAATAAATTTCTATTAATTTTTGTTTGTGTGAGTTCTTGTGTTCGCGTGGATGTGTGGAATCTTAAATTACTTTTTTAGATCTTGTGAATTTCAGAAAATTCAATATTCATCGGAATAATGCAGTCAAATATTTGATTATGATAATCTCTTCTTTAAATGTGTACCTTGAATAGAAGAAAATAAAAACGCATGGTAATAGCTCTCTGTACAATCAACTACTAATACTCTCGTAAAAGGGATTTTTCAGTTTAATTGAATATATATTCTGATTTTATATAATTTTGATTTTACATAGGAAAATTGTATACATTATAGGACTTATAAAATAAGCCATTAAATGGGTAGAGAGATAACTGAGACAGGATATGGCTATCTCACTTTTAAATAAAATGTCATAAATCTGAGATAAAAATGTAAGATAAAAAACAGCTCATAAATTGAATCGCCGAATGAAGAAAGATCAATTAAGTCGATAACTAGATAGACAATTATTAAAATACATAAATTTTAAAAAATTGCGAATTAAATCGTAAAATATTTAAATTTTTATGTAAATTGTTTAGAATCAGTGTAAGTACGTTTTATATAGAAGGAAGTGTTTAGTAAAATTTTCAGGTTGGTGTCAGTGTTATTTTTTTAAAACATGCATCTTGAAGAAAAGCAAGGTAATCCAAAAACGCCTGTAAATACTTTTCTTCCTGTCCGAATTCAGGAAAAGGGTAAAAATTCTTTTCCGAAAATGATTGTTACTCAACTATTTCAGATGATACAATAATTTTTATTTTTTATTTTTATTTATTTATTTTTATTTACTTGCGTTTTTCAGAGAGTAAAGCAATTTTCCATTTGAAATTTTCACCAGCGTATTCAAATGCTATTCCAAAAAGTTCACTTATTCTTAAAACAAAAAAAGAGATAAATATTTCTTAAAAATTTACTCATTCTTATCTTATCTCTCTCTCATTACCTGTCTCACTTAATGGTTAACTTTATAAGCCTTGTAATTCATATAGTTTTCTCAGGCAAACCTTCCTTTTCAGATTCTTAGTCTTTTACATAAATATGAAAAAATCGAAATTGCATCTTTCTCACTTTCTCTATTCGATACCCAGGAGCAAATTTTGTGGTCTGTTTTGGATGGCCAAATCAGCTATATTTAAGGCAATTAAATGGTTGATATGCCTTTTCCCAAGTTTTGATAATTTTCATGACAACTCAATTGGATTAAATGATGCGATATTCAAGATCAGGAAGCTCATTTCTAGGTTAAATATCGATTTCATTTTCTCTACTACCGATAAAAGGGAATTAATGCTTGTGAGAACTTACTTGTTGACGTTCTGCAGGACAAAATATAGGACTTAAAACTAACAAATTTGGCACAATAATAAAATGTGCATATTACAGCTTTTTTTAAAATTTAAGTTATAAAAAACGTTAAATTTTGTCGTTATTTCCAAGATGATTTTCAAAAATATTATAAGATAAAAATGACTTTTACTCTAATCAAAAATTTTAAATAATATTCTTTTAATAACATCAATTTATATAAGTAGTTTCTTATCTAATTTTATCGATCTTTTTAGCTTATTTCATAGCAGTAATTTTCATTTTTGTTATAAAATTCAAATAATTTTGAATGTTGTTGTAAATGTTTCATTAGGCATTTTCTCTTTTTTTTTGATAATTACTTTATAGAGACAATTTTTTCAGTATTATGAAAGCTCCTATTTTGAAAGCATGCTTAAAAGAAACTTCTGAACATGTATTTAATTTTGTGATGATTACAATTAAAATTTAACTTCAAACATAAACAAAGAATTAAAAAAATTAGATTTTTGTCCAGTTTCAAACTTTGTTATTCTTTCCCTACAGTGCTTTTGCTCTTATTTTTAATAGCCCTTTCCATGAACAAGTTCGCTGATGCAGTCAGGGGTTTTAAGCCGAGGGTGCGTCTCTTTTTTCTTAAGTAACGCCAAATAGGACCAAGAGTACGTCTTAGCTACTCACGCATCACATGCGCTTGCACAGTCCCTTTTAACAAGGGGACAGATTAATACATCTCACAGAGAGAACAGATGAAGAACAACCATGCCCGAACTGGGAATCGAACCCAGCACAATCAGATCACGGGGAAGACGCGCTTCCCCTGTTCCATGACATCGGCTTTTACATTATATTGTACATTTATCGGACATTATATTGCCTCAAAGCATTTAATGAAAATCACTCGAGCATGAATTGATTATATTAATTTTACTTTTTCGAGTAATCCTTTATTTTTATGTTTGTAGTAGCAATTTTATTAAAAAATCGAAAGGAAAACTTATCCCTGTATGTATATGATTTCAGTATTATAAAGCAATATTTAAATTTCACTGTTCGGTTAGTCACAAATAACCGGTATATAAAGAAATTAGAATATTTTATTGTTTCCATCAAATTTGACAAGCTTGGAAATGTGTGGTTCTCATGTTATTAATAACTAGTCACTTTGGCAACCAGCCGGATCGTCAGTATTAAAAGGTTCAATTAATTTTTTATATATCTTAGTCTCATAATAGGTTTTTTGGCAAAGTATTTTTAAGCGCAAATTTCGATACTCATATAATTTACTTATACCATTATATAGTCTTTAAGTAGTCCTGATCTTTGAACTCTCTCTCTGATCTCTCTCGATTTCCTATCAACGTCCGTAAAATTCAGTTTTAAATTAAAGAGGAAATGACGAAACTACCATTAATATAAATACCTTTTTTCTCAATCCAAGCATGTCTTTAAATAAAATGAGAACAGAAAGCAAAGTAATCCGACATCGAAGTTTTATGTTCACTACAGAAATTGAAACATTATAAATTTTCATAATTTATGATATCTCAAAGAATTATTCAGCAAAAAATTCATGTATTCAATGGAAAATTCAGTTTTTAACTTTATTTTTAAATGTTTATAAATGCTGTCAACAATAATATTTTATTTTTTCAATTTATAAATATACTTTATAAAATCATGAAGTTTTAATTTATAGACAGTCCTTTGGTCCTAAAATCGCCTGTTTTTCTATAATAGTGGTATTGAAATGTCGTAAATTGATCAACTTTAATGATTTATTTAGTTGATTGTAGTTTTATTTAAGGTTTTAGTGTCTCAAAAATATTTTGTTAAATATGATTTACAGATCAGATAATATATGTAAAAATAATTCATCAGCAATTTTTACCTCACTTTACTAAGAATATAATTATATATTCCACTTATACCATTTGTTAAGAGATGCATGTATATTACGAAAGTTTTACAAACTAGCTGTTCGGCTCCGATTATCGAAGATGTATATATTAAACCATATTTGCCTTAAATGAAGCTATTTAATTGAATTAGTAATATATGTGTTGTAAAATATTATAGAAAATGTTTCCATGCATTTACTTTCCAAAAATATCATGTTTCATATTTGTTTCATTTCATGCAGACACGTGCTGAAGATGACGTTTTTATATGTTTAATTCGGAATGATAGTTAATTTATTTTTTATCATATGAAAACATGATATTGTTTTGGTTAGGAGGTGTTGATGCATCCGGAATATGTGGGCAAAAGATATTTTTACCTGATTTATCAGTACTGCATTATTAATTATTACACATGCTTCTTTGAAAGCAGATGCGTTTTCAGAAAGCTGACTTACTTTTACCAATATAGATTTATCATTACGTATGCTTCTTTGAAAGCAGATGCGTTTTTATTTCGGCATTATTCATTAAAATGTGGAGATTCACAACCTTTCCGAAAGTGTATTCTTAGATTTGCACAATATAACTTCATAGAAGTAAAAGTAACAATTAAAATCAGGTCTTATCGTTAAAAAGAGCACGAAGGCAAAAATGTTTTACTTCAACAGAAATAATTAAAAGTTTATTATATTTTTCTTCAACTTATTATCAACGGCTTTTTGTTCGTCGTTTCTATGAAATGACGTCATCTTCCAGTTTGTTAACGATTTCTTACTTTTAAATGATTAATCTCGTGTTCAAAAGATTATCTTTTGGTTGTAGTTTTTTTATTCCCTTTTAGTTTTAATTATCGCACTTTTGTAATATGTGACTTATATTTATTCTTTAAATTATTTCAATTCATATAATCACTTACTGAAAATTACATTTTTCTAGGTTTTATTTGCGGTAATAATTAACTTTTTTAAATCAGAGCTATTGTAAATGAGATGGCAACACGTTATTAAAAGCTGATTTTTTTTGAGATGCTCGTGCAGATAAAATTTTATTTTTTATACGAAATAAATTGTTGAAAAATACAATTAAATCATATTTTCTAAAATTCATTAAAAATATAAATTTTATTTATAGATCAAAACGTCAATATCATTGATAAGATAATTTTTTGAGCTTTAACTTGATGTAAAAATGAATTTTGTAGTGCAATATTTTCGGAAGTTATGCCGGAAAAACGCCGAATTTTCACTTAATTTTTACTTAATTAAAATTTTAATTAAACATTCGAATAAACGGCTCCGATGTGCACATTCCCGGCCTCCAAAGTATAAATATATCAGATTTGGTAACTGTAGGATTGTCTGGCCTGTAGAGCGCCAACACACACACACACACACACACATTGATCTTTATTATAAGTATATATATATAGATAGATAATCAAATATGATATTCTCTGATTTTCAATTATCTAAACATATTCTAAATCTTGAATGAAATTCAATAATTTATTCAATGAAATATAATTAAAATTTTGAAAAAAGGAGCAAATTGAATGTCATTTCTCTTATTTTAATCTATAAAACGAAAGGTATAAGTAATTATAAGAAGAGATTAAAATATATATATATCACTTGAGCAAAATGTTTTTCGAAAATAGATTTAAATATCTGGTTTCATTCATCAATTCATTTTGTTTTCAATGAAAAAAAATGGCTTTTTAATGTACTATTAGGATTCTGATTGTCTCCAAACTTTTTTTAATGCTTTATGCTGAAAATTAATTATTTCTATTAAATTGATTCATGCAGATCTTGTTATTTTCATTAAAGTCTCGTAACCTTAGATCATGAATTGTTTCTGTAAACATTTTGTACACGTGGACTTAAAAATAAACAGGATAAAAAAAGTAATACTTGAAAACAATTTCGGTTTATGTAAATATGATCAGAAAGACAATGGATTTTGCAACATGTTCATAAAAAAATTATTCCAAAAATAACTAAAAGAGAATGCTTACGTCATTAATCATACGTCAGACAAACGTCATTAAAAGTATTTTTTTTTTTCAGTTGTAAGTATAGTATATGCCTATCTTCCACACTTTAGAAATAAACTACTGAACGATGACTGAAATAGGCAGCCTATTTAAAATAATAGTACTGGGTGAACACAAAATCTTTTTTCATGCCCAACTTTTCGGCTATCACACTATATATAGCTTCTGTGATCCTAACTTGGAGTGAATCGTACAATCAACTAATGTTGCAAACACTTTTTCCTTTTTTTAACTCTTATAATCTGAAATGGAACACAATGACCGATTTGAATTCATGGAACCGAAGAATACATTGATCATTCATTTTTGCTGTTTTACTGTTATGCCGATGCTGTTTTGATTCCAATCGAATGTAAAATCACTATTTTGGCGTTAGTTGCACTACCAGTTTGATTTATGAAAAATTAACAACACGACTGTTATATAGCAAAAATTTTACGGTATTATATTCATTTAAAACTTTTTTATTTTATAATTATTCTTTTTAATAATTTACCATCCATAAAATTACCATTATATTCTGTAATATGCTTATCCAATAATGTCACTGAAATAATTTAAAATGAAAAAAAATGTTATGCATCAAATATATTATGAAAAAAAAACTATATAAATCATGATATAATGATGTGATGCCAAATGTACCTCGCCATTATCAATATAAAATTCTAAAGGAAAGACTTGCGAGTGGAAGATAGAACTTTCAATATATTCAAAGAAACTGTATATTTAAATATGAAATTACATATTGGAATTATAGTGACCATGCTTCATAAAGCATCGCGAAATTTCAATAGAATTCAGTGTTACATAAATTTCTTGCAACCTGTTAAATATAAAACTTGATAAGGAAATTTAACAATCACAAAAATATACACTGATATTGCTTTTAAACAATACCGAAAAATAAAATTTACAAAAAATTGCATCATAAATTTGGAATTGAAATTTATTTTATTGATATTTCGAAATTAAAATATTTATTATATGTTATTATTTCCAAGAAAAAGTCAATTTTCTCAGAACTGGCAATTTTTTGTATCTTGTTCTTACCAAAGAAAATTTAAGACTGTTGAAAAATGTCAAAAACAGGTTGTTCTGAAAATTAGACGATGAAAACTGGAAGAGGAAAAAAAAGATTATTTCTCCTACCTGCTATTATTTTTTGGTAAAAAAAAATTTATGGCAACATAACAAGAGAAATTATCGTTTGTTGAAGGAATAACATTTTCTAGCCATTAATTACTATTTGCACCGAAAGTAACTTGATATATTTTTTTAGGTATGGCTTTATCAATTTACTAAGGTAATAATTTATTCTAAATTCTATTTCTTAAAAAAATCTTGTGTGAATTCAGATAAAAAAACCCAAATATTTTCAAAAAGAGTTATTGTGACTATCTAATTGTGTTGACTCTCCTGACTAGATTATTAGAGATTGAAGTAGAAAAAAATTGCTTCATATATATATATATCTAATATATAAAATTCTCGTGTCACAGTTTTCGTT
>JAOUZG010052814.1:2244553-2277499 GCA_026289955.1 Argiope argentata
TTAATTCGGATGAAATCGCATGAGAAATTCCAATATATTACTTAATTAGTAATTAATATAATTACAAATTAAGTAATATATTGGAATTTCTCATGCGATTTCATCCGAATTAAGTAATGTCAGCTAGGGCTAAGAGTACATCTTAGATATTCCCCCATCTCATCGGCCTGCAGAACCCTTTTTCATCAGGGAACACATTCAAGTATCTCACAGATAGAACAGATGAAGCACAAACTGGTCCGGCGTCCAGATCTCCTAGAAGATGCGCTAACCCTGTGTCAGGACGTCTCCGGATAAATAAATTGTTAAAGGAAATGCATAGAAAAGTAAACGGATTGGTTAAGGTTTCTAAAATAACATGAGATGTCGTCGTCTTGGTACGGAAGTAGCGCGTATTCTTCGTGATATGGGCGTCCCTGTCAAGACATGGTTGTTATCCTGTGTACTATCTCTGATGTGTGTGAATGCACTCCCTTATAAGAAGAGGCTGTGCAAGTGAATGTGATGAGTGTTTAGTTAAGTCGTACTCTCGGCCTTGGTTAGCGCTACTTCAAACACAAAAGACGCTCAGTCGGCTTAAAATTGTTGACGATGGTTAGGAAATTTGTCTATGACAGTTGCCATTAGTAACAGCAACTTGATTTCATGAAGGTAGATATGTTGGAGAAATTATAAAGTTGTTATTAAATGAAAAAATATTTGTTGTCAGATATTATGCAATAATAGAATGCTATTACAAGTTAAATTTCTTTTTGAGAGAGAGAGAGTTATATAGACTTTTCAAAATGAACTACTTAATAATAGAGGTACGTGTTTTTTTTAATTGAAGAAAATCGTATCTTCAAATAATTTAGAGAACAGAATTCTGTAAACAAACTAAGATTCGTCCTCATTATATCTTCTTTGTGCTTTTGTTTCGGGCTTCACGCACCTTTAGGTAACCTGTTATCTTAATTTCCCTCATATTTTTAGTAGTCAGTAAATTTGATCACATTAGAAAAATCCAGGAAAATGAGAGCATTTCATCTTTTAACGAGATACCTGATATTCATAAAGTGACTCAAAGTTATAATTAAGTTTTTTAAAAAACAGTAACAGAGCCGAGTACTCTCAATTGATCCTTAACAGGCATTTCCCTTAAAAGAGAAAGGAAAATATCTGAGAATTGAGAATATCTTATTGCGACTTCACGATAATCGGAAATGGCTAATTTAATACAATCATTCTAATTAGAAATTAAATACTCTTTCCAATTCCACAGACTTTTTATTACTAATAACTACTGTAATATATGACAATCTTGATAAAAACATATTCAAGTGAATTTTGGAAATGGATATTCGCCATTCTTTTTACAAAATGATTTTATTTATTTCTCAAAGTCTGGAAATAGCTCAAATGGCCTGGTGTTTATTCCTCATCAATTGAATAAGCAGAGTCCACATGAGCGTTAGTTTTTGCAAGCTGAAAATAAATTGTAAATGTTCGAGAATAGTTCAATAAATTATGAAATTAAAACTTCTATTTTTTGGGGTTGCTAGCTTGCGTGGTGTGTCATGGTAGAGTCAGGTACTTTGCAAACCCGACAGTGCAGAATATGATGCATCACTTGTACTAAATTGAACAAATGAGTTTCCCATTTCAACACATTTTTAAAATGTTAACAGTTTATTTTTGATTAATCGTTATTTTATTAAATTATGCGAAAATGTGTTTGTCTTTATTTATCTACCCTAACTCCACAATACCAAGCATTCACCTTTACATGCAAAATTTTTGAAGCAGAATCTCGTTATTTTATAATCATTTTAATAACAAAGCAAATATAATGGAGCCAAGAGAACTTGACCAAATTATATTTGATAAAATATTGATATTATCTTAATACTTTAAGATCTATTGGATTGGTTTTTCTACAAATTTATTTATTTTTTAATTAGAAATATAACGTTTTTTAATTGATCATCTTGTGGTCTTCCTTCTGTCTAATGGCCCTAAGTAACTGTCTAGTCTTCTTAGTTGAAAATACGTTTCTACTTAATGCACTTAAATTTTAATCCGGACTTGCTCGAGGCGAGAAAATACTATTTCAGATATAAATTAATTGCATGATTATTTTATTATCAATGTGATAAAAAGTTTTCATTCATATTATTTTGTTTACGGGGAAGAAATGTATTTACATCCTACTCGTGATGTTAAAAATGTATTTACCCCCTACTCGTGATGTATCTTATTCATCCTATTATGTTTAATAAAATATTCCTGTCATTCTAAAATTTCAAAAAAATTGTTTTACTAACTTTTGCTGCTAGAACTAATTTCTTTCTTGTTAATTTATTTCTATTAGGCTATGTTGATTACCGCGTTGAGAAAGTCCTTAAGGGCTCGCCCCAAATTGCTATTGCGTGTTAAGTGCGATAATAGATTTAGATCTCTTTCTAAAATCTGACGGAGTTATACAAATCTTTTAAAAGAATCTTAATAACAACTTATTTATTTTAATACCATTTCCTTATTCATATATCTGTTTTAAGCCTACGCATTTTAAACAAAATGTAAAACTGCATTAGTTAATATTCTATCATCAATTGAATACATTATACTGGTGAAGTTTCAATTGATCTATAACTGCTTCCTATATCTCATTAAGAGTTTAAAAATAGATCTCACTTTCCAATTTATATACAATAATATTATTAATGCTTAGAAGTATAAAATAAATCTTAATAAGTTTTTGTCTTTTTTTACTCATAATTTCATTTGCTATAGTTGAAAGTAAGATAAAACTCTTCGAAATATACTTTTTGAATTTAAGCACTTAAGAATTTAAGCCAAGCATTTTTATAAAATATTCTTTACAAATATAAGTAAAAAATTATATTTAATCATATTGATTTAAAAGTAAGTTAGTTAATCAATTAAATTGATTCATTAAATTCAATTTAAATCAATTTAAAATAAAAATAGTATTACTGCGTTAAAAAAATTTTTAACTTTAAGTTTGCTTAAGAAAAACAAACTTATTTAAAATCGAATTAAAGCTTGAATGTGACGAATTATCCTTTTGGATTTATTTCAATTTTATGATTTTAAGTATTGATAACAATTATACCATTGTAATTATATTAAATTAGCAAGATAGTAATACATAAAATAATTCATATACTCATTACAACTTTAAAAACAAAATTTAAGACTAATTGATGACCTTAAAGAAAATGAACAATTTCTATTTGCTAATTAAATCTTAATATCCCTGTTTTTATAAAAAAACATTTTCATTATTTTAGCAATAACTTATTTTATGTTAAGTGAAAATAAAGGAATCTGAGTAGGAATTTAAAACATATTATATCTAGCATAATACAATATTAACTGTGATTACGATGAATATTTTGGTTCACAATTTTTTACAGATTTTGTAATAGTTTTATTTTAAATTGCATCGTCATAGCTTTATTCATATTCTGCCTCCAAGTTCATTGATATTTCGGCACATAAGTGTTGTCAGAAGAATCATATAGAATTGAAAATAACGCACAGAAGTCAAATCAATATAGTTGTTTCAAACATAAACATAGCCCTTAAAGTCAATGAACTTCGTTATTTTTACTCAAACCTTAACCCGGAACTCAGGTGTCTTTCCAGAAAATAATTCCTTTTACGAGAATACAAACACTCTTTGAAAATACTCGGCATAAAATTTCCGAATATCTCTTTATTGCTGAGAAACATTTTGTCGCTTGATTGTTAATCCTTATTTGCGGATTCTTATGTAATCCTCTTTGTGAAATATTTCAAATTTATTAATTCTAAGTAAACACTGCAACTTTTTAAAAATAATAGTGATCATTAACAGGGGTGGATTCAGGCATTTTGTAGCCTCAGGAAATGAACATTATAAGTCCCCTTTCAAAATAATTTATCTCTTTCATATTTCAATACATTTTAAACTTAATCAACATGTTAATGAATTACTTTTTCTTTTTTAATAACTATTATATATATATATATATATATATAAATATATATATATATATATATATATATATATATATATATATATTTAAATCTATATATATATATATATATATATATATATATATAAAGCTCTCAATTTAAATTCAAATTGATTTCTTAATTTTCAATTTAAGTTAGTCATAGTAACATCCTTTTAAAATATTCTCTTATTTCCTGATCCGTTCCATTTGTTCTAGTTAATTAATTCAACAAAAGCTTTGTAAAATTGCGGAATCAGCTAAATGCCGAATATTTCTCACACTCCGGGTGAAGAGATAAAAATCATCTAGCATAGCTCATTCCATTAAAAGATTCCTATGATTCCCTTCCATGAGATGTACATGTGTCAAAGATCCCTATTGAATTCTAAAGGTATATATTCGCAGGGATAAAAAATTTCATCGGCTTTCCGTGTTCCCGTTTTGTGTCGCTCTGTGTTGTGCTCGTTGCTTTTGCTTGTACATATAGTACAAGCAAAAGTGTAATATAGTTATTAACTCTACCTCTACCTAGTTTCTCATCTTAATGTATGAAGATGAGAAATTTCCTGTGTGGTGGTTGGTTCTCGCATTCATGGTAAATTACTGTAATGATGTTACATTGGATACCTTCTGTCGATACTGTACATGTCTCTTACTTGTCCCACGGCTAGTGATGATCCTTAGGATTCACCATTGTTCCCACCAATACTGTCAGTGCGTCCAGATCTTTCAAACAATCCGTATGTAATGGTTCAAGGTGGGAGAATCTGACGATATGTATGGTAATCAGTTGAATGATAAACTAATATATCTTAAGAATCTGACTATGCAATAATTTATTTAATAATTATTTCAGTATTTCATTGTATGGCTTATTATTATGTAATTTATATTTAGTCTACAGTTTCCGCAATCCAGCTGCCTAGTGTCAATTGCTTAGTCGATAATCCATCACTGATTATTAATGAATTGTTTTAACGGAGTGCTTCGTGTACTTTTAGACATGAAATACTGCTCAAAATCAATATTTAGAGGAATGATTTAATTTTATATAGTGGCATAGTTAACCCTTTGCAATCCGATGGCGCCTCTGACTCGACATTCAAGATTGTGCATCATTTTGACGTTTTATTTATTTATTTTTCAAATTTAATTGTTAAAAACGCCTACATAATGGTTAAGAAAAGTAGATTAATTTTTCAAAGAAATTCGACTTAAAAGAATTATGTATATTTATTTTTCATCGCAATAAACAAATATTTGTATTAGATGAATAATTTTGCATCTAATTATTTTTCGGACTGCAAAGGGTTAATTTGCTGCACAAGGTAGTACCATAGTGCTAAGCACCACTTTCAATTAACAGGTCAATTTTATTTTAAGCTTCAATATATATATTTTATATATTAATGATTTATTTAAAATTTGGTTATTTTTTTATTTTGTTAACTTCGGGAAAGTGTATATGTTTTAATTCATTTACCATGTCTCTATACAATATACAATTCGGTTGAAGTGAAAATTCTATTTTTATAAATAAGGTGAGCTTAGTGAAACATATACAAACCTGATTAACTATATTTAATGTGTGTAAATAATAAACAAATATTTTATAATTGTTTATTATTTTTGTATTTTTTAAAGCTTTTAATGCATAAAATTTGTATTTTTTAAAAAGCTTAATGTGTTTGACAGTTGGAATCTATTTAGTTGTGCAGTTTTAACCATTTTTCCTTGTCTGCCTATTCGGAAATCTTTCATGATATATATTTAATGAAATTTCATGAACATCCTAACAATGACCTCAAATAACTTTTATGTGAAAATATTGCAAAAGATTCACCAAATTTATGCATTCGTTTTTTACACCGAAGTGTCATAGTGAGTTAATCACCATCTACTAACTGTGATTTTTACTCCACCTCCACCTCCTAAGTGTGATTTTTACAATAATTGACTACCGCGAAGACATGATGATAAACTCGTGAAATTGATGGTCTGATCGCTGATTTGAACTAAAACTTCAGAGGTTTATTTAATCATATTGCTTAGAATATCGTCAAATCAAATTTTTATGTCATCATTAGTGAAAAAAAGAAGCAAAGAGAGTATATTGAAGATAGGGAGTTGATGCTCTGCAGAAATAATCGTAGATCTTTTTTTTATATCCGTCATAAATCTGGAAAAGCATATAGTAGTAATTTTAAAGTCCATGGGAAATAAATCATTTAGTATTGAAATATTATTTTAAAATTTTTCTATTACTTAAAAAAATAAACTCTCTTATCGTAAATCCCCTAATCTTAGCAGTCACGAAATTGATTTCTGTTTCTTCTGTATGGATCGATGACTACTAGTTTGCCTAAAAGCTACCATCTTCCTTTATTTAATTTGTGTTTTTATTTATGTATTAAAAATGAACTGAGTGTTTTATAAATATTTTAAAGTGCGTTTTATTTGAAACGGCAAGTTGTCGCATTTGCCGAGATTTCTTTAAAGCATTTTTTTTTTACAAACTAAAATGTTTCAGAGTAAAAACTTTGTATAAATATAAATTATCGTCCAAAAGAGACTTCAATGCTTCGGTTAACGGGGGTATATGGAAAAAGATATAGACAATATTTACAGCTTCAATATTTAATATAATTTTGTTCCAACATTATTTGAGAGATGTTTGTTTAAGAATCTTTTCATTTCTTGAACATTTTTAGCTAAAAATGGTGAATAAAATGGCTATGCCAAAGTATATAAATATCGTATGAATTTGATCAATTTTCTTGAATATACTGAGGAATAATACTCTAAACTAGCTTGTTCATCGCATAAAAATGAAACATGGTCATATTAGCTGCATAATTGGGATATGATGAAAATATTCATTAGTAACTACATTCGATTCTTAATTATGGAATGATAATTACTTTCATAGAGCACTTAATTGGAATCATTGAATTATTCTACCTCTTAAAACTAAGATTAGTTCCTTTAAAAGTGTTCATGTATTTATTTTGGGTCACCGTGGCCTAAAGAATTGAAGAATTGCCATATAAGAGGGTCTGTTTCACGTTAAATCCGTCAGATCAAACGTCCTCCCACTGGTTTGGTGTGGTTTGGAGATGGGGGTTGCCAGCTCAGTGATCGTCCTCCTCAACTGACCGTGGCTTATGAGGTACGTCACAAAATGGCCTTAGTGTTTCTTTGCATAGAGACGTTAAAAAAATTTAAACTAAGCAATCATGTATTCATTCAATCATGTATCATGTATTCATCAATAAAAAAGGTATAGTTAGTCATTAAAATAAGTCAAATGATACATGGTTCCTTTCGGAATTTAAGTGTGTATTGCATTTTTTTAATCACTAGAGCTCAAAGAGTTACATGTTCAGTTATGAAATAATAGATATAGCATCGAATGAGTAAATAGTCTCTTTGTAAACAGTAACAAATGTGTATTTATATATTTAAGTTTGTGTGTATAAATGTGTTAAAATTGTGTGTAAATGCGTATTTATTTATAGTTTTATATGTTATTTTATGACTCTCCAGATAAGTCGTCAAAAGCTGTTTGGCCCTCCTCAGATCTCCTTTTTGATAGACATCACAAAGGCACTACTTTATTGTGCATTATCAGTGAGAAAGAAACCACGATAGAGTGCTTTAACCAGGGCACCAATTTCACCAATTTTTATTTCATTGGATAGCTTATGGCATTTAGATGTATCTTCAGTTGCCATCTGTCTTGTTTAATCCCGCATTTTGGAGAAATATTACAAAATAAAACTCAGTTAAATTTTCAGCTTTAACAACTACAGTGATTTTGGTAATTTTATTTGTCAAATAATTTCTCCATTTTGAAAATTTAAATAGCCAATCAGAAAGTTCCATATTATTTCTCAAGCACAATTTTAAATTGTATGCACTTTTTGGTGAGATATGATGTAATTCATCAAAGGTGATTGGTATTATTAAATTAAGGCTCTTATTGTGTTGTAAAAATAGCTGATAGCCGAAGATGGGTAGTATTAAAACAAAAAAAGTCAAAAAAATTATTAAAAATAAAAGTTTATAATAAATATGATTAAATACCATGCTGTTAATTTATAAATTCCAAAATATATTTTCTAATTTTTTCAAAGAAATTACTTTTATAAACATTAGACATTGAGTAAAACATAATACAATTTTCTATTTACGCACAAACAATTTACAAAATTTTAAAAAGTTTATAATGTTAGAGATTAAATAAATGCATATACTCTAAAATCGATTTAGAAAAAGTTTAAAAAAAAAAGGAAATTATATCCTCAAGTACTGAATTTTGTAAAGTTATTTTTAAAAAATTGCAGGCTTAAGAATGAAAGAAAAAGGTTAGCAAACTGATATTGGGTAATATTTTATAAAAATTAATCTTTAAAAAGTTATTGGTTTAAATCAATCGTCAGAAGAAAATTAGATAAATTTTTAGGGTGTGTTGATTGCGGTAGGCCCGAACTCCGTACCTTTAGGTTAGTAGTCCAGTACCAAATCCATTGGGCCAAAAGTGCACTTCGGTCCGAGGGATGCTGGCTGGTATATATGCATGGTATTCACCACAGAGTATCTCCCCAGTGAAGCTTTGGCGAACGATATTAACTTGTCGTATTCAATGCGCGTCTAAAGCTTTGAGTCGCTGATAGAGGGCGCCACGACAGTTGAATGAAGCGTAGGGTGAAGGTTGGTGGTGAAGAGCAACTTGTCGTATTTTAATGCGCGTCTAAAGCATTGAGTCGCTGATAGAGGGCGCCACGACAGTAGTTGCGAAGGTTGCGTTTATCCAAGGTCGAACGGGTTACCATTTTAGGAAGTAGCGGAGAGCGCTATGAGTGTTGTGTTGATTGCGGTAGGCCCGAACTCCGTACCTTTAGGTTAGTAGTCCAGTACCAAATCCGTTGGGCCAAAAGTGCACTTCGGTCCGAGGGATGTTGGCTGGTATATATGCATGGTATTCACCACAAATTCCTTATTAATATTTAGTGCAATTCTATTAGTCTTTAATCTAGAACCCAGTTCATCTCAAGATAATAACTGTAAATATTATATGATTGTCCAGACTAAATTTGTCTTGGAGGAAAAGGTCAAAACTTTCTATTTTATACATTACATCATTTTTCTAACAAAATATAATCAACAAATGAAATAATCTGAAGTAAGATAATATCAAAGATCCATAAGCGTAAAAAGGAGACAGAGAACTAAATTGATTCCTCTTTCATAATGCAGGATGGAAACGAGGAGTCAAATTGACTCACAGTGCTTTGGAAAACGAATTATTAAGTTAGAGACGGTAATATAAGAGTGTACCTCTCCTTCGGTCGTCTTAGAGTCTATAGATAGCGTCAGAAGAAATCTGCCCTTTATCTTTCCTGGAAGCTGCAGTATCTTAATCCTATTGGAAAACAAGGGTAGTTTTGTGCGTCTCAGAAATTAGTAGCCAAGAAAAATATTTACTATGAAATTTGCAATTTGAAAAGAACTTATTTTATCCATAAGTGGTTTAAATTTTTTAATTTTAAAATTTTTGAAACTAGATGTGAAATTTGTTATAATTAATCATTTCAATGTCCATTTCATTTCTTAAATGTTTTTTTTTTTCAGAATTTTCTGGTTTGCTATTTTTAAATAATTCTACAAGATAATGTAAATTATGAATACCATTATCAATATATGTATCATTTCCACCATACGATAAATATGAAAAACAAAAAAAAATGCTTTTTTTTTCACTACATTCGCATAAAAAATAGTTCATACTATTTTTGTTTTGTAATTTTACCTCTTTTTTTGTTTAAAGATGGTGGGTATTTTTAGAGAGTCTATTAACATTTTTTCTGGTTAAATTTGTTGTTGTTACTTATGGCACTTCACAAGCCCGCTGATGTCAGATCTTTAAGCCGAGCGAGCGTCTCTCTCTTTTTTTTCAGTAGGGCCAATTAAGGCAAAAATTACGACTTAACTACTTCATACATCGTATTCGCTTGCACAACCCTATTTCACATTCACTCATTTCATAGATAGAACACAAATGACGAACAACCATGCCCGAGCCGGGATGCCCAGATCACGGAGAAGACACGCTACCTCAATGCCAGGATAGGCACTCTAAGATTGATTTTTAACTTACATGAATTTGAATGCACAGCTCTTCTAAAACAAATGAAAGTACAAAGATAAATTGCCCTGAAATTAGAGTAAATTTTTTTAAAAAAATGTTATTTTGGAGCACTCTTAGACAGTGCAATCTCTAGACATGTATCGATTTGGCCTATTTGAAAATTATTTCATGTTCAACAGGGACTTTGTGTTTAGATTTAGAGTTGTAAGTTCAAATTTTAAAATGTCATTAAATAAATTTCAAAATTGGAATTTTATTGAAAATTCTTTTATTTAAGTAAATTTTACTGTTCTTTCTGCAAAGTTATATTCTTATAGGGAGCAATCTTAAACAAGAATCCTTGAAATTAACCAAAAATCATTTATCTTTTAATCGAATATCAAGAAGAGGAGTCGCATTTATTCGCTTTTATATTGGATATATTTGTTCTTCATGATTTTAATAAATGGGTATTTATTTATTTTTTAGTATTTGGAATTATTTTTATTTCAATTTTTGTTATATTTTATCTTCTGAATATAATTTTAAGGGTCCATTTGTGCTTGAACAAAGCATATATTGCTTAACAATGTCTGGATCTTGGACGTTGAAACACAACTATCAGTCTAAGATAAAAATTACTTCAATATTTCTGAAATTTTATTCAAATAATTTATTTTTTAATCCATGTTTCTTTTTTTCCTTTGGAATAAAAAGATGGTTTCGGTCATTTCTTGTGCTTAATTAAGACGATAATTGATCTTAAAAAATAGCTACACAAATTATAAAGTAGCATTTAAGGAGAAAAAACATTAATTTCATTCAAAGAAGACTAACCACAAATCTTATTCAAAATTCTTGGTCCAAAATTCTTATGTTTCTTGAAGGTGACAGAAAATGCTAGCCTTAAGTAACTTAAGACTAGCATTTTCTGTCACCTTCAAGAAACATAACTGCAATAACAGTGTATCAGGTATAACATAAATAAACCATATGTTATTACTGGCACCACTTGCGACATAAAATTATATTGATGAGGTGTAACCTTATTCTCTTGTTTTGTAGATTCTAATAACACAAAGTGGAAATTTATATGAACGTTTTTTAATAAAGGAAATAAGATAATACAATTTATTACATTGAATTTGAACTTATGAATAATGCACTAAACTTTCACCAATTATTTCGAACGCATGATAAGGATTCAGGTTGAACACAAAAAACTGCTTTCTTAATCTAGATTTTCAAAATTATTTAGTTACTTTCAGAATAGATATAATATCTATTTTCTTTGAAACTTTAGAAAGGAAACAAGTAAAGTAAGAGGAAAAAAATTGCAGAAGTTTTTAAAATAATAAACGAAACATCTCATAAAAATAATTTGATCTTGTTCTCTTGTTGTCTTGATCTAACATGATCTTGCGATTACCACTGTATGGCTTACCACTGTTCGCATACATTGTCGATATGGCAATGTAAGCGAACTGCATAACAATAAAAAGAAAATAATAATAATAATAAATAATAATAATAAACGAAAGTTAAATTCGTTAAAAATGCTAGATTTGCAATAAATATCGATACTTCCTTCGTAACTATTTTTCGTCAGTATCGTGCAAATAATACGCAAATACAATTTTTATTAATATACGAAAAAGTACATAATTCTCATACGCAATGGAAATAAAAATTGCCGTGGTCTTGAAGGGAGGGGAGAGGTTGTTACCCCGTTATTACATCTTAGCTTCCATGATATGTTCAAGAAATACAGATTTTCACTAGGAAAATCGAAAATAAGTTATAACGTTATCTAAATATGGAGAAAATAGTGAAGAAAATAGATCTGTTAATTTTTTCGGTAAGAAATAATTGGAATTCGATAACAAGTTATTATATTATCAAAACTGGAAAATATTTATAGCTAACATAAAGTGTATTTCGATTATTTAAACCTTTTTTTATCAAATGTAATGAGCAATGCCTAAAATAAATCGTCCAGGGAATTAATGATAATCCTAGAAAGTATAAAAAAATTACAAGTCACAAGAATACTCACCACGCGTTTATTTCTGAAAGCAGATGATATAATTACGAAACTGGAGAGCAACGGAAACAGTTAGATTTTTTAAACATTTAAAAACGATAAATGTTTTTGAAACATTATGATGGTATTATGCTAACGAAATAAACTTTCGTAAATATTATAAAACACTTGTTTATTAAATTTGTTTGAATTTCATCCCGAAATAACTATGCCTATATTTTAACAAAAGCGAACTATTAGGAGAATATGAATAATTTTTTTCTGGTCTGTTTTTCTTAACAGAGATTTAAATCTCATTTTTTCTAACTTAGCATAAAAATAGAAAAAAATAGATTATTTTGCATTCTTTTATTATTCGCAGTAAATATATTCTATATTTTTTATTATTTAGTATTTTTTATCGCTACATCTTATTCAAAGTTTTTGAATTTCAGAAATAACTGAAATTTTAGTTTCAAAACTTTATGTTGTAAATTTTATTGCAACTAATTTAAACAATCATAATTTTTACTGTCCGCTAATGAACTTTGTGGATAGCAAATAGCAATTACCTTATTCACGAATTCATAGAATGTTTATAATGATGCTCCAAATTTATCGAATATTTAACTGAAGAAAGATCAAAGTGCAATTAGAAAGATCAAATAGAGTTCAAACTCAAATTTTTAAGCTTTTTTTTTTTCAGTTTTTAAAACGTATTCAAAAATAGTTAAATGTAGAAACGAGCAATTAATTTACTTACTCTTTTCTCATTATAAAATTAATATTTTTAAACTGTAGTAACAGAATGAGGAAATGCCATTAGAATTGCAAATTACTTCAACAATTTCTTTAACGCCAACGCAATTGAAAGATTATCCTGTTATAAAGTAAAATTGAGAATTCTTGTTGGTACTCACAACACATATGTGTGTGATGTTACCGCCGAAGGTTATTGGCCGGTGCTACACCCTCAAGGTGAAGATTGATGAACGTAAACAACAAATGTGGATACATTAATTCTTCAAAACATTTCCGGCCTCCTGGCTGCGTTTGCCTGCTCAGGATTAATGAGCCATTAAAGTGTTAATCAACATTTTGGGGGATTAAAAGCATTGCGAACATTTCTTTTAAAGGCATTTTTTATTCCTTTTCATAACTTCTTACTAACTACTTGTTTATTTAAAGAAACACTCTTTAATTCTACTTGAGGAAGAAATTGGATGTGATTATGTAACCAAAGAAAAAAATTACAGTTCTAGGCATTTCGAATGTCTCTAAAACTCAACCTGAGGGATTTTGTAATTTAAAATAAAAGCAACTTCGTTCCGTTACTATTTATAAAATCAAGTAATTAATATTTTAAAACATTAAAATTTTCTGTAATGTGACATTAAAATCTTTTTAATAATATTTCAAAATGTGTTTGGAACTATCCAATTAAAAAAACTGGTCTCTAGTTTAATGTTAATTTTCTAATAATACCTAGAAAACAATCTTTTTGTTCTTTATTGAATGGTCTTTATCGACCATCTGTTTCGACGGAGGTATTGATTACGTTTCATTCCCATAATTCTGTTAAATTGTCAGACATTAAAGTCCTGCTATTTTAATGGTTTTATACACGTTCCGTTTATTGTGTACATAAACCTTCACATAACCTCATAGAGCTTACAAATATACAAAAAACGTGTGACTCATCTTTTCTAAATTTAGTGTTATTATAACCACACTTTTATATTGATCTTATATACGACACAAAGATTAAACAGGAATATTCCTTTTTTAGCTTTTAACAATGGAAAATAAAATCAAGTACTAAAATATTTGTTGAAACGTTGAAAATGTTAAAAAATACTCAAATAAATAAATTACTGAAATTTAGGAAGATTTGACATGATTTTTAATCTAGTATCATTGAAAGTATTTTTTTATTATTATTATATGTCGAAACAATTCCTCGAGGTAATAATTTTTGTAAGTTATCCCCTCAAAAAAAACGGCAAATTCAATTCAATTTTAATTAATTTAAAAAAAAATTTAAAATTTCCCTGAAGTGCAAATGTTTACATTCCAAGCTAAATTCGTGCCAAATTTGATAGCTGTACGTGAAACGGCTTGGATAGTAGAGCACTAACACACACATTCAGCTTTATTTTTTGTAGAGATAAAATTGTAAATCCCTGACTTCTGATCGATGATTCTACTGAAAATACTCTTTAATATAATATTCTTTGAATTAGGGTGTATGTTTTGGATGGGGAGAAATAAGATTCATCGAATTTTTACATTATGAAATAGTAGCGTCTGTGAATAGCGTTACCAGAGGCTGCATATTTTCCGCTAAAAAAAGAACATCGTGATAGACGGTAGTTAATGTTGTCAACTCTGCTCTTGTAAATCTTTCAAATAAACCTATTTCTTTCTTCCTCTTGCTTACACCTTAATTGCAAGAAGTATAAACACATTTGATGCTAAATGCTAGCTGATCTAGCATTTAGACTGGATGAAAGAAAATGGTTTTCAAAATGGCATCACTTTTAATACACTGAAAATGTCGATAAAGCAACGACGTTCCATTTCATATCTTCCATTTTGATTATCGGTTTTATTTTGAGCCTACTTTAAAATTGCTGCAACTTTCCGGCGTTTGAGATGTCTCATAGCCTTTGTGTCTGTATCTTGTCTCAGTTCCAATGGAATCTTAACTGCAAAGATATTCCCTTTATCCTTCTTGTAATTGTGATGGATTACAAAATGAAACTCCCGAACAATACTCCGCATCTAAAGCGTAAGCATACCGGCGTCCTGGCACAGAGGTAAGGCGTATTCCTCGTGATCTGGGAGTCCCGGCTTCGAGTCCCGGTTAGGGTATGGTTGGTCTTCTGTGTTCTATCTGTCAGGTGTGAGAATGTTTCCCCCTCTAAAAAGAGGCTGTGCAAGCGAATATGATAATTGTGCGTGCCATCTTCATATGAGCTAGAAGTCAGACTTCTGCCTTCAGATGCTCATTGGTTCATACCCTCAGAAGCTACTGCACCCTCTTTTCCGTTGGAAAACGAACACGAGATCACCACCAACGCATGAGCATGAATCACCTCCAGTTTAGTTATATTAGCATCCCATTGCAAAGCAATATTACAGCTATTTTAGGATGGACCGTGTAATTTTGAGCCGCATTCAGAAGTCTAGGACGACGCCTAAGCAGGCACCTCCCTCTTCACACCATACCAAAGGAAGAAGTTTGGCCTTGACGGATTTCAAGTGCAACAGATCCCCTTACACGGCGATAAATCGGTGAAATCGGGTTTCGAACCTGAAACCGTATGGTTCACAAACCGAGACCTAACTACCAGACCATCGGGACCACGTGATTCATCTCCAATAGGATCTCCTTTTAATAATAGATGGTGTGTACTGAAAAAGGGCACTAAAAATTCTGTGCAACTGCTTGTTTCAAGATTTGGAAAAAATCAACTTGAAGGATGTTAATTTAAAAGCCAAATTTTTTATTCAAAATACTAAACACAATTAGCAAAGAAGAACTATAATGATGTGAAAAATTCTTTGACCCAATTTATTTAATGAGCAAAGTTTTGTCCTTTATAGGTGTTTAATTGAATAAAAGCAGCTATCCTTTATAAAATAAGGGTTTTTTTTATTATTTGTTTCTGTTATTTCTTTAAGGAATATCCTTAGAAAAATCTTCAATCAAATAATAGAAACTTATTGAGTATAAGGTTTTTAGGTCAGGAATGTTTTGTTAATTTTTTAATGTATGGTCTTAATTCAGAAATCTATTAGATTTTACTTTTTGTGGATGAATAATTTTAAATGATTTATTATTTTTTAAATGGATTAATTGATCATGTTTAAAGGAAACAAATATAAGCCAAACACAAATTACTATAGTGGTTCTTAGCTGTCAATAAAAAAAGTCTAAGCTTCCAAATGCAGCATGTTTGTTCAAATTATGCCAGTTCATTTCAAACTTCTGTACATATGAAATAGTTGTAGAATTTTAAATAATGAAAGTAGAATAAGATTACTATTTTGTTAAATAATAATACTTGAAGACAACATTTATTTAAAAAAACTATTTTACAATCATAAAATTATAACATGTATAACTTTATAAAAATTACTTTCATGAGGCGTGATTTTACAAGCCCCCTGTTTTTAGTTTTCAATAAATGTGGAAATATTTTTTAAAGATTTCCAATCTACAACATACTCCAACTTAAGTATATTTAATTAGTCTGCAAAAAAAATAATAATTTTAAAAATAGTATAATTTTTATGACGTAATAGAATAGGGTTACTATCTTTTTCTCTCAGTAGTGCTTTTTTTTTCTATCAAAAAAGATGAAAGAAGATTTTGTATTTAACATATTCGTTATACAAGAATTTTCTTCTTTAATTAAGATTTAGTTGAATCTTATGGAAAAATATTCCTGATCCTGATCTACAAAATATCCGCTCAGGATAAATTTCATTAATGACAACACATTTCTTGATAATTTCTTTTTTATTTGAACATTTTGAAACTCAATAACACTTTTCGTTACGATCAAGCTTTAATCGTTCTCTTAGAACGAAACATGAAACAAGACTTAGACGCAATATAAATTCATGTATATAAAGAGCTTCTAGCTTCTATACTTCTAATAAAAATAAAGAAGTGTGTTGAATCTGTTCCTCTGTCTTTGTGTGTGTGTGTTTGGTTGTTATTTAGATCAAAGCCTTTGTGCTAAAGTTGGCAAATATGGCTTATATTCATACTTATGTTTTCAGCGTTTGATGACAAATTAGTTTAAAATGCATCGTGTTTTTTTTGTACTAAGAAGAGAATGTATTAATATTTTTTTAAAAAAAATCAAACTCTAGATTTTGACGAATTTTCATGTTTTAGAACATCCTGACTTCAAAAAACACATTTTTGTACCCTACTAGAAATCTGTCTCTTTGTCAACACGGAAGCTCGGATTAAATATAATGCATGATATCCACCATAATTTTGTGAATTTTTATCAAATTTTGAATGGAATTCTTTCGAAGAACGTCTGACTGTCTAGCCGTTCGAATATAAGTTAATACGGTAACTACAAAACCAGGAGAGCTAGATGTATAAAATTTGGTAAATAGATTTAGAAACTATAATGTATAGATAGATAGATAGATCAAATTTGAAGGGAAATACATCAAGGAGTTGACATTATGATCTTAACTTTTGTTTAAATATAAAGACTGCAACTCAAAAACTTAGTAATTTAGATAAATGAAACTTGTTTTGGATATGGGAGTGTGTTAGTTCTTTACAGATCAGACTGTTTGACTGGCAGCTTCCTTTTTTGGCAAATATATAGTTGGAAATGCATCTGCACACCTTACAACGATTTTTTTTAAATTTTGCTTATAATTTGTATTAATTAAAAATTAGTTGTAGTTTTGGGTCTTTTCATTTGATAACTTTGAAAATAACACTGCATAAAAATACTTTTTACACCGTTGAAAAAAAATTATACCCTTTTGTGCCTTTTTTAAAACCGTTAAGTTTTACGTGTAAATTTAAAAGTCAAACTTGAGTGTAAATTTAAAAGTTTTTTTAATAATATTATTTCTATGCTAAGGGAAAATCATATTTGTCTATAATGACCCTCAAAAAATAATTGGAATTGAAAGGAAAAGGATTTTTTTTATTTATCAAAAAGTCCGCATTTACCATCATTAAATCATAATTTTTTATATTTTTTATTGGTTAAAAAAGGCAAGCATAATATTGCAGCGGGAAATCATCTAGCTCAGTTTGATATTGATAAGTACCAGAAGCTCTATAAATTTGGAATAAGAAAATTCCTGAAAAGATAGAAAAATGTTAACAAACAAAAAGCGGAAAATATGTCATTGATATGCGTTTCATCATTGTTTCAAGATTGGTAATTTTATTCAGTTTAAAAGGAAAAAAATATTTTTGCGCCAAATAAATATAACACTTGAATAAGTAAAAAAAAATTTTCATCGATTTGTTTTTTATTGTACATTTGTATGCTCACTAAATGTTTTTTTAATAATATTATAAATGAATTAATACTGAAAAAATAAACAAATGTTTGATGTTTTAAAATAAAATACCTACTTTATTACTAAAAAGAAAAACTAGTTCGAAACTTCCAATGAAAATTCTTTTCTGTGGTGGAATCACCTGGAAATGGATCCGTAGCTTTACCCTAAATTGTTTTATTCATTCTATAAAAGCCACACGAGCACCTTACAATTTAATAAAACTTACTCTGGTAAATAAGTTTTAAGCCAGAAAGCTTTGGTGTTCTGTCTGTAGGGACACGTGGCCGAATCTTGAAAGTGAAATTTCGAAAACTGAAATTTCCTCAACCTTCAAACCCAATTAGCGAAGTGCCGTATTTGCCTCTCTCTTTTTTTAGTTTCAGAAATAAAGTAATACAGCATCACCGTAAAAGCATTCTGTATTTTTTGTTGTTGTTGCAGTCATTCTAACAGAAAATCGAAAAGATAGCTTTGCTAAGATCTTATAAACTCTTTTTTTTTAAACAGAGTGGCTCTTCCAGAATTTATAAAGTTATATTCATTTAATCACAAAGCTAGTCAAGAGTATTAGATGAGAAACTCCCTGTGAAATTAAAGTAAGAACTGACACAACTTAAAGAGGAAAAGAAATTTCCGTGGAAAAAGTAAACACGTTTTTCTTTCCATTCTTTTTTTTATCATTATTATTACTATTTTCTTTTTTAAGTAGATTGTGGGACAATTTACGCAAAGTAATGACGTTTAAAAGGTGGGTATAGGTTGGGTTTCAGAATTATTTAAAATCTTTCAAGTTTTCCTTCTTCTTCATTTTTTTGGGGGCAATGAAAGGAAAGAGGAAAAAAATACTTTTTCTAAAACAATCTTTGTACTTTAGAAATCACTTGTTCTACAAGCAATTTAAAAGTGATATTCTTATGACATTGTAAAATGTATGCACTGGGTGATAACAAAAAACTCTCCTGATACGGTCTCATGACCGTAACTGTCCTACCATTTACAGGAACGGAATAAAATTTTGGTTTAAGGTACCTTGGGGTACGCGCTCAAGAATCACATGAAAAGCAACAATTAAACTAACCGTTAAGGTTACAGTAATAAAATTTCAAAATTTTGAAAAATTAACGCCAACTTTTAAAATTGTAATGCGTTATGTATAGCAAAAAACAATTAACAGCTTTGGAATGATGCCTGTAGCACAAAATCACCAGTGGTTGACAGACTAAGAAAAGAAAAAAGAAAACCAATAAGAGCAGAGAAGCAACAGAAAGCAAAATATTGTATCGAGTTTCACAAATTTTCTAATTTATCTACTCCAATTACGATGACACTTCGCATGCGGTAGATGGTGCCCAGAACCAAAGCTCGTACCATATCGAAAGGAATCTATTGAATTTTTCGTCTGTGGTTGTCTCTCTCACTATTGTTGTTTTCTCTTTTCTTCTTGATTTGTCTTCTTGATTGACCGCTGATTCTTATCTGCCTACTTGTTTAAAAAATGAATATTTCCCATTTAATTTTTTTCTATTGCGTATTATTGAAACAGCTGTATCTATAGTTCTGTCTTATATAGAATTAAAATAAAAAAATTGTTTTAGAAATACAAAGTTTGTGCTTTAGTTTAAGATTATAAAATAAAATTGAATCCTTCCTAATTAATCTAATACCTCTTGGCAATAGAAAATGATTATTATTAATATATTATGACTTAAGAGAAAAAGTAACATGTCAATATTTCAATAACAAAAAATAATATAATTTATTTCGAAAGTAATTAAATAAAAAATTAAATTTTTATAAAAATAAAAATCAAAGAAGATAAAAAATAGACTTTTCCGCATCGGTTTCTAAGCGATTCCTTTAATGATTCGATTAAATCCAAACGACAATAACTGCTTGAATTCAATAACAGCTGTTTTATTAACCCACTTCATTCCAATTAATCAAAGGGGGGGGGTAGAAATTATGATATAGTTGAAATATTAGAAATTTCGCCTATTAACTGTAAATCCATCTTTCAACCACAGTGTGCAGCAATATAATTAGCTTGAAAAGTTTTTACTTGTGACATTGTCTTTTAAAAGTTGACAGCGAAAATAAGAGAAGTTTCAAATGAAACAATTTATGGCTAATGAAACAGAAAAGGTGTGTATTTTCAAGGATATACGATCATATTACGAAAAATTATAATTCAACTAATTTATCTTACGATTTTTTATCAAATATTTAACTTGTTAAAGTTAAGTGTCCTGATGATTTCATAAGTAGGATTGAAATATTAGATTCTATCTTGGCTGACTCGTTTTGCAATACTTTCTAGAAATTCCCTTATTTTACTAAAAAGGAAAAAAAAGTTAAAAAGAAATCTAAGCCAGCCATACAGTTGGTACAAAGTAGTTTCTGCCACGCCTTTATGATTCTCTTTACTAATAAAAAAAAGTCATAATTTTTCACATGTTGTGTGTTGTGACTAATGGCACTTGCCTTGGACAAGCCCCTGCTGATGCGGTCAGCAGATAACTTAAGCCTAACAAATGCGTCTCTTTGTTTTACAAGTAGCGCCATCTAGGACCAAGAGTACGACTTAGCTACACACACGTCACAACCCTTTTTAGGAGGCGGACTTCATTTATGCAATTCATTCATTCATCTCGCATCGTAATTTAGACCTGGAACAGAGAACGATCACCTCTGACCCAGTCCCCCAGAGGACTTTGCGACCATGAACAAATTCAACAAGCGCCGGTCGCCACACACTCGGGACATGTTTTAGGGATAATCATATCACTCATTGCCAGTAAATTCTACGAAGGTACACGGATAAAAAATTACTAAATGACTAGACCGCCGCAACAGCAACACTGGCGGCAACTGTGGTTGAGTCCTAAGGGCCATCACCGGCCATGAAACAACCCTTCCCATAGGAAGTACGACCCTTCATCGATGGAAGGGGATTCCCCGCCTATTAGTGCACCCTCCAGGATAGTGAGAACCATCCGCCATGCCGGAAACATCTCATCCTCTTTTCGATTAGAGTCACCCAGTAGGGCTAAATTAAGCTATGTTTGGACCTTTTCCAGCTTTCACAACTGGATTTTTACATATTTGTATATAAAATATTCAAAGTATTGTAATGATAAAAAAGAAGAAGAACCAGAGATTTTGACGAATCTTCACTTTTCAGGTCTTCTTGAGTCCGAAAATATATTTATGGAATTATGTATGTATCTTTATCTGTAAATACGATAAATCAACCAGTGGGAAAGGCCTCCCCAAAACTTTCTCTCGTATTCGTTAATAAAGTCGTTATCCCAGAGAAGGCTTTGCATAATAATGACGTACTATTGCTACGGAATATTAACGTTTGGCATAAATTAGCGTTTTTCCTGAAAAGTAATAGCATAATCTTAGAGAGAGAGATTTGGCATTTAATCCTTGTCAAGTTGTTAATAGTATTTGAAATTCAAGTATTTGTTTCAGACGCATTGTTCCAATTTAGTTTAAACAAAAATCTGACTCAAAATCTCATATCAGATTTAATAGAGTCAATTCATTATGCTTTTGAATTATCGCTTGTACTTGTATATGGCTCACAATTTTATAAGTGTCTAAACTATAAATAATAAATCTGTTTTTAGATGTATTATAGATATTGAATTTGTTTGATTTATATCCGTGATACATATAAATTCAGATTTAAACATAATTTTATTTCTCTGGCTCTCTTTATAGTTACCCTGTTATCATACATTCAGACAGCCTGACAGACAGGTTTCTTCTAAATAGATTTTGATTAAAAATTCTTTTAGATCTAAAAACGTGGTATAAATATTGCATATTAAATTTTATCCGCCTAATTCCAAACGACATTTCGTTTTATTTAGCACAGACAGACAAAGGAATATTTTTCAAAATCGTTTTTTCTAACTTAGAAAGGTAAAAAACGTAGATATTCGTTCAAAATTCTATATATTTAGAAGATGTCTAAAATTTTTTTACAAAAATTATGTTTGAATTTAATTTTGAAAATTTTATAAAACTGAAACTTTGTATCTGATTAACGAGTAACAAGAAACAGGTGACTATTAGTCAGCACTTGTCCTCGAAAGATTAGAACATTCATCATTAAATAACTAACTGTTTAAATTTTAAAATAAAGCAAAAATATTAAAGACTTTTTTTCAATAATATACTTCGAAATATTTAATGGGAAATATTAAAATTTCAATTAATTAAAAATTAAATTAATATTTTAAAACTTCTTCAAAAGGTATTTATTATGCAGTTAGTTTAATTATATTAATGTCCTGTTGTAGAGCAACATTAGGGCTATTTTGGGAGGGACCTCATAATTTTAAACCGCGGTCAGATGACGGGAATGACATCTGAACTGGCACCCCCTCTCCACACCACATCAGCGGGAGAACGTTTGTTGTTAGTGGATTAAAGGGCAACAGACCCCCTTACACAACATTTCTTCGGTGTAATCGGGTCTCAAACCTGAAACCCTACGGCTCGTGAACCGAGACCTTACCACCATGCCACCGCGGTCCTATTTACGATGCAGAAAGAAGCTACGGGTCAAATTTTGTATCTCTAGATTCAGTGTATCTCTGGATGGTTTTGTATTCCTGACCTTTAGAGAGTTTTGCGTCAGTAGCTTACAGAAATGAATACCAGTCTAAAAATATTATTCTGTTAAAAAAAACACTTGTTAGAATTGTAGTGTTAAAGAAGAAAAGAAAGCTTTAGGAAAGCAAATTATACGTACAACATTCATTGATCTTAAAAAATGTAGCTGGAAATAGTTTGCGCATTATTTACTTTTTTATTCAAAAATATTTTTAATTCATTCAGGCAATCTAAAATTCCTATTAGAAAATTATTGGCACAGCAATCTGGAATTGAAATAAAAAATAAAACCTTAATTGCAAAGCAAATAGAAACTTCAGAAATTATTTTTTTTTAAAGAAATAAATGCTTGATTTCGTTTCTGGAAATTTATTTAAAGGGATTTGCGAAAATTCGGCTAATTAAGGTAAATTAATTAGTTTGAAATAGGATATTCTCATTAGAGACAGCAAAACAAAAACAAATAACCAAAAGAAGCTGCTTTAACTCAATAGGTATATGTAAATGCAGTGAGTAAAAAAAATGCGATAACAGTGATAGCAGAATCAATTTATTTATGCTATTTGTGTGGACATAAAAATGAATTACGAATCCTTCTGAACTTTCAGAAATAATTAAAACGAGAATTTTCACTTTGGAAGCTTATTTTAATGCGATCCTTTTTTAAATATTATTTTTAAATTTTGTAATATATTCCAAATGCTCAGCAAGGTCTACGAATGTTCTCTACGAATTGCATAATTACCAGGTTTGGCGCATAGTGGCCTATTTTGGCGCTTTTTGATAGCAAATACTCAATACAAGGAAATTTTTGTTACAAAATTTTAATTTGTTTTTTAAAATTAAAAACTACTTAAAATGTGAGAAAAAAATAAATACTTTTGTTGGCAATTTTAAATAAAATAAATCGTTTGGCAAGATCGACTGGTTTGTTTTTTTATATATAAAACAAAATTGAAATCTTAGAATCTATTTTCATTTAAGTGAATTAAATTAGATTATGTTCTAATGAAAAAAATTAAAAAATTGAATTCTAATGTTAGAGAAGCATAAACTGAAAAAAAAGTACAGAAAATTTTTATGCCCTTTTAATATATTCAAATATCTATCATTGAATCAAAAATGCATTTTGAATTAAATACTCCCTCAGTTTTATATTTCCAGTTTTAGAACAGAAAAAAAAATCAATGGAAAGAAAAAAAATTAATTTTCTTATGTTTATTTCTGCGTAAAAGAATTATTATGCTTTGATAAAAATTAACATAATTATTAGAAGTGCATTTTGATTTTTAAAAAAAATCACCTCATAGGACGCTTTCAAAAAAACATTAGTATAGAAATGTATCAACACGTGTTAAGGGTTTTCAATAGATGGTTAATGACATAGTTCAATATGTATGGGGAATGAAAAAAATTCCGTGGTATTTGCAAGCTAAAATTAAGCTTTGTAGGAAGAAAGTGTTGACATTTTTTTAAATGCAATTAAATTTATTATATTAAAGTAATTTCCACTTTCATCTTCAGGGATATAAGCATTGTTCTAAGCTGAATAAGTTCATTAAAGCAGGTGAAAATACTTTAAAAAGTATGCTTTTCAATCTTGACTAATATTTAAAAAATATTTTAATACAAAAATATTTTTACTGGTTTCATGTATGTATATGTTGTGCTAGCGTTCTGTAGGCAGATTGTCTGACCTAGATTCATCAAATTCAACATGCCTATACTTTGTTCAGGGGGAGGATCTGCACCCCGGAGCCATTTTTTTTTCTAAAACTTTAATTGCAATTTTAATAAATCAAAACTTATGCAGAAGTTAGAGCATCATAGGATTAGCTTGTATTAAAAATGTTCATTTATTCAATGAACAGAACATATGCAGATGAATTAAGACTTTAATACCTTATAATATGACAGAATAGTAGACAAGAAAACGATCTAAACACTTTAATTGGAATTAAATATGACTAATAAGTTTAGCGAATCCAAAGGGTCTAATATGGTGTTGAGATAAAAAGAACACTTTATCGATATATTTCAAAACTAATTTTTGCATCTATTACCCTTAATTTGTAATTTAAATTCAATTAAAAAATGAAGGAGGTGGCTTTCGGTTCATTCCGGAGTGATAGTTTCTTTTCTTTTGCTCAATATCTACCAATTTTATACTGAGATAATATTTTACTATCCGAAATTCAGAAAAATTGAACAAAAGAAACTTCTCCATATTTGACATGAATATCTAGGTTATGTAAAAAATATCAGACGGTTCTTTACTGCATGGTATTAATTTTTTTTTGTTAATGCGCATGTCAATAAAAATTTCTAATTGTTAAAATATGTCATATGCATCTGAAATTTTTGATTAAATCATTTCATTATTAGATTAATTTTCTTTTTTTCCAAGACCCATAGTTTTTCTCACTATTATCTGCGTAATCTCTGATCTTTCGCGAATTATGCTTACATTTTAAATATTTATTTTATTAAGTACAATGTATTTTAACATTTTGAAAAATGAATGTTAATCTGCATAATATATTTTTAACTTACTCTATTGGATTAAAAACATTTCAAATATTTCAGTTTTGTATGAAAATATTAGAAATAGAAATATTGTCATAAAAAAATTTTTTTTACTTCATTACACTGACGGCATTAAAACAAAATGGAAATATAAATGCATCATTTAAATAATAATAGAATAATCAGAATATTTACTATGATTCCGACAGAAGTTATTCTAACTTTCAGTTTTCTTTCCTTTAAAAAAGAAAGAAATGAGCAAATCCCAGACAAAAATAAAACCAATAAAACCAATGGCAGAATCCCAATCAGAATTTTTTTTTCCTGAAAAGTAGGAATGTTCATGCATTTGAATGATAAATGGTTCTGAATTCACTAAAAAAATTCTTTAATTTTCTAGATATTTCAAAAATGGTAATTAGATTACGAAATATTCTTTCAATTTTCAAAACCGTTTGTTTTATTCTAACATGATTCTTATTTTCTACATCTTGGGAAAACAAATTTAGTGCACTGAAGTTGATTTTCAATCATACTTTAAACAGACACACGAAATTTTTGGATTAATTAATGTTGTTCTTTTCTTTGTAAGAATAATACAGTTGTCATTTCTGATGTAATTTTAACCGTAGTAGAATTATATATGGCTTTTGCATCATTAAATTCCACAATCCATCTTTCCATTCTCATATTGTAAACAAATCGCCCCACCTAATTTCCATAGATTAAAACTGTGTAATGATAAGATTCTTACTATGCCTGTTCTATTCTATACAAGTGAAACTTGGACACTCAGCTTTCTTTGAACATATTCGAGAGAAAGATAATAAGAACTATATTTAACCCAGTATTAAAGAGAGGATGTAGGTGAACTAGATTCAATTTTGAATCTTTCAAATTTCTGTAGGCAACCACAGATAACACTGGTTATCCGGAGCAATTGGTTAAGTGGCTCGGCCATATCTAGAGATAATTTAGTTTGTTTATATTAAATGGTAGGTAGATATAAAGCACCACTAGGACCTTTTGGGGTGGGTTTTGTACTTTTGAACCGTGGTCAGATGACGAGGACGACACCTGAACTGGCATCCTAATCTCCACACTACATCATTGGAAGGACTTTCGGCCTGACTGTATTTACGTGTAACAGACCCCCTGAAATGATGTTTCTTCGGTGGGATCGGGTCTCGAACCTGAAACCCTAGGGTTCAAGCGCCGAAACCTTATCACCAGGCCATTGTGGCCCGCCATATCTGAAAAACAGCGCGCTCAAAATATCCACTTTAAAAATTCCTAGGAGATTCCGGGAAAGAGCAGGAATTCCAAGTAGATGACTAAATAATGTAAAAAGAGACGTGAGTGTGCTGAGGATAAGAAACTGGGGGGGGGGAGGAGTAGAAAGTACCGAAGTAACGAGTGGTTGAGGCAGCCAAAGTCTAAGGGGCTGTCGTGCTGGTGAAGAAGAAAACTGTATAATCTAGTTGAATTGTCATGAAAAGTATCAAGTGTCGAAAAAAATACACAACAATTTTGTTACAATATGTTCGGTTACGCAGCCAAAATAGCCACTGTATTTGCCCTACCCCAAAAGGAGGTAAAAATATTGGAACAATCTTTTTCACATTTAAATAAAAGGCTATTAACCCAAATGAGAATTTAAAAATTGCAGGTGTTAAAAGAAACTAAGAAATAAACAGTAGAATTTTGAGATAGATTAAATTGGTCAAGAGCAATTTTTTTTAAGCATAAATTTGGAAAATATTTTTTAACATTTTCGATTTGAATAAAACTATTGTATTTCATCTATGCATATTGTAAAATGAAGTCTCCTGAAAGCGTCTGTATGTTGAAACTGCAAAAACTCGAGAAATAGATAACGGATATTAGGAATATTTATACCGTTTTGTTGGGGAAATAAAAACAGAATAGCAGGAAAAGCCAATTAGTACTTTTTTATCAGTTAGAATTCTTGGACTAACAAATCCAACGAGTTCTAAGATTTCAAATGATATCATAATGGTCAGTTTTCTAAAAAAAAAGTTAAGATTTACATTTGGAAAATAAATAGGTAAATTATTTTTCTGTAAATATTTTACGATAGCTAGCTCCAAACATATTTATGTTCGCGCATTTATGGTTTTTCCGAGAACCAATCACCGGAAAATAAGATTTTTCGATTCCAAATTATGTGATGTTGAAGAAGCATAATTTAACTGGATTATGTAGTCTAAGTCAGTTCCCCCCCCTTAAGCTGAACTGATTTTTTTCTTATTCATAATGCCGGGTTTACACTCGGTCAGTTATAAGATGGCAAGTAGGAAGCGCATGCGCAGAAAGGGACTGATTTATGTTTGCAGTAATTTCATAACATAGATTCAGGCATTCCATGCTTGACTATAAATTGCCGTTTTGGCGTCCCTCAATATTTCCTTTTTTTTACTGCGTATCGTATTAAAATGGTGAATATTTACACAAGGAAACAGGATAAAAAAATTTTAAAATCATGTAAAAATACCTAAATTTGAACAATTGTAGAAAAGAAATGGCAATTAAAATGAAAAAAGAACACAATCTCGCATCAGAAAGAGCGAAAATTCGCTGAGTTAACATTATAAGTCCTCAATTTTTTCCAGCCAAAATCCGCAAACGAATGCGCAGTAAGAAAAAATTCAGTGCATCAGTATGTAACTGTCCCGTCGGGAAACATCGACCAGCTTTCCATCAACCGAATAACATTTTTTAGCCTTTCTGCGCATACGCTGCTTACTTGCCGCCTTATAACTGGCCGAGTGTAAACCCGGCATAAAAATAAATTGCTTCATGATATACTTTTTTGGAATGTATAAACATAAATGGATTTATTTGCTTGAGACCAGTAAACATAGTACAAAAGAAAATACTGCAATTCTCAATTTAAAATAAAGTGAATCGAAAATGTCATTACACCTCACATCCCAGGTAGCACATCTTATAGAACTAAACTGTTAAATACTGTGCTATGTTATATGATATTAAAACAATATTGCGAATATTAGTCAATATTGTACATTATTTGTGTGCTACTAGGAAGTATGAACACATCTGTAAATTAGGCACCATAGAAAATAATTGTATTTTTATGTTTCATCTCTAGAGTGGGCATTTTTATTGTCTCATCCGCCCCCCCTTCCCATTTAAAAATATGAGATATTTGCTATGTGCCTTTAATTTTAAGGTTACCGTAGAATGTATTCTTGATAAATTTTATGTTTATCAAGAAAGGCATCGTGGCACAGAGGTTGCGCGTCTTCCTCGGGATCTGGGCGTCCCGGTTACAGAATGGTTATTATTCTGTGTTCTATCTGCGAGTCGCGTGAAAGTGCCCCCCCCCCTGCAGAAAGGGCCTGTGCAAACGAATGTGGTGAGTGTGTAGCTAAATTCGTACCCTTGCCCCTAGTTGGAGCTACTTCAAACAAGATATGCTAATTTTTCGGTTTAAATCCGCTGATACATCAACGGGCTTGTCTGTGGCAAGTGCCATTAGTAACAACAACATTTATCAAGAATGCATTCATCATATGGGTATAGATTATGTAAGTAGTAAGCATAATATACATGTGAGCAATTACAAGGATTGTTATATATATATATATATATATGTATATATATATATATATAAAGTAATTTTTTTCTGTATTTTAATCGTTTGTACGTCTTTATGCCTCTCTCTTATTACCTAACATCAGTCTAAAGTGGTGAGCCCCTCTAAACGAAGATCCTACTGAGCTAAAGCATAATTCGAATCATGATTCTATTCACTACCCTTTATTAGTTTTGTAAACACCTATAAATAGCAAAAAAAAAAAAAAAGACATTTTCTGAAAATTCCTTTAAAAGGTTTTAACCAACTACACATTCTTCTTAAAATATTTCTAACGTATTTATTACAGTAAATAAATCCGAACTGAGTATGAACGCATCCAAGTCGTAGCAGCACATTTTTTAGCTGATTCAAAAGCAAAAGCATTATGTCTCTAATGTAATGAATATTCAGCATCTTAATCAGCTTTTCCAAGAGATAAAAACACTGTGAGAACTTCTCACTACGTTAATCCTATTACATGCTGAACACTTGCAGTGAAGTATTTTCTTATGAAACGGTTCCATTTTTTGCCACTCATGTTTGCTCCATAGATTAGCTTTTCAAAAAAGTGTGCTAAAATCATTTTTCATTAGCTATTCATATCTTTACTAAGAAAATGTTGCATTAATTAGATATACTCGTGTTGCTTATTGATCGCAATTCTAATTTAACGTTCTGTTGGCATCAAATTGTGAAGCACGTGAAATTTAAATTTTATATGAATAATCCGCTTTTATTAATTCTGATACTTAAAACTATTGCTTCTATTGGATAGGATTAGGTCTAAAACTTTAGCTTAGTAAAAGTTAAATTTTAAATTAAGTAAGAATTTAAGATTTCTTCTTAAGTCGAAATTTTTTGGGGAGAAACAAAAGAAAGCATAAAAAAAAATTAAGTTATTGTAAGATATGTAAAATAAAACCATGTAAAAATCCAATAAATCCCTTCCTGAAATAAGCATTATTAAAGCCAAATTAACTCAGAGATATTATCTTAGATCTTTTCTTTATAATATTTTCACTGCCGATCAACACTTCTCTCTTTCAAAGGTCTCAATATGAATTTTTTGTTCGTCGATGATAAAGCAATTCTTACCACCGCAATATTCCGAATTATATTGCCAGAAAGTTCTAGTCACAAAAAGTCAAAAAATATACACTTTGATGTGTTGCCAATAAGAAAAAGAAAATGCAATGACGCATTTAGACATCTTGCGGTCCTAAGCGGTACAAATTTCTCTCTCAATAACTAGTTAATGTAGTTTCATATTTCAGGGTAGCTCAACACTAAAAATTATTATTTTTTGAGACTTATTAAGTGGAATGTAATATAATGAATAATTTATATCCCGATATAATGAAAATGGTAACTAGTTATACCATTATTTAATTATGATTTTAATACTTCAATGTAAACTCAACTATAGTCTTAGTACTTTTTTTAAAAAATTCAAAAGGATTTTCAACTTCTACAAAATTTATTTATTTGGCAACTTAACAAATGATACTTTCTTAATTTACCTTCCTGCAAACTTTTCTCAGCTGAGCAGCCAAAAGGTAGCTACTTATTCATAAATTAGCTGCATACAGAACTCCTGCCATACTCTTTCAGAAAAAACATTTCAACGACCTAATCAAGAAGCTAAACTCTTTTTAGAGCAATTTTATGAGAGAGAAATATGTAAAAATACGACTGAAAAGTATTGTTTCACAAAAAACTCACTATTAAAAACATGTCACTTAAAATCGTCCAAAAGTTTGAAACAAACTAAATTAATCATAAGTACAGATTAATCCTTTTAAACTGCAACACATTAACAAAAATATTTACTAAAAATAAATCCTTTGAGTTTTGTTTATTTTACAAAGGACAAAAAAAAAGCAATACAAATTTTTTTAATGAAATCTACAGTTGCAAATTTCAAGTTATTGTGTGAAAACATTAATATTTGTCTTAATTAATTAGTCTTTAACCAGTTTTAAACAATCACGAGACTTCTCTCTCTCTCTCCAATGATAATTTTTTTTAATTTCCGTTTTTAATTTTTCCAACTGCTAAACAAAGTTTTGAAAATTGACAGATTTTAATATTTTTAAAAAAGTAATTTTTACGAAAAGTTTACTACTACTGGATGCTATTGTATACATAGTAAAATACCATGAAAGTAATGCAAATTGATATTAAAATTATATTCTAATATTTACAGTATTTTAAGAAATATAATTAGTAAGAATGCGCTTATAATATCATTAAAGAATAAATATAAGTCGCATTTTACAAAAATGCGATAGTTAAAGCTAAAAAAGAATTTTTTTATAAAACGCTAATCTTTTGAGCGCGAGATTATTTAAAAGTAAGAAATCGTAAACAAACTGGGAGATGACGTCATTTTTATAGAAACGACATACAAAAAGCAATCGATAATAAATTGAATTAAATATCTCAAACAATACTTGCAAAACAACCCTGAAATGTCCTGGGTCAGGTGACTCGCTATCTACCTAAGAAAAAACGAATAATTTTCGCCTTCAAATTTTGGAGATACCCAAACCTCCTAACCAAAACATCATGTTTTCACATGATTAAAAAAAAAACACTGACATGCATTGCCATATTGTGTCATTCGTAATTATGCTTATGTTCTATTTTTCCACAAAATGTTTAAAATATTTAGATTAATTCTTCGAGGAATGGACTGAAAAAGAAATTGAGATTTTGAAGAATCTCCATGTTGAGACCTTCCCGAGTTCGAAAAAAAGATTTTTGAAAAACATCAGTCTGTATATAGCAAATATAACTTAAAAACTTTTTGAGTCAGATAACTGAAATTTGGTATACAGTCTTTATACCAAATTTTCAGAATTCTATAAAATTTTGAATGCAGTTTCTTCTATTTAGAGAAAAGTCCTTCTGCATAAATATAATATAATATGGAGAACTAGAAACAATTTTTTTCGATATATAGTAAACACCAATCAAATTTTGAGCCGAATCCAACTACAAGTTGAATGTCTGTCAGTCCATATTTTCAAAAACAAGTAAACACGTTGATTCATGAACACAATGACAAATTTGATTATCTGACAGATGTCTACAAGTCAAATTTTTGATCTTACATTGCACTTGTGACTGCATGTTCAATTTTGAGTTAAATTTTTTGTTTCAACTGGTTGAGAAGAACATGTCTAAAGCACAAATGCAATTTTTAGAAACTGTAAACATATGCCAGAGATTAATCACCAAATAACTAGCCAAGGATGGCACAATAGATTCAGAAAAAAAATGCTAAATTAACAATAGAAATTAATATTTTATAGTTATTGTAAACCGATACCATTTTCAGGACAGCGATATTTTAATAAAGTAGAAGATTAATGCTATTAATTACAGCAATATGTTGATTTAACTTATCTGTTTCGTTTTCTTCTGAATTTTATACTTTTAGAGGAAAACAATTTGTTTTGCATTAAAAAAATGTCTTGCATTTATTGTTTTAAAAAATATCACATTTTCTATTTATTTCATTTCCTATAATCACATGATCAAAATGACATTTTCTAGGTTTTATTTGCTGTAGTAACTAACTTTTTTTTAAACCAGAGCTTCTGTAAATGCAGAGCTTTTGTAAATACTTTATTAAAAGCTAATTTTTTAAATGCTTGTGCAGATAGTAAAATTTCAATTTTTTGCCAACGGATTTTTGTTGACGCCAAAAAATTCATCCCAAAAACAACATTATGTCCTGACACGATTTTAAATTTTTTTTTATTTTATTTTTTGGTAATTTTTATAGAAAATAACTGTCACATGATTTCATTTCAATTATGATTTTAGTAATAACAGTATATCAACAGAGAATATAAACCTAGAATTAAAATGTGTGTAAAGTTCATGAACATTGAGAAAAAATGGTTAGCAAATTTGATGGCACACACACACACACACATAT
>JAOUZG010052814.1:2277599-2302327 GCA_026289955.1 Argiope argentata
TATATATATATATATATATATATATATATATATATATATTCTTTTCACAATCATGTAATTGAACAATCTCATAATTCACAAACCTTTCTTCTTATGTTTTTCAAAAATAACTTTTTTATTAAATCATTTACAACTAATACCACCAATCATGAATATATTTTTACAACAGATTTTTCAATGTCAGCGTCGAAAATATTTGTTGTCTTTAAAGTGGGTAATAACAAAATTTTAATAAAAGAAAAAAATTCATAAGAAAAATGGTAAAAAGAATGAAATTAAATAATTATGCCCTAATAGCAAATAGGGTTGCATGGTACAAATTTCTCATAAGCAATCTATACAACAATAACACAACACTACCAAATGTTTTAATAAATTTTTATCAAAACTCTGAAGATATATTTTAATTGTTATTTTAGTTTAAAAATTATTAAAAAGAAGAAATCAAATTGTTTCATTTATATTAATAGCTGAAATCATAAAAAAGATTACAAATTATAAAACATAATAAGACTACTAACTTTACTTTACTTCACTTTATATAATTGCATACAAAAATATTTTTTACTAAATTATGTAATGGAAAACATCTAAGCAAATTATCTCAAACACAATGCATTTAATTTATCAATTAGATTTTCCAGAGTATAATTTGTTTTCAGGATTTTGTATTAATTTCATTTATCACTTTTCAGATAATGTTTCAGTGTCTTTAACACTATTTTTATTTTAAATTTTTACTAAAAATAAATTCCTTTAAGATTTATATTTAATTTTATTAAAAAAATGAGGCAATTCAATTTTAAGGCCATAATCAAATGAATCACTCCAATTAAATACAATGAAATTAAACAGCAGTCAACATTTATTCATTAAATAATATCTTGTTTTGACAAAGTTTCTGGTTGTTCAGACATAAGCCTCTGCTGGAATATATTTTCAAATATTTGTAATTTAGGATTGTCTTGATTGTTTTTAAACCAATTTTCTAAGAATGAAGGCACAGTTCTCCTTGACAAAATGAAATATTTCAAAAGTGAAGTTGCAACACAATCCCGAACAAAATTTTTACCTGTTAAGACAAATAAAATATCTGAGTAAATGAATGAAAATACGTCGTCTAGTTAAAGAAAAAAATAAAGAATATTAAAAAAAACATTTGTTCTTATCAAAGAGTCAAAAATGCAATAGTATATTTCATATGACTTCAGTAATTAAAATAATTTTCTATTAAGATATCTGCAGGGTTTAATAATTTACAAATAACATCATTTAAATGTGACAAATATATAACAAAAATATATTTGGTATAATTATATTTGCAATTTTACTAGATCCAATCACTATTAATTTGTCAAGTGCTAACAACAATAGAAATTGTAACTAAAATTAAAAACTTAATTCAAATGTAGTAGCTAAAATGGATTTTAAAATTAATTCATTTTGAATGATTATCTTAAACAAGAAAATGATATAAAATTATTAAAATGATTATCATTTTATATTTTACACTAATAATTCTGATGTTTCATAGTATAATAAACTCAATATTTTGTCAAGAAAGACAAAATGAATTAAATTCATGCAATAATAAATAAGAAAATAGAAATGGAATAATTAATTAAAAACATATTGCAGATATCTTCATAATTAAATTTTTTAAAACTGAAGTCATATGATGTCATAAGAGTCTCGCAAAAGACTCTTATAAATAATTGGGATTTATAAAATTTTTAGATTTATTATAAAATCAAGAACTTCCAAACCATTCAAAAATGCACCAATCTCTTTATAAAAGTGAATTCATGATTTTTATTTGATAATTCGCTCATCCAACGAACCACAATACTATCCATTTTCCAAAAATAATATGTGAAGAACATTGAACCAAATTTATATTACTCAAATATAAAACATAAATAGTAAAAATCTTTTTAATCAAGTTTTAATAAGTTAAATCTTTTTAATCATTTCAGTCTCCAATCCAAAACTTTTAAGGAAAAAATAGTTAAAAAAAACTCATGGAAAATACTTTCAAAAAACGTTTTTCAGATCAACATTAAAAGAATTTCAAAACATTGGGATGAAAAAAATAAAATTTTAAAAACTAAAGATTCTTTTAATTTTTTCCATTATATTGAAAGTAAATCAAAAAGATAAAAAAATAAAGAATAAAATAGCTTTAATATCTGATTAATGAGATATATTTACCAGCTGAAACCTAATGGGGTGTAAAGGGTCATATTTTAAATAATCAGATAAAGGAAAAAAAGAGGAATAATTTGATGTGATTACCTTACATATGGAAGTAAAAAAGACAGACATTAAGAATGAATATCATTTTTAGGAATAAATTTTTTAAATAAGCAATAATTTTATTAATAAGCAATAATTTTAAACAAACAATAATTAAGCAACAAATTTTTTAGCAATAAATTGTGGATGGCATTTGCAGAATACAAAAGTAAACATTTTATTTTAAAATGTCATTTTAAATGTTTGAAAATAAACTAAAATGTATGAATTATACAGTTTCAAATTAATATTTATTTTGAATTAAATTTTCACATAAATATTTAAAAAATAATTTGGATTTAAATAAAACATTTTTCAGATTAATATATTAGAATTGACAAAAATATTCCATACCTGTAAGAGATAGATTTTCATAAAACATGTTCAATACTTCATCTTCATTTAATTTTTTATTAAATAAAAGTACTTCCACTAAAAGAAATAAAAGTAATTAATGAAACAAATCAATTAAAAATACTGCTCAGGTCATTTAAAAAAAGGAAAGAAGAATTATTTTATTTAAATAAACAAAAAAATTATTTTCAATATTATCTCAAGATATGTCATTGAAAAGAATAATTAATTTCATTATTAATTTTAAAACCCATTATACATATTATGCTTAAATTAGTTTTATTTGGTTTATAAATAACATAAGCAGCATTAAAATAAATTGAAAAATGCATTGATATTAATATAACCATCTAATTTTTAAATCACAATTATTATTCTGTTCTAATGTATATTAATGCAAAATGTTTAGAAATTTATTTTGTTTAAAATTACATAAGCAGCATTAAAATAAATTGAAAAATGCATTAACATTAATATAAACATCTAATTTTTAAATCACAATTATTATTCTGTTCTAATGTATATTAATGCAAAATAACCTTCATAGAAACAGCAAAACAGTTAATTATATTCAAAACATTTATTTAAACAATTTTAGTAATAATAATGTAAAAAATAGGCAACTATTTATAAGACTTCTGTATTTATAATTAAAATAATAAATAAAAATAGATAAAAATTTAATAATCTTTAAAATTTCTTTACCATTGCTGTGAAGTAGAGTTTTAAGACATTTAAACTTTGGTAAGTAATTTTGATATCTCATCTAAGATAATAAAAAAAGGATATAAAAATCATTGTGTTTCCAAATTTCACTTTAAAGTTAAGGTCTCCAGATGAGCAAGGGTAATCAAGCAATATCTTTACAAATACAGTAAGCTGTTTCATCAATTGAAACAAGAAAAAAAAATTCACTTATGCATTTATTATCAATAAGAAAATTAGGAAAAATATGCAGAAAATAATTATAGCATTTTTAAGATACTGTAACTTATAAACTCAGAAATATAAAATATGCACCATTGTTTTGATTGATAGTTAATTTTTTCACTATCATTTCAATACTTTATATATATATATATATATATAATTTGCACAAATATAATTAATATAGCTTTTTGGAATGCTGTGCACTTTTTAAATGCAGCAAATGATTTGTGAGCAGAAAGCATAATTGATAGAAGATAAAAATATTAATCGTACATTAAGTTCAAAAACATGTGAATGTGTTCATTTACTGGAAAATACTCACCACAAAGATTGCAAAATAAATCAAAAGCTTCTTCTTTTGAATCATGACGAGAAAATCTTTGCAAATTAGGTATAATGTACATATCAATAATATGAGTTTTTATCCAATCCCATGGCATTTGGGCAACCAAAATTAGAAATGGAGAAGTCACTTTCCACAATTCATCAAAGCTATCTAAAAAGAGCAGAGAAATTTATAGATTCTAAGTTGACATTCATTTATGCATAAAAAATAAACAACTTTTGGATCAGGAGCTTTCATGATGAATTAGCCAGTGGTAGTTGTCTCCGCAAAACTTTCTTACATACTCTTCAATAAAGATGTTATCCCAGTGTTGTTATCACAAAACACTATGCATGGATTTGGCATAAAATAGTTATGAAATGTTAGATATGAATTTAACATTTTACCTGAATCTATCAAATCATCCTCGGCGAGTATTTTAGTAATTAATCCCTCACATGTGGTCAAAAGTATCCAAAAATTGAATTTGATTTCAGATGAGTTCTTTCCTACATATTGAAACAAAAATTTGACAAAAAATTACACTTAAATTTGAAAAATCATGCACTAAATTTGGTATGTTTAAATCATTGCATTTATGAGTAATGCATTTACATGTTTTTGAAAGTACAGAACAGAGTGTCAATCCAATGGTCAATTTTGCTCAGTTTTGTAAGCATCTACACTAAAGATTTTTAGTCTGTGTACAGAATTTTATCTATCTAGCTCTCTTAATGTTGTAATTATTATGTTAACTTATATTAGAACAAGTAGACAGACAGATTTTACCTGAAAGGATTTTGTGCAACATTTGATAGAAATCTACAAATTTGGTTTTAGGCCTGCATACTAAATTTCATTTGTGTAGCTCAAAGCATTTTTGTATGATCATTGTCACAGACAGACATATAAACATTTTCCAAAAATGGGTTTTTCAAACTCAGTGAGGTCTAAAACATGGAAAATCATCAAAAATCTCATCTACATTACTAAATTTTTCTCTATACTTTGTATATAAGAAGTAAGAACTTATGAAACCAGTACAGATTTGGAAGACTGAAAAAGAAAGATTGATTCCTTGGTTTTGCCAATTTTTTTACTTGGATCATAATTACTTTCATTTTTTTTAGTTATTCATATACATACATTTAAGAATCATTCACAATTTAAAAATAATTAAAGGTAAAAAATGAGCAAAAACTGTATAGGAAGTTTGATTGTGGACATTACACAAACCACTCGCAATTCTGTGTAATCATTCAATTGGTTTAACTATACCACTAAACAGCTTTTCTGAGGAATTTATTGGTCAGATTCATTCAGTTGTAATTTCTCAATTAATAAATGGTAAATGACTAAACGATAAAAGTTATAATGCTAAATCCATGCAGTTGGTGATGCTGAGGACACCCACACAGTTGAGGATACTGCAATCTTAATTTAAGATATCTATCAAAAATGAGATAGGTTGAACATAAGCAACCATGACATTTAATGAACTTTCATTTGAAATAAACAAATCAAAGCTAAAAACTTTTCATCATCTATGATAAAGTGTTAACTCCCCTCCCCCCATAACGTTATAGATCTTGAGCAAGAATTTTACCAAGAAAAATCAAGATTTTTATTTTTAGAAAATCATATACATGAGAGTTGCATGCTTCTTAATATAATAAGAAAAACCATAAATGCGTGTTAAAACATATAATTAGAAAATTAAAATTAAGAAAAGTATATTAGAGAGAGAGGCTTGGCATTCTTTTTATTTGCTATAAATCACTAAGAGATGGTTAATACACAAATACCAGAAAACTGAAATTGCATTCTGGATGCCATTTTTACTTGATTAACTGGATTTTATACCAAATTTCACTTATTTAAACTGTAGCATCTTTGAGATATCACATATATAAAGTACTGATTGACAGATAATGAATCTATAAGTCTTTTTTTTTTCGAAATTCACAGATTTAGTTTAATAATTGATAATGATCTACACTTTAGATACTAAAACTGAAAATGAAATTTCATTAGTCTAACTTATTAAATTTCCAAATTATTTCATTCAAATACATACAAAAATATAGACCGATAAATGATCAATCCCCAGAAGAATTTAGTTCAAGTTTTTTTTTTTTTTTCTATATAAACTCTACATTTTTCTTATCATGATCGGAATGGATTTCGTCCAAAATTTGCTGTAAAGGCTATGTACTAAATTTTATGCATCTAGCTCAAGTGTTTTTGAGTTATTGAGTTCAGACAAACTGACATACATAATTTCAAAAATGTATTTTGGGTTCAGGAAGATTTAAAAAGTGGAAATTAGACAATATTTCAATTTTGAATTTTATCACAAACCATATACAAGAAAGTAAACAGTGAAATAGAAATTTTTTAAACTACGTTTGAAAACAGGAACATTTTTCAAAATCATGAGCTTTGTTTGAAAAAAAAAATTAGTGAAATCAGACCAATGACTGCAGCAGCATGACTTATTGTTTGGTTTACCTTATTTTAAACATAAAGATTTTTTTTAGCAATGGTTTCACTCATATGTTTTTTGAGAAATATATTAATTATTTAAAATGATATTTCCATTACAATAAATAGTTCCAAGAAAGAATTACTTAAGATTATTTCATTTAAACAAATTTAGAACAATAAAAATTTGAAGGCCATGTAAGCAAACAATGACAGATTTCTTGCCTTATAAACAAATAACAGGAAAACCTCTTTTTTAAATTCAGTCTTTTGAAAATTTTATTCTATTTTTGGGGAAAAAATATATCTTTAAAAAAAAACATTTTATGCATTTTGTTTTTGTTATTATTGATGTTTTTAATATTCAAATGAGTTCCAACACAAAAGAATTTAAATTCATGTCTAAGAAATAGAAAAAAAAAATCTTTAAATGAAAAATAAAAGGGAATAACAGAAAATACTTCCAATAATTACCAAAGTCAAAAGAATGAAGTATATAAAAGAGACTAGCATACATACTATCCAGACATTTTACAAGGATTCTGTTCTTAAGCAACTCTATAGCTTTATTTACATCTGGAACACATGGAAGTAATCCCGTCAACAGCTCAAGGCAGTAATTCCAGTTAGATTTAGATAGTCTGTCAGGTTTTTTCTGAATTCCAAGAGATAGACATCGAAGCAGCAACATCTCATCCTCTGAAATAAACAATTATTCTTAACATGAAGGAAGAAAAAAATTTTAAACCTATTTTCTACATATCTAATATACTTGTATCATCAATGCCTTTAAATACTTTTACTATCTATCTTTAATCTCTTTTTATCTCAAGGAAAAAGAAGAAGAAAAAAAAAAACAACTCAAAAATGAAACAGATTAGCAATTAATTAGCATAGTTAATAATATCTTAGTGATTCAATAATCATAATAATATATTTCATATTAAAATGGCTTTAGATATTTTTTTATTGTAATGTAAGAAAGAAAGTAACATATGTCCATAATGTATTACAGATAAAATAAGATTGATAGAAATATTTAAATCAACATAACCTAATAGTTTTATTACATGCTTTATTAAGAATTAAGCAAAAGGATACCCAGTCATTTATGGTAAAAAAATTTTTTTTTATCATATTAATAACCTTATCATTTTATGAGAAGAAAAATTTTTTACACTACCAGTAATTGCTGAATAAATAACAGCAAGATAATAAAAATGTCTAAATATTTCATGTGTAAATAATTTAATTTCTTGAAGATGAAATTTAATTTCCATTAAAAAGGATGCTTTTCATTAAGCCAAATATTGTTAAAAGGAACTACATTTTCATATTTAAATGCTGATAATTTTTATGGGGAATAATATAAGAAAATTGATTGATAGCTGGAATGTCTCTTTGTTGGTAAATAATTATGTATGTATGTTATGTGGGTGTGGAATGTGCATGAATTGTACGTTATATACATACATCTTAAAATATAAACATGATTTTTTTTTTGAAAATTATACAAATTATTTATGTCTTAACACTTAATTTTCATAGCTTAACATAGATTTTCTTTTGCTGAAAATGTTTCTTTGTTTTAAATAGCAATACTTGCTAGAATGTTTCATATATTTAATGATTTTACAACATTCAAGATATAGTAAATAGGTTTACAAAGAATGGAGAATTCTAATTTATAACAAACTTAGCATTCTCCAAGAAAAAAACTATATATAGAAAATTTTATGACTTAATTTAAAATATTATATCAGGCATATAAATATAGTTCTGCCAATTTTTAACAGAAGGTATAGCAGTACTGCTTGTTCGAAATAAACAGGAAAGTTGAATTTAAAAGGTTTGGTTATAATCTTTAAAAATTAGCATATAACATCCAGTTAATATTTATTTATTTAGCTTAGAAAATGTATCAAACTAATGAAAGAAATTTCAGAATTACTTTGCTAGAATGCGTTTGCACAATAACCATATTCACCTACAAATTACTACTACTTCATTTCTAATTATTATTACTTCTATTAATTAACATGTTGGACCATGATATTTTTGGGATGAAGTTTTTGTTGTCAACAAAAATCCGTAGGCGAAAAATAAAATCTGTTGAAAAAAATCAGCTTTTAATAATGTGTCGCCATTGCAATTACAAAAGCTCTTATTAAAAAAAATTAATTAATGACTACAGCAAATAAAACCTAGAAAAATGTAATTTTGAGCATGTGATTGTATGAAATGAAATAAATAGGAAATGTGATATTTTTTTTTAATAATAAATGCAAGACAAAGTTTTTTGGATCATTTGCAATACTAAAGTGGCTCATTCAATGAAGCAATTAAAATGAATAAAAACATAATTTTACTTGCACGAGCATGTGGTGTTCGGTAATTGAAGAAATGATATCCTGACATAATACATTGAAATTTGCATAGCAGATTTCATTTTAATCTTTACTTTTGGTGATTTTTTTAAAGAAATATTCTTTTGTTTTTATTAGTTATTTCATTTTTGTTAGGTTTTATTTTATATCAGGATGGTGATGGATGTTTCCAATTGTTCAAAACTGTGAGACACTAATAAAAAGGGGGGAAGGGAGATCCTGCATAATTGACTAGAAAAAAAATGTAAACTTGGGGGTGAAAAATTAATGTTTGTATTGGAGAAAGTATTAAAAAAGATTGATGTTCTGACATGGTACATAGAAATATACATAGCAGATTTCATTTTAAACTTTATATTACTATTATTCTGCTCCATGTAAAAGATACAGATTGAATACCCACATATGTATCAAAAATTGGCTAAATTATTGGATTGCCTCTAAACAATAAGATATTTTTCTTCTACAACACAGTTTGTAATTTATGAGGGGAAACATTTTGAAAAAAAAATCTATTTATAATTTTTAAGACAAACAATCATCTTTTTTTTAAAAAAAATCATTAAAAAAAAAAACAAAGTCATATACACATTTAAACCTCCCAGTAGCAAAAGCATTTAAATGCTAATCTTTTGTGTGTGGATATACAGAGTTCAGAAAGTAAATTCCTAAACAAAAACCAAAAATCAAGTCATATAAAAAGTTGGAAGTTTCAGCAATTCAGAAGATAGTTAAAAAAAATTTCAAATAGTCATAACCATATTTAAATGGAAACATATATTATGTACTTTCACTTGCCAAATGCCAGAAGATATCTATGAGAGTCTTTATGAACTTGGACCAGACATCTTGAATAAAAAATGTGATGAAAATAATTTTCTTCAAAAAAAAAAAAAATGCCTACATCCCAATTTCTATTTTCTTAAATGTCATAAAGCACCTGCTAATACAAAAAGTTTTTACCAAATGAATGCCCAAGAAACCACAATATGTGATTGCATAATTGCCATACACTGTTTCTTAACCAGAGAGAAGACTTTTAATAATTGCAGATGATTACCCCCCCCATAATAAGGCAAGGACTTAATTCCAATGGTGAAACATAAAAAACAGAGTCTTAATGATTTTAAATCTGTAGTAATTAATATTCCTGAAGAAGTACATTTATTTGTGGTCTTAGAGAAATTGGCTTTCTGAGTAACTATATATATTTAAAATAAGTGTAGATGTAAAATTTAATTACCTGACTTGCTGTCTGACATCGCAAATGCTTTTTTCCAAACCACAACAATTGATGCAATCAAGTAGGGACCAAATGGATGCTTTACTTTTAATATATCATAACATAATGACAGAATTTCTGCTTTATCATCATTGTGTTTGCAAATTGCTGCCAGAACTCTGCATAGGGATGCAAGTCCATTAATATGAAATTTTATTTTTGTCAGAACTAACTGATGCAATACACGCAAAAAAGTCTTTATCAAACATTGCATATGCATTTTTGAATCATTCTGAATAGTGAATAGTGCTTCAACAATACAGCTTTCTGCAGAAGGTAAGAAACAATATTCTGAATGAATTTTAGGCAAATCAATGAAATAATTTTCTCTGGTTAGATGCAGAAAATTTATAACATGATAAATTAAATTTCCTACATCTGGTGAGTGCAATGGATTACTTAAAAAGTTGATTAACAAATGTAGATACTGCTTAAATTTTTCATCAGTACTTTGCACCAATTGAATTCCCTGTAGAATATCACTTAAAGGACTTGAAATAGTAGTAATGTCTTCTCTTAATTTCTTTGTTTTCAGTTTGTTCTGTTTTAAGGGTATTTCAGCTTTATGATTCTTTTTGTTCTCGTCTTTTAATTTACTCTCCGGTTTACTGACTGCCAACATTTTTTTCCTTTTTTTCAATTGATGCTTAGATTTATTATTAGCTAACAATTTTTTGTTAGCATTTTTTAATTTGTTTTCATTTGTACTGATAGAACTTTTGTTCTTGTTTTTTAATTTACTCTCAACTTTATTGAAAGACAATTTCTCACTATTTTTAAATGCACCTTTGTTTTTATTAACCAACAACTGTTTGTCAATATATTGCTTAATTTGATCAATTCTGTACTTTTTAGATGTTTCTTTCTGAAGAAAGTCAAAGAAAAGATTAGTAGTAATAATTTGTTTGGACTCTTGCAAAAATTCTGGAGTAGATTTTGCTCCAGAAGCATGAAGGTCTGTCTGTGAAGGAATAGATTTTTCCAATAAATTCAATGATGTTTCACTTGCACAATGAGATAAATTTGAAAAACTATTCTCCATAAAATTCTCTGAAGAATTGTGATTAATTTTGACAACAGAATCAGAAACCGCTTCTTTCTTACAGCTAGAATTTTCATCATGGTCATTTCCATCAGTAATTATCTTTTTATTGATTTTTACATCAAGGCAGTCTTCTGATTCCATTAATGTAAAATGTGGCTTTTCGCATCCTTCTTTTTCTTTATCTGAATTTGAATTTGTATTCAGTTGATTTTCTTCTAGAGAAGAAACAGACCGTTTTAATAATTTTGGTGATACTTTATTTACATTATCAAATATATGGATCTCACTTGAAGACTTTCGCTTGTATTGTTTGCGAACTTTGGGAGGCTTTATATTTATGTAATTTTCTACATTTTCTTCCTGATTAAGCTGTGGCAAAGAAATGTCCACTTCTTTATTTAAACCTTTATTTGAATTTCTGCAAGTATTTGTATCTTTATTGTAAGACATTTTGACAAATGCTTTACTTTTTGAGGTTCTTCCATTTATTCGAACAGGGGCTATATGTGTCAATCCACTATCAAGTGGTTTTATTTTCTTTTTCAATGAATTTTTCGTTTCCATAATAGAAGTGATTTTTTTCTGAAATTTTAGAGATGGACATACAGGGGTACATGATACTGTTTGGATTGTCTTTGGTTCACTAAGCAATGAATCTCCATTCAATATTGATGATTTCTTCCACTTTGTAGCTGCAGAAGGTCCAGGTAAAAGGATAGTACTTCTTTTCTCAAGTAAAGGCTTATTATCAAAGAAATCACGACACCATTTTTCCAGAGAAGTCTTTTTAGAAAAATTACAATTAGGAGATTCAGATCTTTTTCTTTTCATTGAATATTCTTGAGGTTCAATGTTTACTGGAAGTTCCAGAGAAGATGAAGATGAACTTTCATGAAAAGTTTCTATGTCTGATGAATTCTGAAAAGTTGCAACAGTCAATGAACAATTTTCAGATTTGGAATGTTTAGCTGAATTTTGATTGAAATGATTGATTGATTCTTCCACAGGATCAATAGATTGATACATTTTTGCATCAGATGAATTTTGGGAAATAGATGCACACAATTTTTTGTTCAATAGTTTCAGTCTATCATTTGCATCATTAGGATCTGATGATGGTACATGACATTCAACCAAAGAACCATTTTGAGACTTCAAGCATTTTAATGAATGTTCATTATTTATAGGGACTCCCATAGAGACAATAGATGCATTCTTATTAATTGCAGTTGATAAATTTTGAAAATTTGATGCCCCTAACTTCTCATTTGGAGATTTTATTCTATCAGAAGTATTATTATCATCAAAAATTAAGGATTTTGCAGATAGTAAATTAACAGAATTAACAGAATTTTCAACATTATTAAAGCGAGATATAAGTTTGTCATTTTCATCGGATATTTCGGTTTCTAATGGATTGTTAATTTTGTGTTGCATATTATCAAAATAAACTATTTGTGCAGATATTGTAGAATCATCATGTGGAACACAATTATCATCTTTGCTTTCCAAAAAAGTTACAGGACTTGTATTTTTTAATGGTGAATTAGTTAACTGATTGTTATAATAATCAACTATTTGTGACGGAGTTTTGTTTCTAAAGTTCTTAAAATAATTTGAAATATCACTTCTTGAAAGTTTGACAAAACATTCTTGTGTTTCAGAAGTTTTTAAAATATTTTTCTTTCCATTTGTAAATGATTCTATCACATTGGCAGATGTTTCATCTGTAATAATTCCTGAAATGTTTGGTTCATGAGAATTTCTCAATTCAGAACATGTATTGTAATCTTTGGTATAGAGTTTTGTGCTATGTATAAGTTCATTCAAAGGTTCCTCTTTATGAAAATTTGAAGTTTTACTTGAGGGGAACAGATGAGAATAACAAGCTACATTTTTTAAATTAAGGGTACTAAATGGTTTTTCATATGAAACATCATAGCCACATCTGATATCTGATTTATTTTCAGAAAAAGTTTGTATTTTAGATAGACTTTTTATTTCTGCAGTTTTGTTCTGACATTTTACCAAAGTTTTATTATTACCATCTCCCAATACTAAATCATTTGCTTTATCAGAAGCAATTAAATTAGAACTTTCAGGAATGGAATTTCTCTGATTATGATCAAGTACACAAAATGAAATTTGTTTCCTAGTTGAAGAAAAATATCTTGGAATGTCACACCTAGAAAGTAACACATAGCATTCATGTAACTTTGGAGAAAAAATATTGCTTGTTGTATCCTGTTTCTCATAAACTAGTTGACTGACTGCACTGTCAGAAACACTAGGACCGGATTGTAGTAAATTATCTTTTGTGTATAACACATTTTGATCTTTGATTAGTTTTGAAGTAGGACTAAGTCGACTATCACAAAAGTTTTCACTGATTTCTTCTATATCTCTCTTTAAAATACTTTCAACATTGAGAAACTGATTATTTTTACTTGGAGATGGGGGTAATGGAGAAATGGGATTCCGCAACATATTTAACAAATTTTCAAACTTTGGAAACTCATCAAAATTGCAGCTTTCATTGTCAGATAAGGATTGGTCATCTTGAAGAAAAAATGTAGTTTCTAGAAAGTCAGATCCTGATTCCAGATTATTAGTTACTGATTTATTCTCAAAAACAGTTTCTTGTATAGAAACATCAGAAATTTTGATTTCATTAATAATATGCTTTCCTGGTCCTTTCAAAGGGCTCGGTTTGCAATCTAAATTATTTTTCAATGCACTTTCAGGTGTAGTACAATTAAATTCTTTAAGTAGCGAGTCTCCGATGATAGAAACAGAAGTAATTGGTAAGGATTCCTTCTCAGTATATGTACTAGCAGATAATGTTTGCTCAAAACATGATTTTATTTTCTTCTCTTCGGCAAAATTTTTTGTCTCAGAAGAAGATAGCAAAATATTGTTGCTGGATGATACTTCTGCAGTTTTGAGTACCTCTTCAATTTGGTTAAAAGAAGTATTTTCCTTTTGTAATGGAGAACTTTCTATTATGTCTTGATAAAAAGAATCAATTGTTTCATTCCTAGGGTTTACTTTCTCTAACAAATGTTCACATAACTCATCATTTGAACTGTTAGAAGTAGACACTTTCTGTTGAGGATTTTCTTTTCTAGTGAGCAAATTATAGACAAACTTGTTTTGGAATGATGCAGCATGATTATTATCACTGCTTGTAATTTTTTCATCTGTAGATAGGGATGATTTCAGTGAAGAAATGTTTATACTTTGATTATTTGTATATATATTTGGAGTATTTATGGAACTATATTCTTCCGCACAATTCTCAGAAATAAGCTCAGAATTAGTAGGCAAGGTGCCTGAATTTTTGTAAAAATTCTTTCTACCTAAAAAATAAAAAATAAATAGAAGAAAAACATAATAATATAATTCAGAAAAAATACTAAATGCTTAATAAATTCAGAAATTCAAAAAAATGCACCTTTACAAACTATTAATCATAGAAGAAATGAAAATGAACAAAACTATTTAATAAAATTAGGAAATTTCTGCCGAATTTTAACAATGAACATAATAACTTTCTCACTTAACTAAGATAGTATATTTCTGTCAAATACTGGGGATTAATTAGAAAAAGAAGCAAATACACCAATTCTAATAAGTGACATCAAAGTAAAATTTAAACATACAAAATAACTTTGCAACAGAAGACTTATTTTTGCAGCAATTTATAACTACTAAACTCAATATTCAACTAAAAATTTAAAACAGACAAAAGAAGAAATTTAATTTTTATTAATTACTAAGCACCAACATTATATAGTATAAAGAAAACTGCAGCTTCTACAAAGTTATGTGAGTAAGAAATGGAGGAATATGTCATTCAGCTGGTGGCATAATTTAGCAGAAGTATGTGGAAAGCAAAGAGTTATTTTTTATTTGTGATTGATTTAATATGACACACTAATTGAGTTTTAATCATTAATATAAATTACATCAAATTAAATAATTTTACCATAATGAATGGTTTAATTTGATTTACTAATTTATAATAATAATGATTTAATTGAATTCAATTAATTAAATTTGCAGTCAATTAATTTCACTTAAGCAATTAATATAAACATTTTACATTTTTAAAATTAAAATTGTAACATCTGTTGGTGAATATGTTTTATAGACAACTATCTGCTATACTCACAGCTCCGCTTGCATCTATCTGTTTAATATGTTTATTAAAAAAAAAAAGACAGCCAAATACATATACTTCTAAATTTTTGAGTTTTTGCATTTTAAGAGATTAAATTTTTAATTTAAACAATATTAGAAAAAGACAACTTAATGATCCTTAGACTCAAATAGTTAATATAAGATATACCTTGATTGACTTTCAACATGCAGAGTACAATTTAAAACTATAATAAAAATCAATAAAATTTGATTGAAATTGGTTTCATTTCCATCATTAAAAAATTATAACAGATAACTAATCATGAGAAATAAAGATATAAATAATTCTAAATAATATATTTCCTTTATCAAGATGATTAATTATACATACTTTCAGTAGAGGATTTCTTTTGCAGAGCATTAACATCTAAGACATCATTTTCCTCATCTGACTCAGTTACTACAATCTGAGAATTACTGCTCGTAACAATAGGATTAGTTGAATCCTTGGAACATCCATTTTTCTTTGATAGACTGCATAGCTCATTTTCAAATGCATCTATGCTTTGACAAATGCTGCTAGTTATTTCATTACTTGAAACTAAGGATGGGATTGGAAAAGCAGCAGAGGTACCCTTTTGATTTTCAATGCAAGTATAATGAATATCAGAATCCATTCGTTTCATATTTCCAGGGGAAAACTCAGAAATTCTAGATGTTTTTACAGGTGAATCATCATCTCCAACTATAAATAATATGATTTAAATTCAAGCACTAATGGGAAATTAAAACCCTTAAAATTAACATAAGAACTAAATAATGAATAAAAAAAATTTAATGTGTAAATCTAACAATTTGATTTTTAATACGGAATATCCACCAAAATAATATACAAGTAATCATAACTAGAGCTTTCAAAAATAAGAACACATTTTGAAATACTAAAAAGCATCTAAAATAGTACTGTTTTTGTATGAGATGACTTGAAATTGTTTCAACTTAAGAATTATACTCTGACTTAAATGGAATTGGATATTTGCACACAATCATTTAGTCTTCTTTTTGTTTTGAATTAAATAAAGTTATTTTTCACAATTTTTAGAAACTTATTTCTCACTTTTTTTCCCCAGTTACTAACATATTATTCTGATTATCAAATGTTTAATTCAAGTATTTTTTTATTTATAATAGATTTCTTAATTTTGCTAATATTTAACCATTTAAATGAAACAATAATTATTATCTACAATCAAAATCAGAAATAAACAACATTCAACTCAATATAAATAATTACATATTTGAAGAAAATAAGATTGAAACCAGATCAAAATATGCAGCAGCTTACAAAATAATGGAGAAAAATAATTGAAATTTTATTAGTAACTCCATTAAAAGTTATTTTTTTAAAGTTTCTAACTGAAATGGGAATGATTTATTGAATTTCAATATACCTTGGAGATATATAAATAAATTCTAATTGAAATAGTGTTTTACAGAGACAGTCTTTTTTTTACAAAATTTCCGTTTATGAATAGTATTTTATGATAAACATTTTAATAAGAAAAGTCAAAAAATTTTATTTGTTACAATATTAAAAAAAATTCTATTGCAGTAAAATCATTTTAGTAGTTTACTTAGTTTCACATTCTTCTTACAGTATTACAATGCTATTACTATACTATAAAATGATAATTATATTAATCAATTATTTTTTATTTTGAAAAGAAACAATAACTAATTTTATTTATTTTCTAAAAATACTTTTTAAATTAAATTATTTATTTTATATCACAATAGATTATTTCCTTTTCAAGCTAAAAATGAAACTTTAAATTCTCAACACCTAATATATGAAAAACTATTACAGAATTTCAAGCCAAAAAACAAAATCTATTCTCAGAGAACTATTTATTTAAAATACATTTGTATATGGCATTCGATTTGTAAAATAAAAGAATATTTCATATGTGCTTTTTTAAAACTGTGGACACTTCCATTATGATCAATTATATATATAAGAACTATATGTTGGGTTCCAATTGTCTTTGTCTTCAATTTGGTTCCTCATTTTTTTAACTCATTAAATGCTGTTTCTTAATGCAATTAAAATAATATATATATATATATATATATATATATATATATATATATATATATATCGAGAAAGAGAGAGAGCAAAAATTTATAAAATGAGAAAATTATAAAATAATTTTATAAATAAAAAAATTTACAAATAAATTATTATTTCTAAAGAATGCTCAACAACTTACCTAAGCTTTCAGGTGCTTTTGGCATAAAGTATTCCTCTCCATATTTCTGTAAAATATCCATCCTATAATTTTTAGTTAAAAGCCCTATGAAAAAAATCATTCAGGTAATGATTACATTTAAATTAAAAAAGAGTGCTATTACAACAAGTTTTAAAATCCATTGAATGATTTACAAATAACCCCCCCTTTAAAAAAATCAATACTTAGGTAAAATAAGGATAATAATATTAATTAGAAATCATAATTATTTATGATCAGTCAAATTATTACCTACCAGCTTCTGAAAGTTTGTTTCCAAATTCCATGAGTAAAATCTAGGAATTAAAAGAAATTAATTACAAATGAAAATTCATCAGTATATAAATATGCAAAAATCCATTTCAACAAGAAAGGAAAAAATCTCTTACCCCAAGTTGTTTATTATGATTTTGCAGCTTTTTTAATTGAGCATCTTTCTTAGCTAACTGTAAGTGAAAAGAAACAGAATTTCCTACAAGTATAAAATAATTTATTAGTAAAAATCACACAAATCTGATTAGCATTAAATAAGTTGAAAAACAAATTTAATTATAGTACTTCATTATTAAATCAGCAATTTTTAAAAAAGAAAAAATTAAACTGTACCATAGGAAAAATCATAACCTGTACACATTCTTAGCACTGAGTATTACTACAAACATGTTTCTGCCAATAAAGTAACTATTTTATAGCAGTTATTACAGTTAGTAAAGTTTTTTCGTGGAATAAATACTAGTTAAACAATCTTATTCCATATAATTCTCTAAAAAAATTGTATTAAGCCAACCAATAAATTGACAAAAACAACATATATTATTTAATTTCTTTTACTAAAATTTATAGCAATTCATAGTCTTAATTTTAAAAAGAGACCCATAGATCCCTTTTGACCAATTATAGCAGTTTTCTTTTGGAAATACTGTAATTTTCTCAATTAGTTAGGCTATACAACAACTTTGTGTTTATTTTTGTAGTATAATGAAGCGAATTAAACATGCATTTAAAACCCTTCCTGTCAACCATTAAGAATATAGTGCAAATTTTCAATTTTATTGTTGGAACCACATATTAAATTTTATTAATTAACCTTACCCTGCTTTTGAGTTAACTTGTCCACATATAAAGGGGGGAGAGAAATAAATAGTTTATAGAATTAATTGAAGATTTATAATTTGGAAGACAAAAACTATATTTAAAAATCCCACAGTATTGCTTGGACTATTTTTAAGATATTGCATAAAATATGCAGAGATGGATAGAAAGGAAAAGTCAGCTCATAGATAATTTTGGTCAAAATTTCATGCAAATATCTAATTTATATAATTTTAATAATAAATCAATTTATCAAATTTCATCTATCTACTGCATTGCATTTCTCAGACATTCAGACAGATAGATTTTCATTGCAAATTTAATGGTAACCCAAAATATTAGCACAAAGCTGTTCACCAAATTCATCTTGAAAACTTTTTAGTATGTATACATATACAAACTAATAAACATAATTTCAACAGGGTTTTTTGTCACAAAATGTTATTACACAAAAAAAAAAATCTAAGAAAAGGAAAATTATGAAAGTCTCAGATAGTTGATAATTGCCTTTCTTTCACTTCATACAATTTCCACATGATACAAGTTTATAAAAAATTTAATTTTAAAATTCAATTAGAAATAAATAATATATGAAACAGCTATTAAGCAGATTTCCACAAGAATCTATATCTACATAAAATGTTTATATAGATGCAAAATCAGCTGGAATCATTTGGCTTGTCTTGACAGTGTGTCTCAGATATGCTGAAAAAAATAACTGCATTTTTGTTTTTTGTGTGAATCAGCATTCTAAAGTTTATTGTACTTATATTTTTGATGCAAAAAGTATTTGCTCTTATTGCCTTTGTTCATCTGAAGTTCTATTTTCAATTGGTGGTAGACATAGGACATTGAAATCAGTGAGACCTGCTCATTTTCCTCCTTTTTTCCACATATTTTTGAAAATTTGTAAATCTGAGCCATTCAAAGATTATGGTAGTAGAAGATTCTAGTTTTTATCCTAAAAGCACTATACAATAATTTAATGCCAGAAAAATTCTTCAAATGTATAAAATCCACAAAAGAAATGGTGTTATGTCTTATTAAAATGAATATGAAGAAATTAACATTGTAATGACAAATGCAGATCCTAAATCCAAGCACTCCCCAAATGAACCCATTTACGCTACAAGAATTTATAAAAGAGAAAATAAATTGCCATGCAAATATATTAAACATGAAATCTAACCTCAAAGGGAAAATCATGTTTACAACACAGGATCCTGTCTCTGCAGCCTAGATATATTATTTAACTTTTTAGTTACAACAGACATCATATGGGAAAATATAACCTTTTGCTTTTTCCTCTATGGTATCCCCACAAAAGTCTCCCTGCTGGAAATTATTGAAGAATTAAAAAATAATAATGAAATAGAAATTGTAGAAATGAGGCAATTCCTAAAGCAAAACGAGTCTTGGGAAACATCACCCGTCCTTATCACGAAACTAAGAACCCGCCTGCCAATGGATATTAAGATTTGGTTTACAAATCAAAAAGTGCAACTTATCATTGACAATCTGTGACAATGTAAAAATTATAACAGTTTCATGCATCCTTCAAGGGTATGTGAAAATAAAAGATTTGCCATCTGTGTGGCAACACTCACGCAGGTGTCTGTCAATCACAACAAAAATGCGTCAACTGTAAGGGCGAGCATTCAGCCACATCGAGAGGATGTTCATTTTTTATTAAAGAAAGACATCTTGGAACTAAAATGTAAAAATCATATTACAGCAGCAGAGGCTAGACAATTCTTTTGTCAGTCAAAAAAAATTAAGCTATGAGGCTGTAAAAATAAATACATCTATAAAAAATATTGAAAAAATAATAAGTGAAAAAAATGGGAAATAGACTCAATAAAATGAATAAAAGGATTGACCCAATTGTCAAACAATTCAAATTAAAATGGAAGAGCAAACAAAACTTGTGATATTCCAAAAATTGATTGTTTCATAATTTAACCGTAATGAGTAATCATGGGAGCGAAAATCTTTCTCTAACAAGAAAGAAAAAAAAAACCTTTAGTGAAGATTTGCAAAGCATCTGCTATTCCAATGCAATTGGGTATAGGTACTTTTGGCTAGTTCTTGGACTCTCCTCCCCCCCCCCTTCTTGTCCTTTTTACTTTTCTCTTGTGTCTTTTTCTTTTTCCAATAATTTTACTAGGTTTTGTTCTTCATTAATTTTCGTTAGTTTTCTGCTATTCAATATCTATTGTACAGTATGCCACCTGTACTAGTTTGAATTTCTTTTGCTTTTCGTCTTTTGTAAAGCCCTACAATGCCAGCAGTTTCTTACAATCCTTTTAAGTGTCTTTGTTAATGACCTTTCTACAATGAAATTGCAGAGGAATTAAAGGGAAAAAGCTCTGGTTCTAAATTCTTCCTTTTTCTATCTCTTCCTTTTGTGTCTTTCAAGAGACTTTTCTTTCTGAAACCAAAATTTTTTCCTTTCGAAACAATTTTTTCCCCGCATACACAGACAAACTAAACCTTGTAGTGGACTTCTAATTGGCATTCTTGCTAATATGCCCTGAAGAATAATTCCCAACAATATTAGAGTACACTTTAACATAGAAGTTTTGGCAATCGAAGTACAGTTCCCAGAATATCAAATTTAGCATTATGAATTTATATCTTCCACAAGGTTTTGATATTGATCAGGCAAAACACTTCTTTGATTCTCTAATCTTATCTACTTTCATTTTTCGGCGATTTTACTTTGCATCACACTCTTTGGGAAGCAATTCGTTCATCGGCTGTGAGTAACGATTTCGTTGACTGGCTAACTTATTCATATTTCATAATTCTAAATACATCTATTCTCATGGACAGGGGCTTTAAAACTCAATTTATCTTAGATCTTACTCTCTATAAATCTGATATTTATAATCAAGCATCTTGCTATGTAATGGATTCAATTTTCGATACCGAGCACAACAGATAGTTATTTCCTGATTGGTTATAGAAAATGTCAGTCGCAACTTAAAACCAATTAATTAGACGAGGATCACACAACAAACACACGAATTTTCTAACAATGCCAAGTAATGTTCCATTGAAGAAATTATGATGAACATAACTAAGATAATAATCCAAAATACTTCATTTAAACTATTGTTGCATACGTTTTACCCACCTTGGTGGAATATTTCTAGACCTAATAATGAAAATCTCAACAAATGCTTTCTGAAAAAAGCTATCAGAAATATGTATTTCTGAAACAGACTGTATGAAACACAAAAAATATGCAAGTCAGCTTCGTTTTCACGTTAAAAAACGAAGAGAACATTGGGGGGGAAATTTGCACAATATCTGGAAATCCAAAAATGTTCTTTAAAATTATAAATAAACTTTCCAATCAATCAAAACCGAATTTTAAACATAACATTATTATACACAACAATCAATATATATGTGATCCTGCATACTAAAATGAATTATTTGCACAGATTTTTCTAATTTAAATACAGATATTGAACCTATTCTCTTGGATCTCTCTGGAATAAATTCCTTTCTCAATGGCAAATTCAAAATTTGGGAACTTAAGAAAGCAATCCCCGATACTAAAATCTCTATTCCTGGAGCTGACAATATCCCAGCCATCTGGCTAAAAAATCTCAACGACAAACAACTTCAAATTATTTTGAAATTATATCAATACCAATCTGATTTGGATAGCATGCCCATACAATGGAAAGACACTTTAATTATTCCAATTCTGAAACCAAACAAAGATAAAACCAAAGTTTCTTCTTATTGGTCCATTGCCCTAACCTCAGTTTTTTGCAAAGCCTTTGAACGCATCTTTACTCAACATATTACTTACTGTTTAATTTCTAACAAAAAACTACACAATAGCTAACATGGTTTCATACCCTACAGAGATAAACTGCCATTTACAATATGCAGGCGAAAATCACAGAAACTTACAAAGAAAAAAAACTTCTATGCTGTGAATTTTGATATCAAAAGTATATGTGATTATTTTCATACTGACAGACTTATTTTTAAATGTAACAGCTTGGTATAACAGGCAACATGGCACAGTGGTTGTTCAACTTCCTGCAAGCCAGAACATTCTAGATTCGCTGGAGGCACCCCATTTCTAGTTACACAACTCTGAACAAAGGGTTACCTCAAGGCAGTGTTCTTTCACCAATTCTGTTTGTTAGCTTTATGCATGATTTCCACAGAGGAAGGGGTCAAATGTACTCTCTTTGCAGATGATATCTTTGTCTTCTGAAGGCATCATTCTTATGAAATCCGTATACAAAAATAAATAAATCAAATACTGTGGAAAACATATACAAGAGGAGCAATTATTGGAAATTAGAAATTACTCCAGAGAAAAGTGCAATAACTGAATTGTCCAAGAAAAAAATTACAGCTTATCCATGCATCTTTTATGAGGGACATCCTTTAAAATGAAATGGAACGAAACGATTAAATTTCACGGTATTCATTTTTCTAAAAACAATCAAAACTCAGTAATCAAAAATATCAGAAACCAAGCACTTAAAAATATAAATAATTTTAAATATTCAAATAAAAAACTATGGCCCCAGAGCTAAATATATAATCAATACCACAAATAATAGTATTTTCAACACATTTTACTATGGTTGCACCATTATCAATAGGTTTTCCGAGACAGTTTAAATCATGCAACTCGATACAAACTATAGCTCAGAGAATTGCATTAAGCCTCCCAAAATGGACCCCAAATGTTGTACTTTTGAAAATTGTTTCTCAGGAAAATCTTTCCAAAAAAAAAAATCAAGCGACTAGCTTCCCAGTTTTTTATCAAGCAAATAACTAATGGTATGCATTCTCCATTTCTAACAGAGCACTCCAATAATAAAGAAATTCAATTAACTACCACGGACAAAAAATCCATGTCGTTTATTCTTAAGAATTTAAATGTCTTTACCAGTCAAATTATCGCCTTGCCTGAAAACCCATCGAACAACTCGTATCACTTTGAAATTTTTCTTATGGATTTTAAATTTCACAACAAGAATTTTCCTTTGATTTAAATTAAAAACTACTTTAAGGAATGCATTCAGAATTCCTTTCTTATCATTTCATTATCGCTACTGATGCATCCAAAACTCCTAAGCACACTTAAGTTGCTAGTTTTTCCTCTATCCAAAAGTTCATGTTATGAGTTCTATCCTGTCAATTCCATTTTTACAGCAGAAAGTTTAGCCATTGCTGTAGCATTAGATGTTCTCATTGTTCCTAGAAAAAATTATCTGATTCTTACAGATAGCTACTCTGTGCTCAAATTGTTGAAAAATATTTCTCTCCAGTTGCCAAAAATTATCCTATATACAGCATCTAAAGTTGAAGCTAAACGAAACTAAATTTAAAAAATCCTTTCTGTGGGTACCTGTTCATTCAAATATAACCTTGAACGAGCTTGCAGATCGCTTGGCCAAAGAAGTTACAGAAAAAACACAATGGATATAATGGATCTCACCCGAAGATATTATTTTAAGTTTCAAGAAAGAGATGAATCAGATCACAACTAATAATTATAGAAACAGTAAATATTTTATTTCCTTTGAGGACATCCCAAGCCTTGAAGCACTGTCTGCCTGGTTCAAAAATTGGAGTGAAGATGTTGTCTTGCAAAACCATTATATCACCATGACTGTTGAATCGTTTCAATCTTCATAATGATTCTCTTTGTCACAAATGTAAACATTATAGAGAATATTTGTGAACTTTTCTCTAGTTAAATAAACAAAATATCTCCTTCAAAAATGTTCTGGGAAAAATAACTGCAAACAAGACTCATCTGCAAGTTTCTCTTCAAGCATTGAAACATTTTAATATCTAGTAACTTTTTTTCAATTGAGACTTATTTGGACACTCTTTTCTTTTTCGCCATTCCATATTGCGGGAATGCTCTGGCTTGTTGGACCTCTTCTTTCTACTGGAACTTCTGAAAATGTTTTAAATCACATCAATGGACTCATTGAAATTTCAATCAACTGACTGAGCAGACTTCATTAATTATTAACTGACTACATTTTTTTTATGCTTGTCTGTTCTCTTGTGTTTAATGATATATATATATATATATATATATATA
>JAOUZG010052814.1:2317454-2347155 GCA_026289955.1 Argiope argentata
GTTGGGGAGTTTGATTTAAACTATTAAAAAAAAAAACGACAGAGGAAGCCTTGTGGATTATAAAACTTTAAATCTTAATTTCAAACATTATCTAATAATCTCTAAATTTAAAATAGGCACATATTTTGAAAGAGAAGAAAAAAATTCTATCCACCAATTCAATCAAGATGGAATAGGGGCTAGAATCTTAATGAAATGCAAAATCTAACTGACACCAAAATCTTTAATGTTGAATATCAACATCTTTCCACTGGCAAAATGCCAAATTTACCAAAAAATTTTCAACATTTGAATGAATCTAAATATATCAGCGTTCTAATTCATGAAAAATTCAGTCTTTTCTTTACCAAAAATAACACTGAAATAAGAATCTTCAAAATAAACATTCTTCAAAAAGTCTGCAAATAAAGGAATTTTGGTTAAAAGGAATCAGTGCAAATCTGCCAATATTTATTCTTTAGTATGTAGAGATGTCAGTTGTTTTGTTTCCGTTATCTTATAACTTAATAAAAATGTTACTTTTCTTATTTGGCTTTATAATATGCCAAGATAGATTTAATTAAAATAGACTGGAAATTAAAGTCAAAAGAGACAATTGTCTCTTGCAAGGTTGCTTTTTTGATAAACATTGATTTCAGTGTCATATTACAAAAGAAAGAGTAAATTTCTCATGAATTAAAACACTAATATGATTTATTGGAAGCTTATTTGCAAATTAAGGGAAAGAACTAGGTTTTAAATAATTTTTATATGTTGCAGTTAGAACAGCATTTGTAGTTTTATTCAACATTAAAGATTTGGGTGACAGTTCAATTTTGCATTTGTAGATTTTAGTTAAAACAGCTCCACTTTAAATTCAGGTATCTTGATGAAAATGATTTTTTTTTTTTTTTTTTTTGCTTTGTCTTGCTTTTTTTCAAAATACGGCTTATTTTAGGAGATGAACTGTAAAAACAATAACTATAATTTTTTTCTGACTGGTAAGTGGTAAATATTTTCAATAATCAGTTTACTGCTGTAACTTGTAAATGACAAGAGACAGGGAAGAATGCCATAGCATTGTAAGATCTGCATAAGTTTTTCTGACATCTTTTTTCACTAAGCAGATTAGATCAAATTCAGAATGTACTTCCAGATGCAAAAAAAATTATTGAAATAGAATTAACAACTCTCTTATCCTAGAAGATTCCAAACACTCAATATTACTCCAACAGATGTTAAAAGCTGTTATATAGTGGATGTTTAGAGGAAATATCTTTTTCCTGTCAACACCTTGTGTTGTACATAGGTAGTAGTAAACAAGAGGATACATATCAAATGTGTCTCGATTCTTTAAGTAATTTTTCCATCCATCATGGAATTTAGAATTTGGAAACACTATGCTGCCTTATGATTTAGTAAATATGATGAAAGATATTAAGAATGATTAACATAATTTTACAGGGTTTCCCTCATATTGAAGAAACAAATTCAACAACTTTTTTTTAACATTAAAGGCCTATAATATTGAAGTTTTATAAATAAATATATAATTGTAAATTTAAATAAAATATTTACACTATTAATTTTAAAATTACATTAACTTTTTATTTGTTTGTTAGTTTACAGCTTTTAGAAGCTTTAGTGAAGAATGCAGCACTTGTTAGGACCAATTTCCAGTAAATAAATCAAATCAAGGATATATTTTATACAAGTGTCTTATCCCCAACCACACTTCTTAGAATGAAACACAATTCTGACTACAAATATATAAACACCATTGGAATAATTACAAGATATTGAAGGCAAAGGAAAGACTTAACAAACTAGGGAAATAAACATGATACTAAATATTTCTTAACAAGCTTTCTATTTTAAAATTCTTGAAATGGAATACAAATGATGACATTGGTAACAACAATTCAATAAAACACCTATGAAGTATATTAAATATATATAGGCCAAAATTCTGTGTACCTTTAAATATAGCATTCATAAAGTAACAATATTTAATTATTAGATAAAAATTTGACTACTAATATGTTTTACAATTGACACCTTTAGTAAATAAATTTAAATGGATTTCAAAATGTTCTCACCTTTTTTGCAATTAAAAGATCTGACATGCATTGAGAAAGCTTAATTTGATAATCTACAATCGACCTGAAAAAGTTTTTTAAAAAATGTATTAAATTCATAATCTCTGAAATATTATGAAAATATATAGAAACTCCTGAAAATAATAATTAGGTTGTAAAATTCTATACAAAAATTAGCACATAAATAGTAATTAATATTACTGATTGCAAAAAAATGCAATATAATATCTGATCAAATACAATGGTTGAAAAAATAAGAATTATTCTACAATAAACAGACATTTAAAAAATTGTTATCAAAATAATATGTGATTGCTTTGATATTTAAACCTCATTTGCCTCCATGTAAAATAAATTTTGAATATTAACAGAAATTAATTTCATGTCCAATTTAATGTTTCAGATATAACACAGGCTTGAGCAAGAAAATTGAACTTCACACAATAACAAATTGTGCCAAACATAAAATCAAAAAATAAAATTAGTACAATTAGCTGAAGAATAGAATTAATATAAATAATATAAATAGAATAGAATTAATATAATAATATAAATTAATATAAATTTATATAAAAAGTACTTGGAATATTTTTTTTTAATTTTGTGGAATATAATTTGAAAGAAAATTAATGGATGAAAAATGAATTACATACTTAAAAAGTTTCTTAAAATAAAAACTAAGGTAAAAATGAAAAAAAGTATTTTATAGAGAAAATATCATTATGTAAGAATTTTACTTATATACTATTTCTAATCCTTTAATTTTCTACTTTTTAACACAAAAATTGAAACTTTCTTTTATGCTTCAATTTGTTCTTTTACATCATTTCTCATATTATTTAGTTATTTTCTTCCTTTGATAATTTTTTTTTCATTGCAAAATATTTTTAGAGCAATTTTGTTTCCATCGATTTTTTAAAAATATTTTCAATTTTGGTATAAACTCTAATCAATAGCATTAAGACTATTTATTCCCCCTTTCCTACAATATTCAACCATAGACTGCTGTTTGCTTGAATTTTGAATTTTACATTCTGAACTGAAGAACTGAGAACGAATTTATCCTTTATTTTTTCACTTATATTAGAGAGGAAAATCATCTCTATTTCTTAATTAACATTGGAATTAAAGTTTTATTTGTAGAGCTTTTGAATATTTCAATTTTAATTAGCAATTGCAGCATCAAAACTTTTTATTTATATGTCAGTATTTGTGCATTAGTGCCATGAAATTGTCAAACTTAATCAATAGATTAATGTATCTTTGACAATTAATCACTATGAGTGGTTAATATAAGTACTTATGTGTTAAGGTTTGTTAATAAAGTATCATTCTTAAAACAATATTTTTAAGAAAGTATATAAGTTAAAACAGCAATAAAAGAGCCTCTAAATCAACAAAAGTTCCAGAAAGTCAATTGCAACTTTAAAATGTTAACTTTAAATTAAGACTTTAGTTTATCTCACAAAATATGAAGAACTACATGAAAAATTATTCTTCATATAATGAATAATGCAAACTATAATTCAAATTTGAGCAGTAACTTATTTGACAAAATAAAGTTAGTTAAAGTTAGTGACATCAAGTTAGTAAATTAGTTGATTACTACAAAAGTCACTTTTATGATAAGTATTTTCATTGGATAGCAAATTATAAAATAAATCCCTTCGACAGTATTTAATCACAATTATAAAAGAATTTTACCATCCAAGAAATAAGCAGTTCACAACCTAGAGGAGAAAACTGGCACACATTTTTTTTCTTCAATTTTAATGGGGGAATAAAACAATTACACTCCCACTATCACCTCCAAGATAAATTAAAACATACTATATATATATTAAAGATCAAATAAAGAGATGAAGTTACTGGAAATATTTAAGCTAATCATTTTTATATAATGTTGGTATTAAAATTTTTCTTTATTTAATCAGTTTTGTTAAATTTCTTATTCATTAATTTATGTACATTTAAATAATTCAAAATATCAAAATAAAACAAAGGCAAAAGTTTTATTTTATTCCTTTCAAAACTGGCAACATATATTATTGTTGCTAAAAACAGTAAAACTTTGGGATTTAATGTCATTTTTTAACCTCTAACTTCTAAGTAATTGTAGCCATGAGTGGTGCTATAAAGTGCATAATAAGGTGCTGTTTTGGTTAATTTGATTTATTTTTCTATCTCCAATATTAAGGAAGTTCTAGCAAAGTGAAAATTGACTTTGACCACAAACACTATTTATACTCCCTTTTTGAATGAACTTGAACGGATTGGCCATAGCAAACATAATTCTTTTTAACACATTAGCTATTTGTTTGATGGTATAGTTTTTAATTTACTAGGGGTTTATTTTTAATTGATGTCACTTAATCTCTAGATTACCAAATATTAATATAGAATGATTTTACTTTCATCAACTTTGCTTATATTCTCATGCTTATATTTATAATTCATAAAATGAATATTTTGTAATAGTTAGAAACAATTAGTAATACAATTTTCTAAAAAAAAAGGTTAATTTCTCATTATTAACTAGATTTCAAGAAACTCATTTCTACATTTAATATAGAGATCACAAATACTCAAACTCCAGAGTTTACATTTCTTACAACACATTTCAAGCCATAAAAATCTAAACAAAATTACTCAACTTGTTAACAAAATAACATGGAAAAGGCTTTTACTTTATACAGGATATTTAAACGAACAAAGGTTTTAGTATCTAGGGATGAGGACTGGTGAAGATCTGCAGAAAGTCGAATCATAAAAACTATTGCAATAGGTAGTCTTATAAGGAATCTACCTAAAATGTTTACTTTAATGGTATCTCTCAAGTCTTGTTTCTTTCATTCTAAATAATTATATAATATAAGAGATGATTCATTAAGTCAAGGCTAACAAGCTATCAGAGCTTTTTCTTGCTGCAATTCCTTCTTCATAAAGTAAGATAAAAAGAAATCAATAAATAATTATCACTCTTCTTCAAACAACTTATGAATATGTATCCCCATTGATTGAAAACACACACATTTTCCTTTAATAATAATAATTATTACTACTACTAATAGTAGTAGTAATCTTTAATAAAGGTACAGTCGCAAAATAAAAATAGAGATCCATGAGATTTTTTCTCGTAAAGAAAACAACTTCTGAATTATTCTTTATTTTTTCCCCAATCTTCAGTTATATTTTTTGATAATGATTATCAAAAATTCATTATTTTCTTCATTTAGTCTTATCTTCTGAATCAACATTTCTTTGCTCATAAATAGAACACAATATAGAAAATTATATTTAGATTTGTAACTGATATTGAGAAATATATAATACAAAGGAGTCAGCATCTAACATGCTCATTGTATCATTATCTCCTATATATTTAATTCTCCGAAATAAATGTGATAGATATTATTTTTGCATGAGTTTTTTCTTTTAATTCTTTACTATTATGCAAATAAATTTGAAAGTTTAACGTTACAGACATTATTTTAAAGGTAAACTTAGAAAAATAAGCTGTAACTTAACTTTCAGAAACCAGTATTTATTCAAAGTAAATTTCACAGATTATGAATTCTTTAAAGAGTCTTTTAAAAATATTTTTCAATAATAAATTTCATTTTGTAAAATACACAATTCCTATATAATGACAAATTATTTAAATCTTTTCATGACCAGAATGAAGATTATTGAGAATTGCTAATATATTCAGGAGTAACATCTAAAATCAGGAATTCAGTAATTAAAAAGTACCTTAACTAACTCATGAGTAAAATTTGTTACTGCTGCTGCTGAAGATGGTGATCATCTTGGAAAAAACTGCTTGATAAAAATTAGTTTGCATTGTTTGTAAGCACCTTCTCCATGTGCTTCTTGGCTTTTAAGCAATAAGCTAGTGCACCAAACCTGCATTTATCATATTAAATAAAGTCACTGAAAAGAATGCATAGCATTTTTACATTGACCTCAATTTTTTTTAATACTTTCTCCAAGGTAAATATTAATTTTTACACCCCCAAGTTTAAATTTTTTTTCTAGTTAATTATGCAGGATCTCCCTTCCCCCATTTTTATTAGTGTCTCGTAGTTTTGAACAATGGAAAACATCCATCACCGTCACGATGTAAAATAAAACCTAACAAAAATGAAATAACTAATAAAAACAAAAAAATATTTCTTTAAAAAGAAATTGCCAAAAATAAAGATTAAAAAGAAATCTGCTATGCATATTTCAATGTATCATGTCAAAACATAATTTCTTGAATGGAAAAACACCACATTTCAATGAATTAGTTCATTTCATATAATCACATGCTCAAAGCAACATTTTTCTAGATTTTATTTGTTGTAGTCATTAACTTAAAAAAAAAATCAGAGCTTTTGTAAATGTGATGGTAACGCGTTATTAAAAGCTGCTTTTTTGGGATGCTCACGCAGATAATAAAATTTCTATTGTTGATATTACAAACCTCTATCCCAAAATTACATCATGTTCTGACAAGATAAAAATGACTGTATTCATGGACAACTAACAATTTTTTCTCTCCTGCACTTAAAATAGCAAGCTAGTTGCATCCTTTCATTCCATATATTTTCTAATTGAATGAAACAAAAGTTGAGAAGGGAAGGAATGCAATCCTCATACATCTTCTCAGAGCTAAAATTTGATCCCAAACCATGAACAGACTCTCATGCATCTCTTGAGCTCTGATCAGCTTTTGACAGAACTGCACAATATGCTATGAATTCAAAATTCTTCAATTTCAGAGTCATAAGTACTGTTTCTTTCAGATTACAGAGACTAAATTTTCAGATGATTTGACTTCGTAAAGAGATGATATGTAGTGGAATATATGCATTTCCAAAATTCTTTGTTAAATCTCAAGCTTTATTACCATCTTGTAAAATGTACTTCCTTTCATCCGGCCTTTGATTTGATGAAATAAACTCCTTGCAAAAATTGTGAAGTTTTTGTACCTGAAAATAAAATCTGCCAGAGCAAGCAAATTTTGTTTGCATTTTACTCAGATCTTTTGTGTGTGCTCAACCCTCTCAAACATTATAAAAAATTTCAATGTTAATTTGCAGGAATGATCAATTTTAATTCCAAAAAATAAAAAAGCGAAAATCAGCCTTTTTGCAGAAAAGTGCCATGTTTAAAATTTTTAATGGAACAATTAGTTTAATTTCATCTTTAAATAAAATTACACAATTATACTAACCTGAAATGATTTATATTAATTATTACACTAATCTGAAATGAGCTCATTGTGAGGTTTGTTCCACTACTAAACAAATCTCACAAAGAGGCCTCATAGTGTTTATGAGTGTCAATAAATGTTTCTGGCAACAAAGCTTATTTTTCCAAAAGTGTGGCCTTTTATTCCCAGGCTGATTTGAGATGGGTTATGATGTTCAATGGTTCATCCTAGAATATCCGGTACATGTTCTACAAGATTAAAATCTGGTGAACCTTGAAGGTTAACCCCTATATTAAATAGCCTCTTCATCAAAAAAAAAAATCATTAACAATATAAGTTGTGTGCATTATCATCCCTAAAAATGTTTGGGTCAATAATACCCAGCCATAATCTAATATCATATAGGCTTCAAGGACTTAATCTCTATAGCAATGTACAGTGATAGAACCAGTATTGCAAATGAATAATGATATACAATTGGCCAATATTATGCCACCCTAGACAAGGATTCATTTGCCAACAAATCTACTGATTTCTTTGACACCACAAGGGATGACAGCAAACTTTTTTTCTGTCCAGATGTATATGCTCCCATTCTTGCTGTGTCCACATCTCAGATCTATAGCAACCAGACCTTCCTGTCAGATGGGGTCAAGCACGACAGGATGCAGGCATAAAGACCCTCTCAATATACTATTTACTTGGAAATTATTATTCTATATGTAGAAGCAAAGTCATGAGCAAAGTAAAAAAAAAATGCTTGGGATCTTTATTTTGGACAGGTGTTTAGTTATCAGCTGATTTGATTTATAGGAGTGAATGAATTTGTAATTTGATTTGAAGGAGATATTAGTTATATGTACATCATTTAGACAAGATGCAATGATTTTTTTTAGCTTTAATTAAACATGAAAAGCAAGACACTCATTGAAGACCATTACCAGATCTACTCTCTTTACCAGATCAAATACAAAATTCATTTTTTAAAATTAAAAAAAAAACTCCTTGATATCATTGGCATATTTAATAAAGATTTAAACTTTAAAAGACATAGTACCTTTCTAGAATAATTTTTTTCTTCTTTAACTGCTTTATGGCACGCTTCAGTTCATTTTTCTCCATAGATGATTTTATTTTTAGATAATGTAAAAAAATATTAAGGAAAATATTATATAACTGATTACATGTTTAATATATATCAATTTTAATTCAATTTTCTGTTTTAAAATTTTTAAAAAAACCAAATGTAGGAAAATGATATTAATTAGCTATTAACTAATAATATAGCAGTATTAAGTTATGTATAGTCAAACTTACTTAAAATATAATCATAAAAATATTTTTAAACAAATTCGAATTCAAAAATATTTTGCATCAGAATAATAACACAAATATAAGATAATATATAAGACAGACACCACATAATTATCAAAAATAAATTGTTTTGCCACATTTTTAAAAAAAGCTGAATATTTCACAAATAACATAATTTAAAAATTTTCAACTCATGTGTATGAGTCTGTTTTAAATCTAAAATAAAAAGGATATATGGAGAATATTCTTTTATAGAGTCCTTCTTTTTCCTGTAATAAAAAGTCTAATTACAATATGTGTTTAAAATTTCACAATAAAATCAAAGTTTCATCTAAAATGACAGCTGATATATATTTATATAAAGATAATCAATTTTTATTATATATTTGAAAAAAAAAAGTTTTTGTTTAAGATAATATGTTTCAAACATTAAACACCAATTATGCATTAAGAGTTGAATTTCAATTAAAAGTTACAGGTAATTTTGGATTAATCTTTGAAGGGCAAAAAATAAAAATAGATAATACTATACTTGAACTAATCACATAACATCATCAGTATCCTTAAATAATTAAAGTCTTTTTTTAAAAAAATTACCTTTCTTGAGTAGTATTTTCCCTCTCTAATTGTCCAGTGGCACAGTTGAGATCAATTTTTTTTCTAGATAAATTCTTCCTTAAATCAACAGATATATATAAAAAAATATTAAGCATATTTTTCAATTGCATTAAAAAGTATTAAGCATATTTTTCAATTGCAATATATTTACATTAAATTGTTCCATTTAAAAATATTCTTTAAAAAATACAGAAAACTGGAATAATAAATGAATAATTCTTAGATAATATAGCTTAATAAAAGTATAATTTTAAGAACTGCTGAAATAATTTTGTGTTAGAATGATACCCTAAAATACAGCCATTATATTAAATTATTATCCCCATCCCTCTTATTATGGCATTTTGTTTCTTCAAAATCATTGTTGAATATTTCATAAACAGGACTATAAAATTTCTCATGTGGAATTTATAGTTACAACAAAAAGGATATATGATAAATGTTATTTTGCAGGATCGTTTTTTTAAAACCAAAACGGCAGTTAAGAAAACTTATTTGAAATTTGCTGAGAAGTCAAAATGACAAATGGTGAATAATTATAATAAAAATAAAAATGTATTTTTTATAATAAATTTATAAAAAAGATATATAATTAGCACAGTATGTGATTCAAACAAAACCCCATTTACCAAAATTTCATTCTAATATAAATAACCACACACATATATGAAAAACTAAGAAAGTATTCATTCTAATAAAATTTGAGCACATGTGAAAAACTATTATTTACATGGAATTATAGAGATTTTTAAAAAGCCTTGATAAAAAGAGTACTTTTTAAAGAGTACTTGATAAAAAAAATATATTTCTCAGCAAAAGTAAAACAAATAAAAAATATAAGTGTAAAAAAGAAGTAGTGAAAACATCCATTGTGATAAATATAGATAGAGATAGAAAAAAAATCGATTTGACAAGAATAATAAATTTCTCATTATAAAACTTAAATAAAAATACAGATGTAAAAAAGGAATAATAAAAACATAATATCCAAAATTTTCACTTTCACTATTTTTTAAAACAACTTTAAAATAACTAAACATTTCAAGAATCTATAATTTTGGTGATGATAAAATAAGTTGCATGATTTTCAGCAGTTGTTAAAAGTATGTATTATAAGTAAATGTTAAAAATATGTATTTTAAGCAGTTCAGAAAAATTATAAAGAGCTGGCTAAAGATCAACAATAATATTTGATTAAGGAAACTAAAATCATGCCAAATTAATTAGAAAGCTGAAAAAAATTCATGACAGAATTAAATAATTGATATATCAAAACAAAAAATGAAATGTTGGAGTGTTTTTGCCACATTGTTTGAAATTTCTATTTAAAAATATTTTACATTTTTTTAAATGCATAATGTTATGTCAAATAAATTCTTTACGTTTATTTACTATCCATTTTCAAAATTAAAATCTGCAATTTCAATTTAAGTAACTTCTTCAGGGAATAAATATAATATCAATTAAGAATTTGGTATGCACAACTAATTTAATCAAAAGCTTTATTTTTTTAAAAATATATATGTTTAAAATTCTCTTCGTTACATAGTTAATTTCAGGGGCTTAAAAAGCACACAAAATTAGAATGTCCTCCAATTAATTGATGTGATTATTTAGAATTTAATTTAGCCATATAAATTGATTTTTGTATTTTACAAACAAAAAATAATTTTCCCAAATTTTAGAATAATTTCAAAATATTTATAATTATTATCAAAACAAACGTAATCAAGTGAAATTCATCAATCATTCGAATCAAGTAAATAACCAAGTAATTCATTCGAATCAAGTAAATAACAGAGCATTTCAATTCATTTATTATTTTTGTTTTAATTTTTACTTTTTTTAAGTTTGCACAATTTATTTTCCTTACAATATAAAAACATTTAAATCACCAATTAAACTATTTTAAAACACTAGATTTTGATTAATTATTTGATAAGAAAATAAATATTTTTTTCTTTGCATGATTTATTTGGTTTCACAGATGTAATTCCTTTTAGATATAAAATCTAATAAGCTAGTTATGAATATGACTGCTTTATATTCATTAAATCAGCCATAAAAGAAATTTGAAAATGTTCGGCAGGTATGTAAAAATAATTTAGCATGCATTGTTTAAATATATATATATTCACTGGAGCTGGAAAAATCAAAAAATATTGCCAGAATAAAATTAATTATCTTTGTACAAACATACAACCATAGCCTAAAACAATGTTAATTTTCAAAATGATAGAACAAGCACTTACTTAACATTGTCTGGCTTTAAATTGTTACAACTGGAATCTGAAATCAGATGATCTCCCACTAATGTTTTATAATTAGCATTCTACACAAAAAATAACAATTAATAAGAATCTTATTAAAATATGCATGCACATCTAGATTTTAACAAACAAATCTTTTAAATTATAATAGTTATCTATACTAATAAGAAAGATGAATGTGGGTGCACATGCATGTGCCTGTGCTCATTCCAGACAGTTTGACTTACAGCTACCAAATTGGGTACATGCATACCGTGGACCGTAAAAATACACCTTGATATATTTTACAGAATGCATTGGGTAATAGTACAGCAAAAATAATGAAAAAATTCTATATGGGTCATTTCATCAAAAACCGCAAGCATAATGAGAACAAATGCTATATATTTAAAAGAAATATATTATTTATTTGAATTTATTAAATATGTTAATAGATTTTAAATAATTTACTTAATATAAATTTTAAGCACTAACTATTAGTTATTAAGGATATCTTCAAAACTGTTAAACTGTCTGTGAAACATGAGATTAATAATAAATACAATTTGAAGCTTATTGGTACATATTTCTCTGTTCCTCCTTCATCATTCCTCTTTTTCTATCAATGTATTTCTTGATTCAGTATTGCATGCATATATAACACTATGAATGAGTTCTGAACAGGCATATTTTTGATTAAGTCGCTTTAGGAAATTCTAGATAATGAGTTAATTCAATAGTATGTTTCCACTGCATCTGAGGCAATTTAACAGTAAAAATATTTCAGATTTTATGGGTAAAGTGTGCATTGCTTATTTTTACAGGAAATTGAGGATAGGAAAAAAATATTGGAAAATGAATCTAAAATTTATCTAATCAAAAAGAGGAAATTTGATTTATTCAATAAAGGCTTTATTTCCCTCAATAATAGATTCAAAAAATTCTACAACTTCAATATCAAATTATCAATAACAAAGAAAAATTTACTGAAGCAGGTATTATTTTATATTGATATTTCTGAAATTTTCATTGACAATTCATCTACCAAATTGGGATCCTTAAAATTCAAGTAACAATTACATATATGAGTATTAAACTTCAACCAACAATCACAACATTTACGTGAACTGTTTGAATCTTTTTGCAGTTTTGAAAAGATTCAAACATTTTACATCATCAGAAACTAATTTTTCAAGAGTTTTGATACAAATACTTTAACTAGATATATTACATCTATTAAATGAAGGGCTAAATATTAAATGTATAAATACAAAAATGTATATCTTTTGGAATTATTCACAGCAAAAGGAACATGAACAACTAGATACATTTGGCCATTCTCTGAAGCTAACAATGGCAAGGCCTGTCTTTCTACATTGATCAAAGGAATACTGATAGCAAGACATAATGAGAGGAAAAAGCTGAACGGAAAAAAAAATTTTTAGACTATTAAAAAATCCACTTTTTTAAAGAATTAAAATTTAATCACTTTTTTGTAACTAGATAGCAAATAATAGGCAGTAAATGTGATATTGAGGGAATTTGTAAAAAAAAAATCAGACCAAGATAAGTTAAAGCAGGACAGGATAATAAAAGCAGGACATGCAGAGCATTTAACATATGAATGTAATAAAAGTCAAAACTGCATAATATTATACCACTTAAAAAATTATGAAAAGGAAGTAAAAAAATTATGATACTGAATTTACATAATTTTCCCATGATATGCTGCTTGGTGAATTACAGATGATAAAAACAGCAATAAATAACTAAAAATGAAGACATTCTTTTAAAAAAATGAGGAGATAGAGGCAATGAAGTAAGAAAGTTTGTTCTAAATAAAGTTATTAGAATTAGAATTCCACAAAAAGAATTTTCCCATTTTGGCTTCTGGCTAAGATTAAAAAACTTTTCTTATGGAAGGTTTTGAAAAAAAAAATATTTTTTTATTTTAGATTCATGAGAAATTTTTAAACAAACAAGCCTCAAAAACTTTGAAAAATAATGAAATTAGAAGATATATTGATTTCAGTTCGTACAATTTTTCAAAAAATTTGATTAATTTTTTTAAACTGCTCAAAATTTAGTAAACTATATCAAATGCGAAAAATATTTTTTTTAGAATGACAATTGTTTTTGTTTCCAAAAGACACAGCTTTCTTTGAAACAAGTCATTTCATTAGAAATGATATTGCATCTATATATAAGAAAATAATCAAAGCAAGTGAAATATTAAATACAAATGTTTTCATATTAAATTGTAAAATCCAGTTGCATTGAGTCATTAGATATAAAATTTAATAATTGAAAGAGTTAATAATTTATCTGGACTTGACTGACACACACACATAAAAAGAATACTTTCTTTCGTGAGTATAGTTAAACAGCATTCCAACCCTATAAGCACTTTTATATATTCAAGTATTATTTTTTAACAAATTAGAATCATAATGCAACAGAAATATGTTTGCTGGAATATGATTATACAGAAATCCGAATGAAATTTAACAAGAAAATTGAAATCTTAACAAGCAAAGATTTCAAAAACAGTTTGATAATCAAATTTTAAAATTGTTTTTTCCATATTTTTGTTATGGAGCAGTTTTAATTTAGGTGGTGTTTCCACATTTCCTGTAACAGTTTTATGGTTACAAAGACTAGACTTGTCCCATTCACTTCTATTTACAATGAAATAAATTCGACTATGACCATGCGTGCTCTCTGAACTCGCCGGTCATTCTTTATTAAAACGCATAATTTAGATTAGTTAATCCACTTACTAAGAAAAATTTTGCATGCTTTAATTCTTTTTCTTCAGATGAATGGTTAAAAAATTCTGACAAAAAATCACAACCAATGTTAGTGTCAATTAGAGAATTATTATCATCCTCTTCGCTATCATTAATCTTTTTATTCGAATACATATCTATTCAGATTTGTGGAATATCACAAAATAAAAATATAAAAAATACTTTAAATGTCACAATTATTCAGTTGACTAAATGTATTAGAGGTGGGTCGTTCGCGAACGAACGGGTCAAAACGAACGGGTCATCTAAGTGAACGAACTGAGTCGGGTCGCCATTTTCTGGATTAGTCGTTCGTTCGCGAACGACTGTGTGGATCCACACAGTCGTTCGCGAACGAGTGTGTGGATCCACACAGTCGGTCGCGAACGAGTGTGTGGATCCACACAGTCGGTCGTGAACGAGTGTGTGGACCTGGTTATTCCTGTTTACGAACGAGTGTGTGGATCCACACAGTCGTTCGCGAACGAGTGTGTGGACCTGGTTATTCCTGTTTACGAACGACTGTGGGGAACTTGCTAATTTCATGCCTGAACCTCCTAGAGATAAGATGTTGGTGGTTATGTCCGCAAAAGAATGGGAAAACAGGGGGAGGGGAGAGGAGGCAGATGTTTCAATGTCGCTTAGCAAAAGACTAGTAGTTGACCTTGGGTGATTACACGGCGTTTATCTTTTTTATCACAACAAATTTTGGACACTCGTTTAGTAAAAAGGAAGTATTTTATGGGAGGTAGCGATAACATTTTTCAATTCCTGGAATCAGAAAGTGTGGGAATTTTCTTCTTCTTCTGGTGGATGGAGATGGAGGAGGGCATTGCCGTTTATTTATATTGGAGATTTCAGGAAGTTTTAATTGTAAAAGATTTTTATTGAAAAAATGTTGGAGTATATTACGACTTTTCTGTTATGATACCAAATTTTACCTTTTAATACTACTAATTAAAAAAACATTTCAGAAATACTTTATAATACAATATAGTCTTAAAATGAATCAATTCGAACATTTTATTTCTCTTTTTGTATTTTGCGTGCTCTTTTATTCGTAAATTTAAGATATTATAAAAAAATATAAAATAAATTTTATTTAAGTCACGTGCACTGCTGTCATGATAAATTATTTACTTATTTTTTAAAAGTTTATATATATATAATTTTTTTTTCAAAGTAAATAAATAAATATGTCACATCTATTATTGTATCATTGAATCCAATTATTTTTCAACTGTAAAAATAGTTATAAATGAAAAAAAAGAAAGAAAGAAAGGTGCTCATTCTCATTTGTTTAAAATTGCTTTTATGTTATTATTTATTTGCTTAAATATTCTTGTTTTGTTAAATTTTGAAACACTGCAATATACTATCTCGCTCTGGTTTTAAGAAAAAATTTATATTATATATATATATTTTTTTTCAATTTATATTTTTATTTTTTTATTTAAATATTTTTAAATATATATTGCAATTGACAAAAAAATTTGAACTCAAGATTTTAATGAATCTCCACGTTTCATTCTTCCTTCAATTAGAAAACACATTTTCAGAAAATGTCTATGTTTGACAAAAATAATGCAAAAGCCTTTTGAGCTAGATGGATGAAATTTGGTATAAGATCTTAGCACCAAACTTATACATTTCAATCAAATTTTCTGTAACATCAGTGTAGAAGAAATCTGTCTATCTGACTGTTTTAAACGTCAGTTAGTATGGGAACTACAGAACGATAAAAGCTGGATAGTTCAAGTTTGGGTACACATACCTAGTGTATATTTTATAAACATCTGTCAAATTTTCTGCCAAACTCGTCATAGAGTTTACGGCATGCCAGTCTGCACTTTCAGAAAGTTGACTTAATTTTTTTTAGTATTAATAGTTTATATATATGCAAATATATATATTCATTTTTACGCTTTTGTCAAATCAAAATAGGCATAATTTTACAATAGTCTGTGTATTGTGAATACAAAAATAAATTTTAAAATTTAATAAATAATTTTTAAGAATTATTTTAGCAAAAACTATGCATTTTTATAAAACTGAAAAAATACTTTAATTAGAAAATACCCAGTTTACATATGCATACTTATACAAAGGTGCTTGTCCAAAAGTTGAGTTCAAAGTGAATCCTGTCCTTAATTCAATTCATACGACTATTGGCATATATTCCAGGAAGTAAAAATAAATAAAAGAGGAATAAATTGAAAAGATTCAAATGAAATCGTGCATATTTCAATGCATCATATCAGAACATAATTTCTCGAACGGTAAATCTACCTGTGCTCGTGATAGTTAAATAATATTTTTATTCGTTTTAATTGTTTCATTGAATTAGTCACTTTTTTATTTTAAAAAATATATCACATTTCCTATTTATTACATTTTATATAATCATGTGCTCTAAGTTACATTTTTCTAGGTTTTATTTGCTGGAATAATTAACTTATTTTTTAAAAATTGGAGCTTTGTAAATGCAATGGCAATACATTATTAAAAGCTGATTTTTTTGAGATGCTCGTGCAGATAATAAAATCTTTATTTTTCGACTATGGATTTTTGTTGACCCTAAGTACCTCATCTCAAAAACAACATCAGGTTCTGACATGATAAAAATATTACTAATGTTACTTAAAAATTATTGAATAATATTATAAATAATGATATAATATCTCAAAAGTTAAAATAGTGCCAGTGGTTACTGAGCTTTATTTTTTATGGAATTGTCTAAACGTAATAATAAAGCTACGTACTGACAAAATTTCATATTAAAATAATTACGTAAATAAAATAAATAAATAAAAGGAAAATTTTCATAATAAAATAAAAAGTAAAATTGGACCTAAAAAAACGTTTTTAAAAAGCATTACAGACACCATCAAATAACACTGTAATCTCAGGCAGTAAAATAACTAATGTTTAAAATTACTAAACCTAGACAGTCATCCCGTCCTGCGAAAGGGGAATAGAATCATAAGAGTGTAAGCATTCCCCCCTTTTCTGTTTTATGTATAACATATTTCTCAGAAAGAACAATCTATTTAGCAAAATAACAACACATGCGACGAGAAGTAAACACAATAATCACAATACAACCGGAAATTTCCGGATTGGGAAGTGACGTAATGAGTCAGCACAGAAGCAACAAAGTCGTTTGTTCTCGAACGAAAGAGCCTAGTTTAATCGTTCGCGAACGAAAGAGACTAGTTTAATCGTTCGCGAACGAAAGAGTCTAGTTTAATCGTTCGCGAACGAAAGAGTCCAGTTCATTCGTTCGCGAACGAAAGAGTTGATTCTTTCGTTCGATGAGTCTGAAGAGGTCGTTCGCGAACGACCTGAAACGAACGGGTCAAATTGGTGAACGAACGATTTTGAGTCGAATCTTTGAAATGAACGAGATTTCCCATCACTAATTTGAAATAACAACTTTTAATTTGAGAGCCTTCGATTGATTGATTGATTGTCGGAGTTTTAGGGATTTTTAGTAGGGAATGTGCATTCACATAAGGCCAGCGACTACACGAAATAGTTGTGCACCTTTTTCTTGTCTTGATCATGTGAGCAGTAGATATAAAGTTATTGAAACATTGGCTGTCTTCCCAATGGAATAGCCATTCATACATTAGCTTAGGACAGGTTAGGATATGCATATGCAATTGTCCCTTTTATATCACATGACCTATCTGCGGTAAGAGCTACTTTCTATTGCGTCGCATTTGGCTTTTTGTGAATATTGCTGTAAGGATATCATCCTAACACTCACAAAAATATTCAAATCAAAAAGAAAATTCAACTAATTTCGAATTTTTGAAAGTCAAAAATTTTGTCTATCAAAATTTCAAAGAAGAAAAACAAATAGCAACATTTATGATGCATAAATGATATTCAGTAAGCTATTTTCTCTCGTACTGGTATAGCAATAGCACATAATGTCTAAAACAAGAAAATTATATTGTTTAAAGATTGAAAATAATATATTTCTGAAAAAGTATTTCTGATTGCCAAAAGATTGATAAAACATATGGTTTGATAAAGGGATTTTAATTTTTAGAGAATATAAAAATAGGGTGGCAACATCGTTTAGTGGTATTAAAAAACTTGTCACTTCTGTGTTAAAATAGAATGCTTTTTGCTTTTGTTTATATCTATTGATGCTCTGACGTTCGATGAAGACATTGCTTTCTTTTAATTGTAATTGCTTTACATTATGATTTTTCATACATAGGATATTGAAGGCAAGCATTTTTTGAATTAAAAAACCATTTGTAATTTTATAAACTTCGTTTGAATTCTATAAATTTACGCTATTGTACTCAATGTTTGCCGGTTCCAATTCATTAGCAGAAACGTGTTTTTTTGTCATAAATGGATCCGGACAGTACTAACAGTCCAACCGCTTCTGGACCTACTCCTTCTGACCAATTTTCTAACATAGATGATGATTATATACCGAATTTTTTAAATCCTGGAGATAATGGTTCAACTGAAGTAGTTCATCCATCTGTAAGTAATAAATTCGAAGAAAAAAAAATTCTTAATGAATTAAAGCAGTAGTTTGATTAATAATTTTGCGATTTTTCGTAGTTACATTTGGTATCACTCATGTTAATTGAAGTCATCTATAAGTTTATGTATTTTTATTAATGTACGTAAACCCGCGTGTGTATATATATGTACAGTAGCTACAAGCCAAAGAAAAGCTACTAATACAATCGAATTTTTTAACTAAAAATGATAAGATGCATAGTTAAACGAATTATGAATAGTATATTTATTGCAGTTACAAAAAAATAACAAATTATGAATTAATTCATTCTAACCTGAAATTATGAGGGGGGTAAGCAAAAAGTAGCCCAAAATTGGATGGATAAGATTTTGAGTACTAGTTAATATATCCAATGAATTCGTATTTTGTAAGACCTTTATTTTACAACCATTTAAGACATTTGGGCATAGATTGCAACATTTTTTTCAAAAAATTTTTTAAATATTTTCCTATTCCTGCAAAAGTACTCATTTCAATTTATCTTTACTGGAAATAGTTTTTTTTTCTGAAGATTTATTTATGAATTTTCTATAGGATTATATCCGGGCTTTGAAGTGGAGTGTTTGTGATGCAAGAACAGTTATGTATGAGCCAAGAATGCTCTCGATATTTTTCATATTCCGGATCATTATCCTAATAAAATCCCCAGTTGTTGCCAAGAGAAACTTTCTGTACACATTGTGGCAAATGGGTTTTTTTGTTGTTGTTATTTTTAAGATATACTTACTGATCTTTTTACCCGTCAATAAAATGCAGGGTTCCAGGGCCAGCAGTTGAAAGCAACTCCCCAGAACATTACTGATCAGTTTTATAGCTGCTTTCAAATTCTTTTTATTGCCAATTTTCTGTTCGATTTTTTCTAGATGCAAGGCTTGTCATTGTATCCAAGAATGTCTTAATTTACTCTCATCAGTAAATAAGACATTATTCCAATAATATCCATGTTTTTGCTTCTTTCGAATTTGTCTTAGATCTGATTTTGCTTATTCATAAAAAACCTATGCCTGATTTTCCTTCCATTGAGATCTTTCTTATTGTTGATAGGCTGACTTTTTTTCTTAATTTTTTTTCAACAATAATAGCTAGCTTTGATATATTAAGGAACAAATTTGCTTTCATTTTTCTTATTAAATATTGCTGATCTGCTTCAGTGAAAGTCTTATGCCTATGGGACAAATCCTCCATCCACTTGGCTGCCTAGAAAATTAATGCAGAATTTAAAAAATGCCAATTTTGACAATAAAAATGCAAAAAATGAAGTTACTATAATAATTTAAAAATTTTCAGAGTTTAAAAAATTATTAGAAAATATTTTTTAAAGAAAAATAGGATTATCATTTAAACCAAATTTAATGTTATACTTTTTTATATATACACTTAAGAAAATATTTTTAATGCAAGAGGAAATTTAGTTTTATAAAACTTCAATAGAAAGAATTTAAAAAAAATTCTTTGAAAATGTGGCAATTTTCGAATACTTCTTTAAGTGTATTTGCTCCGAATTTCAAACTTAAATAAATATATTTTTAATAGTGATCATTATTAGTGTCTTTCTCAATAGTTTAATTGGACCTAAATATCTTAATTGAATAAAAGTTATTAATGATGCTTGAACATTATTTGTTCATCTGTTAGTGAACAAATAATGTTCAATTAATAACTGATACATTTAGAGTTCAGTTATTTGTAGGGTCTTTAAATTTAATTCCTAAAATTATTAAACCATTTGCCATTGTTTCAGAAGAATATTTTGAATGGTTTAAATAAATAAAATAAAGAATTTGCTTGAATTTTAATAAACCTAAAAATAAAAGATAAATAATTCTTTTATTTTTAGGTTTATTAAAATTCATTTTATTATATTTAAATAGAAATTTGTTGCTGGAATCTCTCAATTTTGGAAACAGAAAACAATTTATTTTGCCTTGATTAAAGTATACTTGTGTCCCATCATCATCAATGAAATCAGCTGAAATATATTATTACTCTTAAAATCAAACTTTCAAAAATTTAGAATCTTGCTGTCTTTCAAAAATTAGATTGGATTCTTTTAACTTATATTCCTTTTAAAATAAGAGGTATATTTTCATCCAAAAGTTTTCCATGTTTAATTTGGAATATCAACACAAGAGCATTGTGTTAGTATTCTGTTTAACTTAATTATATAAAGAATTAGCTTGCCATATTGATTAACTACATAAAACATGGAATTAATAAAAAATAATAAAGTAGTACATATTAATACCCTTTTTTTTAACTATAAATTAAAAAATATGTTGTAAACTGTGTAACAGCAGATGCTTCTTTTATCTAATGACATATAGAAATATAAGACGGAATATCCTGTAAGTAATTATTTGTATGAGCAAATCATTAATTAAAATTCAGTTTTTTAATTATTTTTTTTTACAAAAACTTTTATTAATAAATGTTTTATTAACTATTTTACCAAAATGAATAAAAACTCTTTTACTACTGTTATATATATAATTTGAGTGTTATTATGTTGCTTAAATTGATTCATCATCAATATATATTGTCTCCTTTCTTAGCTGCATTTAAAGTTATTTCAATTTGTCCTTAAAGTCTTATAATAATAATGTTTATTAGATGGAATGAATTTCAACAAATTCTCATATATTTTTACATTTCTTTTATCACAGTTCTATCTGTTTTATACAACATGGGCTGAACTATATTTCTCTGACATCGTGATCTACTTGTTACTTATTTCCATTCAATTCAGTATCTTCATTCAAGTCACACTTGAATTTTATGAGGTGGAATTTTGACTTTTCAATTTTATCCAGTGAATTTTTTAGCCAATTTACTGACATACTTGTAGCTATTATGTTTCTGATATTGATAGAATTTTCTAAAGTACTTATAAAGTATTAATGCATCATTTGAACCTTGTGAAACATTGCTTTAATTTTACATGTTTTTATACTATAATAGCCATTTGGCAAAAAAAAAAAAAAAATCTGAATTTCCCTTCCCCACACACATACACTTATGAGATTTGAATATAACAAATTATGTCTTTTATAAATTAGGGTGTGGATGCAATCAGATTGTCCTCTGAAATAAATTTTTTGTTATTCAATTGCTATTTTTTTCCTTCATTTGTGTTTTTATAATAAGAGAAAATGCTGTGAATATATTCAGTATGGAATCAATCAAGTGTTGTGATGTTAAAATTTAATAAAATTCAGAAAGTGGAGCTAATTGGTTTGGCAAATAAAGCATTCATGTAAATTTTAAAAGTGCATATTGGTGTATAAAATGAAATTGATAAAAGAAAATTGAAAGAAAAAAATTATGCTTTTGCAAGAAAACTGATTAGGTTTATTGCTTCAAAGGTTTAAGTATTTCCAATTAAATCAAGAACTCTGTATTTTAGAGTGGGTTTTATAATTTTGTTTTGCATAATTTAAAGATTATTGCATGATTGTTAAAATGTTGTTCAAAAGATAAAATATTTTAAATTTTCATTTCTTTTTAGGATAATAATTTGACATCCACTAATAATACATTGGAATTGAATCATGATCGGGTGACTCTTGAAGAAACCTCTGAGTGAGTTAAATTAAGATATTAATAAAATATTTTCCATATTTTTATGATATGCCATAAGAATTTAGAAACTTCCTATTTTCAAATTAATAATATGTATATTTGTCTTATAATTTAATGTCTATTTTCTTTTTAGAATGAACATTACCCATGAACATTCACATATGTCAAGTATCCTTTATCTAAATTTGTTTCTTGCTTCTAACTGGTTATTTTGATGATATGCTAATTATTCTAATATTTTATTATAATGACCTTAAAAGCTCTTTTTTAAATTCAATTTTCATTTCTTTAAATTTCCCAATTTCTTTAACTTTATTAGTAGATAATGAGTCATGTGATGAAAATGATGAAGATACTCATAAGTAAGTAATTTATCTTCCAAATGATTGGTATAGAGCTTTATTTATTCATTCTATTGAATGTTTTTATGTGTGTGCATGCATTTTTGATATACTATGTATTGTTGTGCATTCTGCCAAGGTGTATAATTTATTCAATTCGTATGTAATTTCATTGAGATATGGACTTTTATGAGCTGCAGAATAAATGCTGAATACAGGATTTGCACGGTTTTATCCATCATGTAAAAATTTCTTAAATGCTTTCATTTATGGTAATTGTTAAAGAAATATTTCAGTAATGAAGATCCATTTTAAATAGAAGGCATCTTATAAAAGTGTGCATGGGCGGGCGTTTCTTTTTTTACATCAAATTGAGGCAAGGAAAAAGTTGTCAATCATTCATCTTCTTGCTTTATCCACATTAACACATCTTTATATTTGCTGGACTCACTTCATTCTTTTTTTTATTATACTTTTATGTGATTAAATTAATCATATTCTGTATTTGTTAATTTTATTGGGGGTAGGTTAAATTTTATCTTGTTTTAAAAATGATTTTTCAGTTGAAGAAACAAGAGACTTTAAAATCATAAACACATAAATATGTGCATCACATTACAGAGTTTTCCTCTGAAACTGCAGCAAAATCTTCGTTAGATTGTGACAAGTGTTTCTCCAGCGATTGGAGTGTCGGATTTCTTAATTAGAAAATTTTTTAATGAAATTTCGACATTGGATGAAATAGAAATTTTGAAAATACCTAAAAAAGCACCATAAAACGTCTATTCACTGAAGCTGTGAAATGACTTCGACAAATATGTTATTCAGCAATCAATCTACTTTCATGTGTAGCAAAACAGTTTTCTGTCCAAAAATTTCATCTCTTTTAGGGAAGTTCAACTCTCAGGGATACTATTCTGTTAATAACTACTGATATTCATTGGAAAAAAAAGTCATTTTTCACATTATTATTTGAAACCATGTTTGCAAGAAAATGTTTTCTTTGTTATAATTGGGTTTCTTTTTCACACCTGAAAAGATATGTGGTCTTGTAGAGTACTGTCTAAATTAAATTTTTACAACTATCTGGCATGCATCTAAATATATTCTTGAATTAATTTAAAATTCTAAATATTTTTTTGTATATACTTTGCAAAGCTAATTATATTTTAGAAAGCTCGAGTAGGCTCAAAACAAATTACAAATCAAATTTGGATTTTTAACAATATAATAGTTTTTGTGTTTGAGTAAGTATATACCTTTCAAACAGGTTTAACGCATAGTTAATAATGAATGTTTTACTTTATATTAGAAATAAACATTTTATAAAAATTAAAATATAATTGTTATTAATTATACTATCACTTAATTAAACTAAATATGTTACTTCATGTTTGTTTGAAAAAAATTTTAATTGCTTATATCAATTTAAGGAAAATGGAACAAAAATATATTTTTTTACATGAAAGACAATTAATTGGCATGAATTGATCCTACTTTAAATTTCTAAATTAAATTTGTTTCTCTTTAATGTGCAGTTATTAGACATACAAATAGTTATTCAAATTCTTTTATCTTTTCCTTTGTACATATATAGCAAATATTTATATCAGATATTTATAAAACTTTGAATATTCAAATAATTTTGAGCTCATTAAATTATCTTTTGAATTTGATTTCATAAATTAAATTTAATAATATTGCTACGTTTTTAGCGTAGCGGGTTCGGATTTAATGGATGTTACTTGAGGGGGCAACACAAATAAATTTGTTTACCGGATAATTTGACAAAGTAAAAATTCAGATAAACACAATTCAGCAGTCGACAGTCTCTTACAGCCTAAATGCAAGTCTTATGCACGATTTTTTAAAAAAGCTGCAAAAACAGCACAGTAGACAGCGAGTTCAATTATACAACGTTAACAGCAAACGAAAACACAGCTCACCAATGAGAAGCGAGAAAAATATTCCGCTAGTCCAGTGAGACGCTTCTCTACTGAGAGGAAACTAACTATCTGACTGCCAGGTTAAGAGTTCATTTAACGAGGTGCCTAGCCCCGTCAGGGGCTTATACTCGAGCTTGGCAGGAAATGGAAAACAGCTTGGCTTGAGGTAGACTGGCCTGGAACTCTGGTTACTATTGGAGGATGAAGAGGTGAGGGAGTGTGGGGTTGCAAGATGCTTGTTAACCATTGGCTGCCTGGTAGGTATATTTAAGGAGAGCTTAAGGATTTTGGTTAGTCAGTGCATTACTAAGGATAAAGAACTTTGCCACTGGGTCCGAAACTTTTTTCATTTCTTTCATTGCATTAATTAGATTTGGGAACATTAGGAATAGTTTTTTCTAATTTCATTAAAAGCTTCAATAATTTCAAGTATTTCAGTGGGTGGTGAGCTGGCATTATCAGTTAGTTTTGAGTTTGACAGATTAGTTTCACTATTTTGGTGGAGATTAGATTTTACGCAGTTGGCAAAAGTGAAATTATTTTTTACATGATTAGAGTTAAAATAATTTAATCGATTGGAATGTGGGCTGGGGATTTTAGGGAATTAGGGGCATCCTCTGTATGCAGCAGTATGCCCGAGCTGCTCGCAATTTATGCACTTAGGATTTTCTATTTTTTCTCCTTTTGGATAGTTCCTGGTCTGGTGATTATTACCACATTTGAAGCATCGCGGTTTTAATGAGCAATATTTAGAAACGTGGCCAAAAAGGTTGCAGTTGTAACATTGAGCTACTGAGTTCCTTCCTCTGTATCTCTCAACGGTGACTTTAAGGAATTCTATATTAGTGACATTGTAAATCTCATCAACAATTTTATTTTTTCTGAGCTCAAGTAGGAATATTGGAAGGGGTCGCCTTGTTTTAATTTGGGTGAGTAACTACTCGGTTAACACCGAAACCTAATTTGTTTAGTTCGCTTTCTAGTACCTCGTTCATAAAGTCCATTGGTAAACCTTTAATAACTACTTTGACCGGTTTTATAGCTCTGGGGGGGGGGGGGGGGATAATGAAGTGCTCCAGTTCGTTTTCGTCTAGAAATTTGTGAATGTTTTGGTGGTTTTTCACCGATCCTTGAAAAAATTTTATAAAGTTATCCGAGAGTACATTTTCGTTAACACCAAATTTTTCATTAATTATTGCTAAAATCTTATTGATTTGAATAATATTGTTGTATTTTAACATAATTGGGGGAATTTTAGGGGTGATTACGGGGGAGTCACTTTCAGATGGGCAATCTTGCTCATCAGTTAATGCATCGAATCTATTAGTTAGGGTAATTTCATCATTAGTTTGATTATTTACTGGGGGCCTTGCTGTTTTTCTCCGAGGGGAAACCTGAAATTCTTCTCTCTGACTTTTAAACAGGCAGCCAACAATGTTAAGAGAATTTATCTCACCAGCCAGACGACACTTGGCAAGTTCTCTGACTGCCAGGTTACGGCTACCCGTTCCTTATATAGCCGACTGAACGCGCGCCCAAAAGCACGTGAAGCAACGCGCCGCTTCATGAAGGATCCAGCGGCAACCAGACTATTCCTTTCGCCAAACCAACCCGGCTGGCGCCTTGCTCTTTGACAGTGGTCGCCAACGCCTTCTCCTTCGGCGTCCTTTCTCGGCGTTCGCCAGGTAATGACATGGTTGACGGAGTACCTAGCCCCTGTCATGGGGCTTTAACCTCCTGTAGATGACGTAAAATGTTCTTTTAGCTTGGCTTTCATTAATTTAACGTGATCATCTTCGCAAAAGGTCACTGTAAGCATCTACAGTATTCGAGTACAGTAGACAGTTGTTGGTTTCATACTATTGGATGAGAGACGGGATCCGGATTCTTTTTGCTATTTTGTATCGTTCAGTAACGATTTTATTTAGTGCATGAAGGGTTGAGGTTTTATCGCGGTTGCAGTTTTCGAGTGAGGGAAGGGTTGAGTTGAGCGGGTTATGGTTTCGTTCTGTTTCTAGTGGTGTTACGTTTATTTGGGAGTTAGTTTGACAATTTTAATCCAATTTATTGTGGGGCAACGAGGTCTGGAGAGATGTTGCGTTACAATTGCATAAGAAAATATTTATTTAAAGGAGAAAAATTAAGTAAAAAAAATTTAAGATTGGAGAAAAAAAATTAAGTAAAAAAATTTAAAAATGGAGAAATAAAACTAAAGAAGGATTAAACAAATGATGATAGGAGGAATTTAAAGAAGGGTGTTAGGGGTCTTCTGATTTTTAAATTAGGTTCGTATTTAGTTATTGCAAGTATTGCTTCGTTGTCGTGAGAGTCGATATTTTTAAAGAATTTAATTGCAAGTTTAATTAAATTTTTTAGGGGGGTGTAGTCAAGTGCTTTATACATATTGGTGTTAGGCATGTACCAATGGCAGTTACAAAATCTTCTAATCAATTTATTATGTTCTAATTCTATAAATCTAAGGTTAGATTTGGTAGCATGTCCCCAGACCGGACATGCGTATGTTAAAACTGGCCGCAAATAAGCTATACAAGCATTTTGTTTTCCCTAGACAATTTGGAGTTTCAAGAAATTAAGGGATAAAATTTATGTGTTAGGTCTCGAAACATTTTTAATGCAAATAAAATGGGGACGCCAGGAAAGTGTGTTGTCCAATATGACACCTCAATATTTGCATTCCTTAGACCACAGGATGTTTTGATCTTTAATTTTGATGGGGCGGAATTATTTAAAAACATGATTTCTAGTGAACATAATGGCTTCAGTTTTAGTTGGATTAATTGAAATTTTCCACTTGATAAACCAGTCTTCAAGAGTTTTGAGATGTCGTATTAGAGCTATAGTGATGAAATTTGGATTTTTGTTTCTAGCTAATATTGCGGTGTCATCAGCATAAATGCTAAGCATGGTGTAGAACTGTTTAGGTATATCATTAATATATAGTGAAAAAAGAATTGGACCAATTTTGGGCCCTTGAGCAACTCCAGCCTTAATGTTTTTGATGTTAGAGAGTTCATTGTTAACTTTAACGCGAAATGATCTGTTGCTAAGATATGAGATTAATACTTTTATAATATATTGAGGAATATTGTAAGTGATGAGCTTGTAAATTAAGCCGTCTTGCCAAACTCTCAAAGGCCTTTTGAATATCAAGAGAAAAAAAGTAGTAGATTTTTGGTTGTTAGCAAAACCTTCCTGAACGTATTCAACTACCCTGACTAGTTGATGTGTCGTCGGAAGGTTATTTCTTAAACCAAATTGTTCGGGGCACAAAATATTGTTTATCTCTAAGAAGGTGTTAAGAGGATTAAGAATAACATGTTCAGCAATTTTGCTAATAGAGGATAATAGGGAGATGGGTCCATAACTTGTCGGGTCGGTTGAGTCTTTACCGGGTTTTAGTATGGGGACTACGACTGCTGTTTTCCACCTAGTAGGGAAGTGACCAACGGCCATAATGTTGTAAATAATAATTTGAAGTACTGAATTGATGTTAGGGAGGATATTTTTAATAAGTTTATTATTAATGCCATCTAGACCCGGGGCTTTTTAATATTCAGTTTTTTAATACTATCATTAATTTCATTATTCGAGGGGGGGTAAGATATCTTGAAAATAGCTAGGGAGATTATTCTTAAAGTCTCTGACAGTGTTATTTACAAGCGTTTCTGTTTCTGGGTGTCTAAGTTCATTCAGTTGGAACTGGGTCTCAAGGCTGTCAGCCAAGCAGTTTGCCTTGTCAATATCGGTGTTTGCAATATTAGCCGGACCTTTGAGGGCGGACACTTTGAGTTTTTTTTTTTTTTTTTCTTCTTCTTTTTCTTTTTAAATGAGGATACAAGATTCCAAAAGGAGACATCGTCTGTATTTAAATTAATTAGCCTGTTGACAAATTCATTATTTTTAGTTCTATCATTAAGTTTAGAGATCAGTTTATTTATCTTATTCATTATATTCTTGGAGACCGGTTTTCTAGTGTTTTGAAAAATTCTTCTGTCATAATTTCTTTCTTTTCTAAATCTGCGAATTTTAGGATCAGTATAATCTTGGCTATTTTTAAAATTCAGGATGCAGCTACCTTAGCTTCATTTAAAACGTTTTCAAAATTTTCTACAAGTTGATCAGGAGTTTGAGGGACGATTGAATTATATATTTGTATTAGCGAGTATCGAGTTAAATTTATCCCAGTTAGTTATGAGTTAGCATTGATTATCCGGGATAGTATATTTAAAGTAGAAGTTGAGCAAAATAGGATTGTGATCAGAGCTAAGGTCGGGTATTGAAAAAATTTCATTGGGAACAGAAAGTCTTTGATGATAGCAAGATCTATTGTACTGGCCGAAAAATCACCATATCTAGTTGGGGAGCTAGGAGCTAAAATTTCAAGACCTGCATGAGTAGTGAAGGAATGAAGGGTATTACCTCGTGCATTATTATTTTTACAACCCCAACTGATATGGTGGACTTTAAAATCGCCACAAATAATTTGATTAGAATTAATTTGTATGAGTCAAAGATGAAGAGGTTACTGTCAGAACTAGGGGGAATATATATAGATGTAAGGGTGACTGGCCCATTTGGAAAATCAAGGGTACCACCGTGGCTTCGATATAATATAGCTTGGGTGGGATAATTTCGTGATGTGGAATGCCGTTCCTAATAAAAATAGCAGTACCACCACCTTCACCGTTCATTCTATAACTATAATATGCATGGAAATTAGTCAGAAAAAATTTTCTTTGTGGTCTAAGGAGAGTTTCTTGCAAGAGAATAATATCTGGGTTATACTTATTTGTGAATAGACGAAAGTCATGAATTTTGTTGGAAATGCCATTTGCATTTTTCACGGCGTTTGCCCGCTTGTAACAATATAATATATAGCTAAATTTGACTCCCAAGTATGAAATAAGGAAGTGAAAGAACTTACCAACTCAATCTCTTCTTATTTTGACCTGTTTTTTGTTGTTTGTGTGTGTGTGTGTGTGTGTGTGTGTGTGTGTGTGTGTGTGTGTGT
>JAOUZG010052814.1:2347165-2408707 GCA_026289955.1 Argiope argentata
TGTGTGTGTGTGTGTGTGTGTGTGTGTGTGTGTGTGTGTGTGTGTGTATATGTGTGTGTGTGTTATGGACAAACAGTAATTAACAACTTTTCTAGTGAAGATTATTAATAAGCATTTGCTTTGCAGCATTTTAGTTTTTCTTATTCAGAACCATGAATATAAATAAGTATAATAGTTTAATTTAATTGTAGAAATAGCATGTAAGAATGAGGCCTAATTTATCAATGTATGCAATAATTCAGTAATAACATGAATTTTTTGTTATTGTTCTAATTTTAAAATGGTAAGTTCTATTGAACATTTGGATTTAATAATTTTTTAAAGCAACATGCAGGATTTAAGCAATAGAAATTTTGGTTTTGAAGCTTGGCTTTGAATCCAAAAATAAAATCTTCCAGTATTAAAAATAATTTCTATGATATTAAAATGTATTTCCTAAAAGAAAATTCTTTTAGTTCCCTTTACCAATTTCACATTTTTTTATTTTTTTGTAATTTTTAGAAACTTAACTAATTAAATTAAAAATCAGTAATCCATACAGAGATTATTTGAGACAGAATGATTTAGTTTTAACATGTTATAGAAAGAAAATTAACTATATTTCAATGCTTTATGACACTTGTGCAGGATAATTAAGGTATTAAAAATCATTTATATTTTGTCAAGATAATAAGTTTTTAAATAAATTAAGTTCTATTGTGACGATATGATGTATAATGAAAAAAATTATCTGTTGTATATCAAGTGCTTCCATTTTGAGATAATTTCATTATCATAAAGATCTACAAATTCTTTTTAAATTTCCAGTGCTTCTATTTTTATTTATTTTTCATTCAGGAATAATAAGTGATATTTATTAATCATTGAAAATAATCATTGCTTCCTTTTTCTGCAGTAATATGCTCAATAATGGATTGGACTTAGCTCAGAAATACCAAGAATTAATAGATATAAAAAAGGTAAGAATTATTGCTTTTAAATTTTCTTTTTCAATAAATAAGGACTTACAACTCATTCAAGTTTTCTATCAAATGTACAAAAAAAACTTTAAAATGTAACAAAAATGTCAATTTTATGAAATTTTAACGCTTTTTCTGCTCCTCAAAACTCACACCAATATTTTTTATTAATATATTTGTAATTTATTTTATCTGCACCAAAAAACAACTTTTCCTATTTATTGCTTTTTTTTTTTTTCATTTTACCCAATTTAACATTATTCAGTTTTAATGCAAACTTTTTCCTTAATTCTAACCTATTATTTGTGTATTTAACAAGTCAATATTCTCTTTTTTATATGAATATGAATTTATATGAATATGAATTAGATGGGTATGAATTAGATGGGTTATATGAATTTAGATGGGTATAGAAGTTTAATTTTAATGTTCCCAAACAATTGATAAAATTTTCCTGTGGCGCATCCTTGAGTAATTGCATTAATGGATTATTTTTACAAGATTGTGAAATTGTCAGTTAATTTTTTTCTGTTTTAAAATACAAGGACGATCTTATTATTTCTTATAATTTAAAAGTTGCACCTGTTTGTTTTTAACACATTTACTTTTTTATGCTGATTTTGAAAGTATTAAACAACAATAGTCCTATATTGATGTTAGCTATTATTATTTTATTAGAAACCACTCTCTACAAATTCTAAAGTTAGTGTTAAGAGTTTAAAAATAAATGAAGTAATTTGAATTGCAACTTTTATGATTGTAAAAATTACAAGATGTTTAGTCATATCATTGTAAACTAAACTTGAAATGTTCTGCTCTGCATTTTGAAGGAAGCCAAAGATCTTCATGAAAAATTGGAACAGTCCGAAGTAGAAAAAACAGAGTTGCAACTTCAATTTGATCATCTGAAGGTAATTGAATTTAAAGTAACCAATTATTAAATTAAGCTTGTTATTTTAAAATGTAGGTTTTAATATTTTGCTTATTCTGTATGCATTTCAGTGAATATCTATTTGTTATTCTCTTGTTATATAATTAGGTCATTTCATGACCTAAAAATAATAGTAAAAATTTTATGTGCGTTAAGGCATTACATATTTTGTCATTTATTATAATATATTGAATTGATATATAGATAGTTTATTAAATTCAGGGAAATTAAAAAATTAACATAAAATAAAACCTGAAAATTCAGGGACTTTTTTTCCTTAGTTCCTGTTACTTTTCATCTAAAAAATGCCAACCTCTGAATATTGTAAGAATAAAAGATTGTCGCCATATCACCAAAAATGGGAAATTGTGTAATCGTAGAAACTCACCTTTTTCCACTTATTACTCTTTTTTACTGTATAGATTAGTCTAATTTTGATTTCAGGCAGTTGTTATCTTTCCTTGAAATCCATGGAATTCTGCTAATAAAGATACACAGTTATAACAGTGTGAAAGAATAGAATAAATTTTTCTTGCAGGAATAGCAACATTTAATCTGAAAACATAACACTGGGATGTCACTTACATGAGAACTTATTGAATGGCTTGTTAATTATTTCAGAAATTGTGAGCTTATTCTCAATATGTTAGAGAATTTTTTAGAATAGAGATGTTTTTGAATAGATTTTGGAGGCTCTGCAAAATCCATTAGCCTTTTAAGCTTAAATATCTACTTAAGCTTATAAGCTGAAGTAATAGGTAAGCTTAAGTAATAGAGAAAACAGGTTATGATAGCCATGCTAAAAGAAGAAAAAGACATACAAAATTGTACCAGTTCAAAAAATCATAATTGATATTAGACTTTGCATCTGAAAGGAGTACAGGAAATAATCACCTAAATCTGGAAGAGTCAAATTTATTGACTAAAATTAAGCTGGTTTTGAACTTTTTGATTCAAGGACAGTAATTTAAAGCTGTACTTTTATGAACATTAAAAACTTATTGCATCACATCTGTCCTTGAATGCATTCAATGATAGAAATATATTTACTTAAAGGAATATTGCCAAAAAATATACTTTATGTCATACAAAAATGTAATTATTATCAAGAAAAATATTTTTATTAGTATTAATAGTAAGGAGTTTTAATTTTTTAGAGCTTATTAGGAGTAGTTCTACCAAAGGCCTGCTTTTTACAGGTCTCTGTTGCCTATTAAGCTCTTAGTCTCAAATATGGTATGGAAAGATACACATGATGATGCTAGCTCAATTATAATGTTTATCAACTAAATATAGCTCACAGTTATTAATTCCATTCTAAAATAACGGGGTATTAATTTTGACTCCCCCCCCTTCTAACTATTATAAACAATGCTCTTAACAATATTGTAATGCATTTGTATTCTATCCTAAATTTTTTAAATATTTTAATGACAAAAATTGTGAAATATTTCTTAATGTTAAAAAATTCTTTGAAAAAAATGTAAAATTATGTATTGAATAAAAAACATAATATAGTATTTTAACTAACTTTTTAATTATAAGAAGCCTTATTTCTGAAATTGAATTATAATTTAGCATTTGAATTGTAATTCATTAAGACTTTTGATTGCTTATATTTATGTAAAATTGTTTGAGACCAACTAATAGAATGATTTAATTATGATATATAATTACTATTTCCAAGTCTTACTAACCACTTGTCATTAAATTGATTCCACCATATTGAAATAAAAACTTAATTTAAAGGATATGTAGTTGCTATTTTCTAAAAAATTGATTTAGAAATTAATTACAATGGTTTTAATAACTGAGCTTAAAATCAATATTCTTTAGACTTGTTTATCTATCATCACATTAGCAGTTAGCTCATACACTAAAGTGTACATGTAAACTAAATGTAGCATATCTACTGCATCTTTAAATTTAGCTTCTTAATAATTAAAATATTTTATAGGAATTTCTCCGAGTGGAAGATCATATGATGTTTAGTTTTGAGGCTTTTGTAGACTCAAAATACATGAGCAGAAAATTGGCTATTTATTTTTATTGGCGCTTCTGATCCATCAATCGTGCACCTTTAGGATTATTAGAAAATGGTTAAAGAGGTTGTCACATTTGACAACATATTGTCAAGAAAAGTTACAACTTAACTCGAATAATCACGATGTACCTCATTTTGTCTCTGTCCAATAAAAAGCAAAATTGTTATGTATATATATTCTTGTTTGTAATTAATTTTTCTAGCTGACAAAAAAAGAAAGAATGGAATCAGAAAATAGAATACCAAGGGTTTTGAGATTGGGAGGGAGTGTCATCGCTTTTATAAAAGTTGACAATTTCCCCATACATTTCCCCATTATCATTTCACGCCAGTTTAAATCATATTTTCAGGATGGATTTTGAACTTGAAATAAAGTTTTAAATCTCAAACAATTTTGAGATTAAAAAAATCCCTTTGTTTTATTAATATCTATGCATATATAATATGATTGTTTAAAACTGATCGTTTTAAACTCTTTTGGGGAGGGGGATTCTTGCCTCTAGAAGAAAAAATATTTGTGATTGATTTTGAGACGGTTAAAAACCCTCGCTATTCTAAATGTTGCTGATTGCAAAATATGAGTCATGAGTGAATGTGGCGTTTTTTCTGTGGAATCAATAACACATATATAATTTTAATTGTCTTATTTACCTGCTGGTTTGCCCTGGATATTGGTTTTTACTTCAGTCCATTTAATCATTTACAGTGAAACTTCTTTGAACTACCACCCCTCTTAATAGTAAATTTTTCATGCTATGGATTTTTTGACCCATAGACCTAATGTGAAAATAACCCCTAACAACAGCCACTCGATTTCCTCTGAACAGTCGCCGAGATGGTTCGCTCATCTCATTTTCTAGGACTGTAAGCACTACCTGTTTCTAACTATGAGCCAAAATGTTAAAGGAAGACCCTTTGTATTTTTTGCTCCCTTTTAGTTATTAGCGTATTCTAATAATTATGGAACAAAAATGTCATTCAAGCTTTTTTTCATTAATTGATCGTTGATCTGAGTTTCAACAATGTCAAAGGGCTTTTTTCTACATCTCAAGAAATGCTTTCAAGTTCTACTTCAATATAAAAACATAAACTTGATTATTAAATTAGCAGAATTATTTAATCCTAAAAAAATTCAAATCAACAATATCATTAAGAAAATGACTAGATTTTAAAAGAATACAAAGACTTCAAATTTCGTTGTGTGAAATGATTAGACGAGGAAAATATATTGTCATAAATGAAGCTTAATTTGTTGGTACATACTCTGATCAGTGGGCCCATGATTCAGCACAAAGCAAAAAACTTGCAGATACTCTGAGAATTAAAAAATTTTCTGCTAGCAATGGGTGGCTGGATAGATTTTATACACAGAATAAAATCATTTTTTTATCACTGTATTGGGGAAGTGGCCAATGTCAACCTCATTTGATGTGAGGATTGACAAGAGCATCTTCCATAGTGTTTGATTGAATATTGTTACAAGCCTGTAATTTTGCTTCCCAATACGAACAGTGTCATAATAAGAAAGACCATTTTACTCATTCTAGATTCTCAGCCCACTTCCTGGGAGCTATAAAAGGCTGACAAACTTAAGCTGTGGTGTATGTGAATTGAATTGAGCCGGAAGCAGAATTGGAGTAGAAGACAAGTAAAAAGTCTTCGAGAGGATAGGGAAGCAACATTGGAGTGCCGTTGTAGTGTGTAGTTCAAGCGAGTGCATAACTGCTGTGTACGAAGTCCTGTTGCCTACTTTGGAAGCAGTGACATATAATGTGTTGAGTTAGCTAGTTGTGTGGTAGTGAGTGGGCAGCTAAAGCGAAGAGACAGTGATAACTTCAGCCATCTGGAGAGACTGTAGAGCAAAGCTCTGTTGTTCTCCTCTCCTGGATTATGTCTGGCCACTTTGAGTGCTGTGGTCGGTTACTACTTGTGGGCTACTGTCTGCTGTGCTGTATTCTGCTCAGCTATATATATTCGTTGTCTTTGTTTAAAAAAAATTAATGGTTGTTTTTACTAAAGCCTGCTGGTTGTGTTTCCATACCATACGCCAACTATAAAAGAGAACTTGCCTGTGAACATTTTTTGTAACAACATAGACGAAATGACAATCTTAATTTGCACTCTGCTCAGTTAAAATTGGTTCAAACATTTATAGAAGCCAAAAGTGGAAAAATTTGGAAGGAGCAGCTCACCATTAGTTTTTATGTGAGTGCAGCTGTAGATTAAAGAAGCCCCTGGTCATTAAGAGATGTCAAAGATCCAGTTGTCCTAAGAGAAAAAATTTAAACTGTCTTGGTGTACAATAGTAGACAGACAAAAAAGCATGTATGACATCGTCCATTTTTGAAGAATGACTTGTAAACTTAGCAAAAAAGAAAAAAATGGGAAATAAAGTTGGGAAAGTTCTTATGTTGGACATTGTAGCATATAATGCACATGTAGCTTAGCTTACAAGTGTGAAACTGTTATTTCCATCCCAAATACAATATCAGACATTGTATCATGGTGTATTAAAATACTCAAGATGGAATATTGACAATGCTTTCTGTAACATGTCATAGCAGATATAGATGTATGCAAAAGGGCTTGTAAACTTTGAAAGAAAATTTCTGTCTGTAATCTCTCAAGTGGATTGAAACCCCTTGGAAAAAAAAAGTCTAGAAGTGATCACTAAATGTTTTGTTAGCTATAGTATCAATGAAAGAGAAATTGACAGTGGCTGATCAATTAGCACAATTCTCAATACTTTCTGGGATAGCTTTCAATCCCAAATCCTTTCAGCACAAGCCAGCAGTGGAGTGCTTTAATGCAAGTTCCATTTGATTGAGCCAATCGAAAATAAGTGTTATCTGTATACCTTTATTCAAATTTAAGATTGATTTAAATTAACTAAACAGTATGCTGTGTGTTTAAACTTTATCACAAATAAATTTATTGTCTTTCAGACATTGATTCTATTTTTCAGCTAGAAATTTTCTGATACTTTTGATAATTGTTATTTAACAAAACTATCAACTCAAACATTTTTTAGGAAAATGGACAAAGTCATTGGAAACAATAATGAAGGAATTGGTTACTGTTTTACTTTTTAACCAATTTAACTTTAAAAAATAGCTGTTTCTGAGAAATTGAGAGTAAAATTATATTATGTTTCAATAAAATGCATAAACATTACAACCTTATTCTCATTAGAATCACTATATACTATTACCTGTACTATTTTCTCTTTAGAAAAGTCTGAAAATTCATTTTAAATTCATCAAACTTGTTTATATTATGTATTATTACAATTATCTTGCATTGCAAAGAAAATCCTTCAATTCAGCCATCCTCTGAATGACCATAATTTCTCAGAGATCTTTCACTAAGTTATCTTGTCTACGATTCCTTCAAATTATTAGGCTCTAAATTGGTTTTGATTGTCCTGTATATGCTCTGTTCATCGAGTACATGAACCTTTCTGATGGAGAACAATCTTATGGCTTTATAGCTTTTTAAGCACATAAATATATAGTTAATTTATTTAAATTTATAATTTATCTAATCATTTATAATGAAATATTTATATTGGGAACAATAAAATTAACATCTAAAAATAAATATCCAGTTTATCTTGCCACCTTTAGTGACTACTTGATTTAAATTAAAGCCTATTAACATTTTCTATTAAATATCTTGTGTATCTTAAACTGTTAATAGCATCTTCAACAAAAGTGTTTTTAGGATTCAAATTTTTAAAATCATATAACTGATACTATTATGGAAACCTTGAATTATTCTATTCCTTGAATTTCCCTGAACTTTAAATTTAAGGAAAAATTATAAAATTTCAATTAATTTGAAAACTTTTTTTTTTAAGTTAAAGCTATTTTTTAAAAAACTTGATTGTGCATGCAGAAAATAGAATTTTTTGGCTTTGAAGATTCATGTGTGCCATAAAATAATTTTTTATAATTTATACACTATCTCAAAGAATTATTCAATAGAAATTATAACATTTAGTTTCTTAATTTACTTTCTAAAGGTTTTAAATGATTTGAATAATATTTCATATTGTTTTAGTTAACAAATATATTTTTAAAAAATTATAAAGTCTAAATTTCATGCAGTCCTTTGATCCTATAAAAAAAATTTCTTTCTTTTGCAATCAAATCTCAATGATTTATAAAGTACTGAATACTACAATTTTAGATAATTCGACTTTTTTATAATATTAAACCAATTAGTCTTGGAAAAATCCTGGCTGCTGATTGATATATCTGTTTTCAGATGCTCAATGGTGTAATCTTTAAAAAAATTGTTTAATTTTATTTTATTAATTCTATTAAATTATATATACAACAAAGCCATATTATTTTAATTGTCACTTGTATGGATTCTGCTTATTCTGTGCATGAACCTTTCCAATGGAGATCAATCTCATAACATCATGGTATTATTACATAAATATCAAATTCATTTATTTTCTCTATTGTTACTGTAATTTTTATACACGGATATTAAACAGAAACTGTAGTCTTTAACTTTCAATGAGGGATAAAAATTATGTGGTCAGATAGTTGAGGAAATTATAGAAACGGTTTGAAAGCAAGAACTTTTAAAGCAAGAATGCAATGTATTGTTGAAAAACAAACAACATATATATATATAATATTCAAAAAATGCTAAAAGGCAGCAAAAATTCACACAATTGTTTAACTAGTGTTATGATATATAAATTTTAAAATTGTGTAAAAATTAACTTTCTTGAGATAATATTTAAAGAAGTTATTACAGAAAAATGCAAATTTCAGCTTAAATTATTAATGAAGATTTCAAAAAAAAAATGCTTCAAGATATGTTTTTTACCTCTAAATTATGTATGTACCAAATTCAAATGAACTTACCTGTATAATGCCAATACACCTACATTAATCTTTATTATAATTATAAGCCTTTAAAAATCCTTTGCTTTGTCTTCACTCAACAAAATTATCTTGGTACTTTTTTTTAAGTAAATTGCTTAGCTTAGAAATTTTAATATCTTTATATAAACCTATGAGCAAAGTTATACATTTGTGAAACCATTTTGTGAAAATTTAAGTATGTTGAATTATTTTTCTTTAAGAAATAAGATTTCCATCTAAAAAAACTTCAACTTGAAATCTAGTAATTATTTCCAAATTTTAGGCTGAAAACTACCAGCTTAAACACTTGGAAGATCAAAAAGAAGAAACTGATCAGAAAGTAATTGAGCTTCAAAAAGATTTGTAAGTTTTGCTATTATGATCATCAATTTCTATATTTTAATCATAGCAGTTATATACATCTAGTCATGATTATGCCTATTTTCAAGCTTTCCAATCCAATGTCGGTTTCTTTTATATCTTTTTTTCCTCAGATTGAACAGATTTTTCAGTGATATATCAAGTTCTTTCCAGAGCATTTCTAAAAATATTTTTAAATTTAATTAATTAGCAATGTGATGCCTTGATTCTGTGCTACAATTATATAATGCAATCACATCATTATTTTGATTTAAAGCTGAAGTGATGTGACCAAAATCTGGAAGAGAAGTTGAATTTTTAATTTGTTTTTATTCCATCTTGAGAGGCACAATTCAAAAGCAGAGGGAAGTTACACAGACATAAAGAGCGTAAGCATGCATAAAAGAATAAAAAGGGACAAAATCATTTAACTTGATCTTATATACTAGGGTATTCTCATAAATCTTGAAGGAATTCTGACTTGTGTTAACCTTTGACTAGAGAAACACAGGAATTCTTTAAAAGAATATATTTACATCAGTGATTTGTTATCTTTCTACTCGATGCATGGAGTCAACGACACGTTATCTTTACAACACTTAATTTGATTTATTAATTAGAAAAGGTGGATATGATCAGGAAATAATAGAATATTCTAGAATGAAATTATTATGGGCTAAATTAAGACAAAACTTTGGAAATTAATTACAATTGAAATTAGTTTAAAATATCCTTACATTTTTTATATTGTGACATATATATAAAAAGAGAGAGAGAGAATGAAAGATTTAGAAACATTACAGCGTTTACATTTTAGAATGTATAAATTATTTAAAAGTCATAGTTTTCTTATGTTTATCAATTATTTAAAATTCATAGTTTTCTTATGTTCTAATATTTTCAAAAAAGTTTTTGTTGTTGTTTTTGTGAATTGCTCTCTCTGAAATTATATTTCCTCTGTGTCAATATTTTTAAAACTTTTTTACTGCATATATTTATTTGAATGCCACTTTTCTAAAATAATATTTCAGAAACTAAAATTGTTTTAAAATAAAATTTAATATTCAACATTATTGTATGAGTTCTCAACCTAAATGATTACCATTTTCACATCTGTTGTGTGTGTGTGTTTTATGATTGTTGTAATCGCATTTTGGTGTAAATAATAAATACATTGTTAAAGGATGCGTGTGGAAGATATTAAATTGTGTTTTTGAAGGATAAATAGAAAGAGAATTTTGTCATTTCTTTACGTTCTTGTTAATTTCACTTGCTTTCATTTGTGAGAATGATCTCTCTCTTTCTCATTTTCATAATTTGTTGTGTTTGTTACTTAATTGTTATGAGTTCTTTACTTTTTTTTATTGAACACTTTTATATATATATTTCTATTCCATCTGCATGTTGTTGTTTTTTTTTAATTTAAACTGGCATAAACTATTGTAACTCAGAGTAGTTGTTGTTCCTTTTCTCACTAGATGATATTTTGTTTATCATTTCTACATAGTAATTTTAGCATTATTAGTGAATGTTTTGTTGAATTTACTTAGCTTTTAATGCTCTCAACAGAGTTAAATTCATATTTTAGACTGATTTAATTTACTGTGTTAATGACTTACAAATATTTTAATCAATGTTTTTTGTTTATATATATATATACATATACTCCCCAGAGAAAACAAATTAAAGGCTCAGATAAAACTACGAGGTAAGCTGTTTTTCTTTCTATGATTCTTTTTTTTTTTTTTTTGAAAAATTTGTGTTTAGTTTCCATTTTTATGTTTCTAACTACTTTACATATTTATTTTACAAGGAATTATTTCTACAGACTTCATCACTTGAATGTGTATTTTCAAATAGTTATAAAACTCTTAATATTTATCAAAAATACATTTGAGTTGGAAGAATATGCCTATTTTGTATATTTGTAAATTCAGTTTTGAATTTTATATCATTTACTTTAAATTAAACCTTTGGGGAATTTAACATAAAAAGTATTTTTCCTTTAGCCAAAATTTATATGGAGTTCAAGTTAAATATGTTAACTTTAAATTTCTCTTAATATTGCACTTGACTTCGTACTTTTTTCATCATATATTTGTAACAATTGCATTAACTTTGCTTTTAAAAGGTGCAGTTATTAGGGTATTAGATTCCAAATGTTAACATCAAATAAATACAAGATCAAAATTAAAAGGATGCTATGGTTTTTGTCTTAGTGATAAATTTCTAAAATGTATAAGTAAATGAAGTTTATTTTCATTTGTTCTATTTAAAAATTTATTTTATCATATTTTTTCTCTTACCACAGATGAAATTGACAGTTGCAATTTGCAAATATCTCAAACAAATGATTCTATTAAAAAAATGAAAAATAATAACAAGCGTCTTTGGGTATGATTTTTTAATCTTGTTATTGTTCAGTGTTTAATTAGTTTTCCATTTTTCAATAGTCTCCATAAATAAATGTTTTATATTTAAAAAATGGCAACTTTTCAGATATTTATATTTACTTGTTAATACTTATAAAGATATTCATTGTATTTTTAATTCTCTTACATTTTCATTCCTCCGTATGATAGGATTGATAGTTTTAAAACCTATATTTTTATGATAAACTATAATTTGCTTATAGACACTATGGTTGTTATCATTACAGTGTATATTATTCATATTTTTTCATATTAGTATAGGATTTTCTAGAAGCAGCTCAAACATGATCTTTATCCGAATGATATTCTGAACCAAAGAGTTCAAGCACAACTGTTTGGCTACTTTTAATAAAATCTTTCAAATCACCATTACTGCCTAAATTATTTTTAGTTGCTAGTGGTGATGAATTGGACAGAATATGCTTTACTAATTTTTCAGACTTCATATGGAATTAAGGAATGCTACTAGATAAGAACGTCTTAACCTGTCAGTTATTTGCTTAATGAAAGTTATAAGAATTGCTTTTTATTTTTATAAATGTTCTTTATTTAATGTGTTAGTATTATACTTAAGCATATGTTTACCTATTTCAGTGTTGAAACAGATGTTTTTTTTTTATTCATACAATTATGATTTTATTTAATTGAATATTATTTCTTTGCAGAATATGGTTACTCAATTTGCACGCAAACTTGCAAATGCTGGTAAATATTTATATACATTTATTTATTTTAGAAAAATTATTTAGCATTTTATGAAATTAGAAAAATTTAAATAAACAGACTTATTACATTGTACTGATTAATATTGAATGATGTATTTATTTATTTAATTTTTTTTATCATGTTGCTCTTTTCTTTAGGCAAGTTCTATTTTTTGTTTCTTAAAATTGGTATGTGATTAATTTGATTTGACTCTTCTATTTCTCTTCGATTATTCAAACAATTTATAATTTAAAAGCACTTGCAATTCCTTGATTATAGCTTCTGTATTGTAGAATAATTATTCTTTCAAAGTGTGCTTTTTAAAAAAATTCAATTATTCTGTTCAATTTAACAGCGGAATTTTTCCCCCCCAAAAAATGTGATGACTGTTTTGATTTGACCAAGATACGAGACAAGATGTAATAATAAAAATATTGAAATTTATTTTCTCTTTATTATTTTTAATTAATTAAAGAGCATGAGGCATAGGGTAATTATTGCTTGGTGTCATTATAATATGTGATTAAATATAAATTAATGATAAAGTTATTTATTCAATTTACATAGAAGTCTGCATCAGAATTTCAGTTTACAAAAACTTAGACTGCTTCCTATCACACATTTTTTTAAATTCCCACATTCTTATTCACCTTCTTCAGAATCTTTTATGGACTGCAGCACCTTTTTATAATTCCGCAGCTTCAGAACCAGAGTCCACCTGGTTTTAAACTCAATTTTGATTATTTTTTAACTGTTCTCTGAGAAAATTTAATTCTGAAGCTTCTCATTAACATTCCAAGGAAGGAAAGAAGTACCAGCCCAGCTGTTGTCCTCGTCATATGATTACTTTTTAAAATTACATAGTCAAAATAACACTACCATTGTTTTATAATAGGATGTCAATGTTACATACTGTTATATTGGAATTTTTGTATGCATCTCTGCAATTTAGAGCAAAATCTTTTTTCAAAATCCTCTACTTTGCCTCCCCCCCTTGTTTTATGTGTTTTTCTTTAAACTTTTCACTGTTCTCTTATCCTCTCTTCTTATTTCCATTTCTTATTAATTATGTCATCATATTCTTTTTTCGTTGCTTCTTTATCAAACAAATAATGTTGTTTTATTAAATGAGCCTCTGTTAAACTTTTTTAGAAAAAGTGGAGGCTATATCGTTAGTGAGGATGTATGATAATGTTAAAAACTTGAGGATCTGAATCTTGAGGATGTATGTTAATATTAAAATCTAATAGTCTAACTACAAGAATTAAACACAAATAAAGGTCAATCTCATATGTAATAACATTTCTTGTAATTTTGCTACAAAATTGCCTTGCCATGTAATTTTTATTGATTTATAAAAAAAAATTGTATTTATTAAAATTTAAAAATTTTATCAAAGCTTTATACATAAACAAAGTAAATAAGCAACCTCCTTTTTAATATCTACTTATGTTGAATCAAATTTTCCTTTTTCTCCCTTTTATAATCAAAACAGAATATAGCATAATTCTTTGCTATTCAATATTTTAAATAATTATGCTGGGCTCATATTTGCCTACTGTCTGTTTTGGCTGAGTGAATTTAAAAATATACTGAATAAACAAGATTATGACAAACAAAGCCTTTAATCACAATACATAAAATTACTTTAAGAAACTTTTTTCAGTACTTGTATAAAAAGTTAAAGCAGAACGGCTGACATCAATTTTGATTCCCTAGGGAATACTGTTTGCAACATCATTTTTTTTAAGGAGCTAAATACCTACTGAGACATTGGCTAAAGCTGTCATGTTCAGTCTCTTGGGTTTCTTATTTGCATGACCACATCTGAATGCTTGTGGCTGGTCAGCCTCCAAAAAATCCGAATTAGGAAATATTACTGACAATTCAGTATGTTCAACTTTTTGAAGTGATAAACTCATCTGAAATACTCAAGTGGAAACACACAATGGGTTGGATTAATTGAAAGTACAAGATTAAATCTTACTGTTCTCCCTATTCTATTCTTTCTTGAAATCAGTTCTATTATCTGAAGGCCCCTTTTTACATCATTACCAATTACACAATTTTCTATTTGTGAATATTTGACGGTTGAGGATCTTGTTTCTGTCTTGAATAAGCTGATTTAAATTCTTGCTTCTAAATCCCTGTCTCATGTCTGCAATTAAATAGGTTCAAAAACTTAATTTTTTGAAGTAATATAAATCTAATTATTCATAATCTAAAATCTGAATTACCATAACTAAACCTGAGCATTTGAACCATATTTATATTCTAAATTATTTCTGTTTCATAGATCAAAATTACCATGTGACAAAATTTTCCTAGATTTTAAAATGATTTTTTTTCAGCATCTGCTTGCTACACAATTGTCAACGTAAAATGAAAGTTTAATTTTATTGGCTTTTTCATAGCTGTCTGAGGGCAGATTTTCAAACAAATGTGAAAGCACCGCTGCTAAAAAGAAAGGACTCAATGATACAACAAAAACTACTTGGCAATTCTAATACACTACTTGCTGGCTTTCTGTCATCTAATAAAATCTCAAGAAATCTCTATGCTAAAATGCAATCAATTAAAAGAGTTCCTTTTCAATATCAGCAGAAATAATAGGTTAATTTCAAAACGTGTTGATGACATCTGGTATCTGTTCAATTAAATTTAGATCTTTATGCCATAGAATAACTGACATCAGTTCTTATTGGCTAGGGAATACTTTTTTGAGAAACAGAGCATTTGTTCACAATTTCTCACCACCATTTTGATTAAATACTCATTGTACTAACACACTAGTGTCTAACAAAAAAAATTATATTTTACAGAAATTCTGATTTGAATTTTTAAAAATCTGTATTACATGTTGTTCTGGCTCTAGCTTCCCTATTGTATGTATATATTTTATGATTGGCTTAGAGATTAATATTTCAGTTTGGCATAATTCTTTTTTAAAAAAATTAATGTTTTCATGATACTGGAATGGATATTAAATAATTACTGAAATGTGTCAATTCAAAATTTGCAATGTAAAAATAATTGCATAAACTATTATGCTTTGACTTTTTGTAATTTTTAAAGAGATAATGATGTTTTAGATTGATGAAATGTGGTGTTTGCATGTTGATAAAGAAAATTAGTATTCCTGATTGTTGACAATTTAAAATATTTTCTTCAATTTCCTTATTAATTCTGTTGTTTTTAGATAAAATAATTTTTGTTCTACTATTTATTTAATACAGTTAAATGATTAATTAACCTGATATTACTAAAACATAAAATATTTGTTTTACAGATCTTTTGACTGCTAAAGAAAAGAATATCATGCAGGAATATGGTGAAGAAAATGATGTATCTTTAACTATATTTGATTCCAAAGGTATGATGCACATTTAATATTGAAACTAATTATGCAATTAAAATGTTTAAATACCGAAAAGAAGTGTGGTATTTTAGTCTAATATATTTTATAGAATTTTATAGTTAAAAAGTTGAAACTGAAAATTAAAAGTTTTCACATTTTAATTAACTGTACAATGTTTTCAGAAGTTGCCAGTTTCAATAAATTTTATTTTAATTTGTTTACATTAAGGATGCTCTCATTTTTGCTAAAAATATTTAATCTCATTATACTAATAAAAATAATCTTTCAGAAGCATATTTATTTCAATACTGTACAGTTCCTACTTGTGCAGTAGAATTCAATATTTATGGAATATACTCTATGATTCTTCAATTTTATTATTTTGAAATCAGTATAATATATTTATTCGTCTGATATTATTTATAATGTTAAAAAATATTGACTTGCTTATGAATTGGGAAGTAGAAATTTGGGTAACATAGTTTTAGATAGGATTCTTATTAGACTACTTAATGCTTTTGTTCTCCTGTTATGACTTCAAGACAGTATCTACATATTTTCATTGAACATTGTCTCTAGAACTCCGCCCTTCATTTAAAACTTTATAATGTACATATAATGCTTTGCTTGTGTTTTTCATAAATTTTGATCAGATTTAAACCCTCTTGGGATATGACCTAAGAAAAATTTAAAAAATTCAGATGATTTTATAGATGGGATTTTCATTTTCCTACAACTTCTTTTATATTGAAATTAGAAAAATGTATCAAGTTTTTATGGTAGATGGTCTGCAATTGTTTATAAGTTAGAAGCTAACAAGAGATTTTCAAGCCAAAATTTTACTCTTTCTAATATTAAGTAATTGTTGCTCTAGTTTTGTAAAAAATGAAATAATGATTTCAATCTTTATTTTATTTTTATATTATTTAAATGCTCATAGACTAAAGATTAACAAGTTAACCTGTTACCTTTGTATGACAAAATATTTCAATGCAAAACACATTGAATGAGATTTAATTACCCTGTTAACAGTTTAAATAAAACTAATTATAGAAAAATAAAGGGGATGAAAGATTTGTTTTCAATTTTAGGTAAAAATGATCTGCCTAAAAATTTCCAGAAGCTATGGGTTTAGTTCTTTTAAATATCTTATGTTATAGTATTATTTTTGGAAATGAGTGTGTGGGCTTGAATGTTTTATGTTTCTATTAAACTGAAGAATTATGTAATAGCATTACCATCAATGCATTTGTTTTGTTCCAAATGTATTGAAATTTGATATACTAATATAATAAAGAATTTTTTTTAAAAATGCAATTTTTTACCATGCATTGGAATACACACCTGAATATCCTTTTAAAAAATTGAAAAATTATCCAATATAATTGTCAATTCTTCATGATAATATACAGAGAAGTAAAAAAAAATAACTTGTACAAGCTGCAGTATTTAGTTAGTTGCAGATCAAGCTACAGTTATTAACTATTTAGGAATAAATTTGAAATTTGTTTGTTGTTTAGGTAATAAACTTCTTTAAATTTAATTAAACAATGCTAGAAAGATTTATTTCATACTTTGGTATATAATTAAAATACTTATTATGAAGCTGATCATTTTAATGATCTACTAATTTTCTTAAAATCATTTTAATGATCTACTAATTTTCTTTTTTTTTAAAAAAAACTATTCTCATTTATTCAAATTAATAATTAAATTGGCATATTCAAAACTACAGCAGATAAGATTCTTATTTCGCCATTAATTATGGAAAGCAACCAATTTCTCACTTGTATTTATAGCTCGTTTATAGTGTTCGGGCCAATGTGACCTGATTCAGAAAATTAACCTTTCTTGCAGTAAATGACAGTAGTAATAGTAGTAGTTTAAACAGTAGTGTTGTAAATTTAAAAATAGATCTAATAATATAAGGCATTTTTAAAAATAACAAATTTTTGAAATGGAAATTTACTATAATAATATAAAACATCTATTAAAAAAAAGAAAAATATTCAAAATTGAAACTTGGGAGTAGGTATCAGCATAGTTTTCTTTTAAATGTATTCACTTATTTTCAATGCAATTAAGATCAGATAATTGAGCAGACCATGAAAAACGCTGCATATTCATGTTCTTCCTTGTCATTAATCAATAAAAATAACTTCAGATTAAAGCAAGATTTAGCGGTGAATAACACATCGGCCAAAATTCCAGTACTGATGCCTCAATGAGTGCATGTATGGATGTTAAAGAGAGTGCAAACTGTTGTTGTCTGCCATAGAGACTAATATTGTTTCAAGCGGGCGAGCGGCACGAAAACTCGCCAAAATTGGCGAGGTGCCTCGCGCCAGCTTGATTGGTTTGGCGGAAGGAATAGTCTAGTAGCCGCTAGATTGCGCACGTTGTTTTGAGAATTTTCACGAGATTCAGGTGCACGCGCTTTTCGGCTATATAAGGACAAATATGTTAACCAATGTGTATAGTCTCATCCCCTTTATGCAAATCATCATGATGTTGTGTTATTGATCATGTGACCGGAAGTCGTCGGGTAGGCGGTGACTTCCGGTGTATTGGATATATAAAAACTATGTTCGGATTGTGATTGATCGCTGTTTTAGTTGAACGCTCTATATTGCATTTATGTTGAATGTTTTAAAAATAAAAGTGTTTCTTTTTCCAAAGGAATAATTATTCTTGTAACTAAAACACACTGTGCAACTCTGCTGCCACGTTGTTGTGGCAAACAAACGGTTATGGGCTTAGAGCTATCATCTTAACGAAATATACGCCTTCCGAGATTGTTGACTAGTGCCGAGATAGAGGGGCTGAAGATTTTGCAAGTTGTGTTTTTGACTCTTCTGCCTAGTTTTTGAGATTTTTTTTTTGTGTATTTTTGATCAAAGTATTTTTTAGAAATGGCTGTTATGAACTATCAAATAAGGCCACTGGACGCATCGAATTACTCAACGTGGTCGACCGATGTTCGTTTTCTTCTACATGAGAAAAACTGCTTTGAAATTGTGGCTGGTGAGGAAACTGCTCCCGAAAATAAGGAGGAAAATCGGCGAGAGTTAAGAGACTTTAATGCAAGACAACGGTTAGCATTATCAATTTTGTATCTGAATATCAGCACTGAGTATCGGAGCATCATTGAAAGTGTAACAGATCCTGCTGAAGCTTGGAGATTGTTGAGAAACAACTTCCGACCAGACAACAGTTCTTATCATATGCAGCTATTTAGTGAATTTTTCCAGTGCAGAATCCTGCCTAATGAGAGGTTAAATATTTTTTCATCAAGAATTAAGCGTATATCTGACCAATTGGAGGCGATAGGAAAGCCTATGGATGAAACGTACCAATGTTATCAATTGTTGAGAAGCCTGCCTTCAAAATTTGATTCGGTTGTTCAGAATATCCTCAGATGGTCAGATAAGACTTTTCAATATAAAGATGTTTTGTTCGAGTTGGTTGCCGAAGAGAGCAGAATCGATTTTCGAGATGGTCTGAGTCAACAGAGAAATCAACACGAAATATTTAATGTACAAAAATCAAGGATAAAGTGCCACTATTGTGGTAAGTTTGGTCACTTTAAGACGGATTGCTACTATGGAAAAGCTGCTGCGTCGTCTGGTGCATCTAATCCACGATTCAGGGAATACAGAGCTTCAAATCCAACTTTACGCTGCCATTCTTCTGTACCATCATCAGATAGGTCTTCTGTGTCAAGTGATGAGTCCCATCATACTTCCTTTCGAAGTGGTAGACCGGCTAGAAACTGTTCATTTAAGAACCGGAAGGACCTTAGTAAGAGTAATGGACAGAGGTACAACAATTCTATAAATTTTATCGAACACAGAGATAAAAGTAAGAGTAAATTGTCCTTCTTCCTCGCTGAGGCGAATTTAAGCTGTAATATAGGTAAAGACTCCTGGATAGTTGATACAGCTGCTAGTAATCATTTCACAAGCAATAAAGACTTGTTTATTAATTATGTAGATGTGGTAAATGAAAATATGATATTAGCTGTAAATGGTGTTGAATTTCCCATAGAAGGAAAGGGTGATGTAAAAATTTGGTTTAATGATCATGAATGTGTACTTAGAAATGTATTCTTTTCTAGCAAATTAAGGAAAAATTTGATGTCCGGCCCCATGCTTGACCAATACGAGTTTAAATTTATCGGTGAAAATGGGCAAATTAAGGTTTATAGAGGAAATGAACTAATTTTCAAGGCTAATCTTGAGCAGGGATTGTATTATGCGTATACAGATATAAAACCGAAATATGCATCTAATATTGAGAAGACCGTTAAAATTGACGGGAGGTCAAATGATTTGATGACTTGGCATGAAAGATTTGCTCACGCAAGTGTTGATTATATCCTAAAAACCAGCCGTTTAGGTGCCGTGAGAGGTTTACCAAAATTTAAAAGGCCATTTAATTTTGAATGCGAACCCTGTAAGTTGAATAAACACAAAAGGGTTTCTTTTCAGTCCATAGACTGTACAAAATCTAAAGCGCCTTTAAGTTTGTTGCATTGCGATATTTGGGGACCAGCTAATGTAATTGGTAAGAATGGAGAAAAGTATTACTTGTCAATACTTGATGATTATTCCCGTAGAATGTTTATTTTTCCTATTTGTCATAAATCGGATACTTATGATAATTTAACCAAATTTATTATAAGGGCTGAAAGGCAGCTAGGCTTAAGGGTTAAAGCTGTTCGCTCAGATAATGGCGGAGAATTCATTTCTAGTATTTTAACGAATTTTTTTGTCGAGAAAGGTATAAAACATGGAAAAACTAACATTCATACGCCACAGCAAAATGGTGCTTCGGAACGCCTTAATAGAACTGTAATTGACGGAGCTAGGACAGTACTATCAGAAAGTGGATTGGATAAAAGTTTTTGGCCTGAAGCCAAAACTTTTGTATATGTTTGGAACAGGTTGTGTCACTCTGGTCAAACTCTTACACCGATTGAACTTTATACAGGCATTAAGCCCTCAGTTAGACACTTAAAACCTTTTGGATCTACTTTATATGTGGGAACACCTAGACCTTTAAGAGGGAAACTGGACCCGAAAGCTAAAAAGGGCATATTGGTTGGTTTTGCTCTAGGAACTAGAGGATACAGGGTTTGGATACCTGAGGATTCAAGGATTATTGAAACTTCTAATGTCTGTTTCCAAAAACCTCAGCAGAGTGATAGTGGAGCTGTGCTGGCGTCCCCAGGTTTGAAATTTTCCGATTCCGAAGTGGTTAAGAACGAAGTAGATAAAAATGAAATTGTAAATAATATCCCAGTCTTCTTACCACAAGCCTCAGATTCCGAAACTGAGGATGAAGAGCTAAGTAAAACCGATAATTCCGTAGTTCCAGTAAAAACTACTTGGAGACGTGTAGTAGTTCCCCGGGCTAATGGTTCTAGAAATGACATATATTACTATGAAGTAGGAAAGTCTGAAAGGTTAAGGTCCTGCAATGACGTTAAAAAATATTGCAAGGAGAGGAATTTAGAGTTTGATGAGAGTATTTTCAATTTTAAGGTGAAGGATACTTTTGAAGGTATAGTTAACCCACAACCCAGTGTGTCGGGTATAAAAGTCGAAAATAATGCATGACTAGACATTTTGATCCCTAGAACTTTTAAACAGATGGAAAAATCCCCTCAACAGGAATCGTGGAGAAGGGCAATGGATGAAGAGATCAATAATCTTAAATTAAGAAGTGTATGGAAATTAACAGAATTGCCCTCTAATAAGCAACCATTAGGCTGTAGGTGGGTCTATAATTTGAAACGGGATGAAAACGGAAATATTATCCGGTATAAAGCTAGGTTAGTAGCTCAAGGGTTTTCACAGGTTAAAGGTGAAAATTACTATGAAACTTTTTCTCCCGTTGTTAATTTTTCTGTGATAAGGTTATTCTTTTCGTTGTTGGTAGTGCAGCTGAAGTGGAAACATATTCAGTGTGATGTCACTGGAGCCTATCTCTATGCACCATTAAATGAGGAGGTGTATATGAAGCAACCCCAGGGCTATGTAGAAAAGGGAAAAGAGAGTCTAGTATGTAAATTAGAACGAGCATTATACGGACTTCATCAGAGCGGTAGAGCTTGGTATTTTGAATTAAATAGTGTTCTGAATGAAATTGGTTTACAAAAATTAAACTGGTGTAATTGCACTTATTTTTATGAAAATTCTATTGTTCTCCTTGTATACGTGGATGATATTGTTGTTTTTGGAAAAAATGAAAGGGATATCGAGGATGTTTTGAATAAATTGAAGGGTAAGTTTGATTTGAAGATTATGGGTAAGACCAAAAAGCTGTTGGGAGTTGAATTCGAGGAGAGTGATGACTGCATGCTAATCCATCAGAGGTCATATATTGAAGAGATCTGCAAGAAATACGAGCATTTAAAAATCCCAATTTCCTCATTACCCATTTCCAAAGGAATTCAGTATAGTAAACGCCAATGTTCCCAGTCTCGCGATGAGAAAATAGAGATGAAGGAAATTCCGTATCGAAATGTTCTTGGTTGCTTGTCGTTTCTGGCAGGTCGAACGAGACCCGACATATCTTATGCAGTTAACATTTTTTCACAGTTTCAAAATGACCCAGGTCTTGAACATTGGTATGGTTTGTTGAGACTGTTGGGATATGTTAACAAAACCAAACATTATAAGTTAAGGTTAGATTGTAAGTGTATTGATATAGTGGGTTTTTCTGGTGCTGACTTTGCATCAAATAGAGACGATTGTGTTTCAATGGGTGGACAGTTTATGTTTAGGAAACGCCCCCATTACATGGCGAACATTTAAGGAGAAATCAGTAAGTTTGTCAACCATGGAGGCCGAGTTTATCAGCATGGTGGAATGTATAAAGGAAATAACTTGGTTACATAATATAATAAATGACTGTGTAGGTAGGAACATTGTTAAACTTACAAATAAACCAGTCTTATTGGCTGATAACCAAGCAGCTATAGATTTCCTCAAATCACCAATTGAAAATTACCGCACGAAGCATATAGAAGTGAGATATCATTACGTTAGAGATTTATATTATAAGGGTATGTTTGAGGTGAAATATGTTAAAAGCAAAGCAAATTTGGCAGATATATTTACGAAACCTTTAACACAAAATGAATTGAAGAGTTTTGTTGAAAATGTTTTTCAGTATTAACCTGAGGAGTTTTTTCAAAATGTTTTTGAATTTTTAAGATGTTTAATTTTTCTTGAATTTTTGAATTCCTGTTTGTATTTCAATTTAACCTTGTATGTGACTATTGACATTGTTTTTGTGCCATCATCCGAAAAATGAATTTCTTTAAATCTTCTTGAATGATCATTAATGTATATAGTTAAATCATTGTCGCATCTTTATTGGCATTGAAAGTATTTAGAGTGAATGAATGTGTGAAGTCATGGCCATGCAAAAGAGGAAGAATGAATGATAAGATGTAATATATCGGCTAAAGGTGTGAAATTATTCATGTCATGTGTAAATACTGCATAATTTCATACTCATATTTTTTTGGTACAGAATATGTATATAGTTCTTGGAAATTAATGATATTTTTGTGACTTGGTTCACAAATTTCATCGATATCTATTTTTTAAAAAAAAATGCAACCTTTTTGGATGCAGGCATGGAAAAATGGATTATTAAGTGATGGTACAATAAATTATTGAAATGTTCAAATATTCATGTGTTGTTCGGACTTTTTTTGCATGTAGTTTTGGAATATTTTTTGTATCAATGGTCATCATACCAATTGATTATTTTGTAAACAAGTAATAAGAATTTGTGCATTTTTTATGTATATACCTGTTGTATCTATTTATGTACTGTTGAAATAACTTAGTTTGAAATCTGATGTAGAAAGTATTTTGAAATCTGCATACGTTAATTTAAATACTAGTATGTAAAAAGTATATATCGGTTGATTAAAATGTTATATTATTAAATTGAAAAATGTTTCAAATTTAATTAATACATTACTACAATTTATTTTCTGAAATTGTGAGCTTTGACCAGAATTTCCATGTTTACGGGTGATGAGAGGAGGGGCATTTGTTAACCAATGTGTATAGTCTCATCCCCTTTATGCAAATCATCATGATGTTGTGTTATTGATCATGTGACCGGAAGTCGTCGGGTAGGCGGTGACTTCCGGTGTATTGGATATATAAAAACTATGTTTGGATTGTGATTGATCGCTGTTTTAGTTGAACGCTCTATATTGCATTTATGTTGAATGTTTTAAAAATAAAAGTGTTTCTTTTTCCAAAGGAATAATTATTCTTGTAACTAAAACACACTGTGCAACTCTGCTGCCACGTTGTTGTGGCAAACAAAATAGCCGGAGCGAGTAGTTAGTTGAGAGTTGATCTCTCAAGGAAGAGAAGCGTTTCGCTGGATTCGCTTGTTATTCGTGAGCTGTGTTTGCGTTTGCTGTTAACGCTGTGTTATTGAGCTCGCTGCGATTTACTGTTGCTGTGCTATACGATAGCTGTTTTGCAGTCTGTTTTATTGTGCATAAGACTTGCATTTACGCTGTGACTGTTGACTGCTGGATTGTATTCATCTGAACTTTTACTTTATCAATTATCCTGTACATAACTGTAAATAGCTGTAAATAAATTTGTTTGTGCTGTCCTCATACAAAGTCCATTCAATCCGAACACGCTACGCTTAAAAACGTAACAATATGATTAACTCTTCTGTTAATAGTTTGTCAGGAAACATTTAGAGAGGCTGTAAGTGCTGAAACCATTATCTGACACAGGTGTCCTTCTGATGTCACGCACATGCCAGATATTGTTAGAACTCATATTTGTTCCAGTTGTCAGTTAATCTCTGTGCAATGAATCCTTTGTCGCTGTATCGAGATAGCACACTGAGGTACAATCAAGACTTGTTTGTCCCTCTGAGGTTCAATCATTCCAATGCTTCTTCCTTTCTCACATTCCCAACTGTCATCTTTCTGCTGTCATTCATTTTGTTAAAAATATTCCTTTGCCCATGAATGACACATTACCTTGCTTATATAGAATAAGTTGATTTATCCTTGTTCTGACATACAAAGATGTTTTGTGCATGAAATCAACTAAAAATTTTCACTTAAAAAAATTTTCACTTTTAATGCATGTGATCTAATTCAATAATATTTACTTGCATTTTGTGAATTATACTTAACTTTTAGGCACCAGTGTGTTTTAAAATTATAAATAAATGAAACATTACTTAGCTATTAATGATTTTTATATTGTCAGCTTGCAGCCTGCATTCTTGCTTTTCAAAATTTATTCATGCCAAGTTTGATATCTGTACATTCAATAATAAGTTTCATAGAAATTCTGTGGACATAGCAGGGTTTTTTAACAATTTTCAGCCAAATTTAACAGTATCTCTCTGTGGTTAATAAAATGAGGTTAGAATTATACTTTAGGTTTTATTCACCTCTTACTTCTAAACTATTTGATATGTATCACCATATTCTAATAGTAGACCTTTAAAACTTTTGCTTATACAGTGGCTGTTTTTGAGAAGTTTATTGTAATTTTATTAGTTGTATTGACTATTTTGATGAAATCGAATTTGAGTTTTCAGAACACACTTTTTTGCATAAAACATCCATGTATTATAAATGTTTCTATTTTGCATTTTAAAACTTATATACAATTTATACTTTCTTTCAGATCAAGGAGAGGAAAAGAATCACTCTCTAGCACTTAAAAATCAAAAAGATATTGATATAAAGCAAAATAGAGAAGTGAGTGAAAATGAAAATAGAACTGTTATATCTGATAATTGTCTACCTATTCCAAGCAAAGAGTCAGAAAATAAAAATTCTGAAATTAAAAATGAAGGTTGCCAGTTAATTCAGGGTAATTTATTGCTTGTCAAAAATGAGCTTTCACCAGGAGGAAATCATTCTGAGGAATGCCTCAGTGAAGATGAAGAGCCAATAACACCAAATAATATTAAAATAGAAGATTTATTAAAAATGAAAAACCAGGTTATTTTTCCAATTGATCGATTGACAATTGTATCTCCACTCCCACAAACTCCTATCAATAATAGATTCAGACAAAGTCTAATAGTAAAAGACTTGAGGGAAGATAATCCTTCCTCAACTGTGCCAGTTCATGAAGGTCCTGGTCAAACTTCTGAAGCATCTAAAAATCAAGGATTACTCAATGTAGATGGATCCGGCCATCAACAATCAGAAGGATTTGATGTTAACACAGAACATACTAATCAAATATTTGAATCGGGTTCTGGTAATTCAAATCCTGATCGAACTTCTAAGACATCTAAAAATCAAGGACTACTCAATGTGGGTGATTCTTCAACTCTTAATTCATCCAGAAAGTTTTCATTCTGCCATCAACAGTCAGAAGGATTTGATGTTAACATGGAACATCCTGATGAAATATTTGAATCGGGTACTGGTAATTCAAATCGTGATCAAAATCCTTCTGAGGTATCTAAAAATCAAGGATTACTCAATGTAGATGATTCTTCAACTCATATTTCTTTCAAAAAGTTAGCATCCTGCCATCAACAATCTGGAGGATCTGATGTTAACCCTGCTAAACAAATATTTGAATTGGGTACTAGTAATTCAAATTATAATCCAAATCCTGACAAAACTTCTGGAGTATCTAAAAATCAAGGATTACTCAATGTTGGGGATTCTTCAACTCCTAATTCTTCCAATAATTTAACATCCTGCCAACAACAATCAATGGGATCTGGTGTTAACATTACTAATCAAATATCGGAATCAGGTTCTGTCTATTCAAATCATAACTATACAAATTCTAATACCAAATCCCCACTAATGCGCATTAGTAGTAAGCGTTGTCATGATGGCACTGCAAAAATTGACTTTAATCTAACAACTACTCCAATCACTATGGTAGTAAATCCGAATAATTGGAAAGTTTCTTATATTTTAGGTCCACATGATACTGATACTGATAATCCTTCTTCTATTCAACCACAAAGAGAAACTGCTAACCTAAAGGCATGTGGATCCTTCACTGATGGTGTGGAAAATTTTGAAAAGAGTGGACATATCAATAACAAAGAGCACGCATTTGAACCAGTGTCTTCTGAATTAACTACTCCAATTTTGGCAAGTTCTGAACAAAGCAATTGTTTTTCAATTATTAAACAAGATGCGTCTAAACCAGATATTATAAATCCTGATATATCTCATTCAAATGGCAGCAAAGCGCTGGATGCTTTTGCTGATCAGGGAAAAAATTATACAAATCATCAACACATTAAGAATTATACAATTAACCAATTGGTAGCATCTAGCCCTTGTGCAAGACCATCTCCTTATAAAAAAGAAAAATTTTCTCAAGAATCTCTATCACCAACTCATAATTTTAGTTCACCCATTTCTGAATTAAAATCTAGAAAATCTGATAATGTTTCAAATGTCTCCAAAATGTGTTCGTTATCAGTGCCTGAAGTAAACTGCCATTTAAAATATAATTCAACGGTCAGTGAATCTACAGATAAGCCAAAGCTTACTAAAAACTCGCCAAATAATAGCCCAACAAAAAAACGAAAGAAAAGCAGTCTGATGCCTACTGTTGAATCATCAAATATTGTGCCAGCATGTAATAAAGGAAAAACTATTCTTAGCAGAGCTTTATTCTCCAGTAAAAATGTTGAAAATCAAAATACTAATATTGAGAATATAAACGTCAACACTGAAAATGCAAGTGCCAACATCGAAAGTACAAATAATGATATTGAAGAAAAGAACTCGGAAAATATTATTGATGAAAATAAAACATCTACCACTTTTCAACCTGAGAAAGAGCAATGTTTATCATTGAGTCAGAGGAGAAAAGAGAAACAAATTAAGCTTAATTCTTCATATAGTAATGGTCTCAGTAATTACATGATAAAACCAAATGATTTAAGTGAAGAAGATGAAAACATTGATGAGCCAATGCAACAAGAGGAAACCTTGTATAATAATATTGACAATAAAAAAGTATCTGGAATTAAGGTTAAAAGTTCCACCAAAATAAAAAGAAAGAAGGGTTCAGTTGATGGAAGTCCAAAAAAGAAAGCTAAAAGCAAAGAATTGAAAAGAATTGTTTCACTGGTAAATGAAAATGTAAAATCCTCTGTCCAAAGTGATGTTGAAATAAAGCAACTTGTTGCTGAAGAGGATATTGACTCATATTTCTGTACTTCTAACTTATTGGAAAACAGTTTGGAAAGGCATAATGCAAAAAAATATGTTGGTGATATCCTTCCAAAGATTAATACACAACATGAGAAAAAAATTTCTGAGGTTTTTGAAAGGAAACTTACAGGGATGAATAATTTTTCAAATAATTCAGTTAGAAATCCTGTTAAATCCCTTTCCAAAAAGGGAAATAAAGATATTTCTGTGAATGTTCCATCCACTGTGCATGCAGCGTATAATGAAATTGAGGATAACTTGAAAAGTGTTGCAGATGAATCAAACAATCTTGCACCTGATTCTATTGATTATTCCGTCTCAGAGAATGATCTTCTTGAAGCATTTTATTCTCCTGAAGTAAATAGCTGCCAAAATTACAATAAATCAATTTTAGCCAAAAATCAGGTTGGTATATCTGCTAGTACTGATTATCTCAATAATGAAGTCTCACTAAAGGAAATTAATGCCCAAAATTCAATTTTTAATGAATTTATTAAAAAAGAAGAAAGTATTGAAATGCAAAATTTAGAATTGTGTAAACTAAATTCTTCTGTGGAAATTAATAACTTGCCAACAAATCAAGTGTATGATTCAGCCCTACAAGAGAGTGGTAATTCTCATCATACAATGAAATCCATGTATAATCTTTTCCAAAAATCTTCTGAAGTTTCTATCAAATTAAATACTCCCAAATGTTCTCCTCTGAAAATAAAGTCTCCCAAATTGCCTACTACAATAATTAAATCTCCTAGTGAATCACCACCTGAGGCAAAATCTTTTGATTGTTATTCTCTAACCAGCAGAAATAATTCTGAAGTAAATGCAAATTTTCCTGAGGTAAGCTTACCTCCTTTACCTTTGGATCCATTTGGGTTGTATGGTAATAAGAGTGCATTTTTACATAAAGAAAATAGTGCTGATATAAAATCTGTTGAACCTAGTCATGATGAATGCATCGAATTATCAGTTTCAAACAGTAACAGTTTAACCAAATCGGTGTTATTATCAGAAAGTGGAAGTGTTGCTGAGCCTGCAAATAATACTGAAACTAATTCTACGATGTTATTTAACCAAGAACATGAAGTTGACAATGCAATGGATTTTCTGCTCAAGGATGAAGATGGTAACGTAAAATCTATTTCAGATGCTGAGAGGAAAGATAAATATTCATCTAATTCTGAAATAAACATTGATAATTTGGTGAATAAAACAAAGGCAGAAGTATCATCAGCACCTTCTCAGACTATTTCTGATTGTTTAATATCCTCTGTAGCGAATTCTGTTGAACCTACTTCTAACACTTATTCTAATATTGATTTGATTATAAATAGTGTAGCTGTTGGTGATATAACGGAAGGAAAAGAATCGAATGCCTGTTCTGAGATCGGTTCTAATATCGTAGCATCATCTGCTGCTAACTCAGTTGAGACAATATCTAATATTTATTCCAATGTTGAGACAGTTATAGATTGTGTAGCTATTGGTGACGTAGAGATTGAAGTGAAATCTCGGGATCCTCTTCCTAGAACTTGTAAGAAAAAACAAACTCCCATAGTAGACAGTTCTCATCAAGCTGACAAAAAAGGGGGAAAAGGAGACTTTAAAAGTATTGATTTAAGTATTGCTAAGGAATCTGATCAGTTGGATAGTATCAAATATGACAATTGTCACATTTCAGAAACTGATTCTGATTTTGATTCTCCACTAATTATTGCTGAAGATTTCGAAGAAGTTCAGCCATCCATTCAAGTTTCTAAAGTTGGCAATTCAAAAGAGAAAGATGAATTCAGTGAAGAAGTGAATTCTATGAATGAAAATTCCCCAAACAAAACAGTAAATAAAAAACAAAAGAATAGTTCTAAGAAATCAAAAATTGGGAATAAAAATGAATTGCCTCACATAGAAGCTGCTTTTCAAGCCATTGATAAGATAAGATTCACTGAAACACATTTTAAACTCCATGTGCATGAATTAACAAGAATTTTGAGTAATCCATCTGTTATAGAAAGTTCTTCCAAACTTGCATTTCATATAGTGAAATATCTTCATACTACTAGGAAAAATCCATTGTTATCATTTTCCCTTTCTGGTAATTCAGATAATCTGCTTCCACCTTCAGAACTATGTATTGTGAAGGCTTTGCTAGCAGTTGATGCTAAAAGTGAACCTCATCTAAATGGATTTCTAGGCTTTTTAATTGAAACAATGTATCAACTTGTCTTAGGAAAGACGCAGTATCACGTCTATGGATTGAGTTCACTGTGTCGAGTGATGACTGCTATATGTAAAGAAAAAAATAATATGATTCAACCTCATAATTTATGTGCTGATTTATTAAGATATAAACACAAATATGCACCATTTCTTGTTGCATCTATTGTCAGTATTTACAAAGAAGCATTTGAAGTACACCCCGATACTACAGGTAATTTCTGAAGTATATTTGAATAAACATTTTTTCATTCTAATTACTGCTTTTTTTACAGATTAATTTTTTCTGATAGAACACAATTATCTTTTAATATAATGTGATTTGTAAGGTTTGTTGCATTTTTTTTTATTTCAAATATCGCTGATTTTTTTAATACCATCTTTTACTTAAAACCAAATTGTTATTCAGAAGCTTTAATAGTAAATAATTTCAGTCCTTTACAATTCTGCCATTAACTGTTTTAATTTGTTAGTCATGAAAATAATGGAATCCATTTTCAGTTTTGGAATTGCTTAATATTAAAATAAATCATTCGAATAATTGCATTTTTAATACGTACTTTATTTGGTTTAACATTGTCATGTATGTGAATCTTCCATTTCATTCATTGTTTTGTTTATAAATAACTATTCATCATATTTAGAAGTTTCAAATGAAATTAACTTTAACAAATAACTTTAATTTTAAATTATTAATATAAATTATAACAATAAGAGCAACCATAAACAACATTTGAATTTTATAACATATTAGACAATCCAATGGTCACTGGTAGCAAGCTAGTATTATATAAATTTTAGATATCAAGAGTCCTGAAATGATGTTGGAGTGAATTCAGATGACTTGGGCGAAACCAAAAATATTTCTGAGATTGCTTATAATACACACTGGCATTCTGGCAAGTTCTTCGGGAAATATGGCCTAAGTGCATACACCTCTTTTTGCAAAATGACTACTTAACCTGTATGAAGGAAAAATCTTTAAAAGAATCCATCAAATTTTATTTCTTCTTCATCTGATGCTTATATGTTAGTACTTACTTTGAAAAAAAGATAGTATAAAATATTGTCCCAAGTATTTAAACAATAATGATAATGGAAATACCAAGGGCCTTATAAATGTGGCCTATCAAGAAGAGAAGTATTAATTAAATTATCCTGAAATAGTTATCTTAAAATTAATGTATTATCTGTCAAATTTTCAATTCTTTGAATCTATTTAGGATGCTACCACAAACACTGAATTATTATGCTATGAATCTAAACAATATGCCATCTTATATGATGTATTATGCCTTGCATAATATATCTAATTTTTCAGGCAATGATATGAAAGGGAGCATTCGCAATCCCTGTAGTCTTCTTATTCCAAGTTTGTCATTCGATTTTCAATACCTTTAGTTGTCAATTCATTTTTCTTTCATAGTAGTTATTATTAAAATAACTGCTATCAACTTAAAAACTGCATTCTTTTTACATGACCAGTTATGTAATACATAAAATTAAAAAATGGAAATTTTATACAATCTTTACATATTAGTCCCAAATGATGAAAATAAATATTTTTATCTAAAAGAATAGTGGTTAATTAAGTCTCATTAATTAAGATTAAGAGTTCTAAAACTTTTTAAGTACTTTAAAATAAGAGCTGAAAAGCTACACAGTGTTAAAAATTTAATGTATTTTGCTTTTTCTTTCATGAATATATGTAATATGATTTTGATACATATGTAACTGAAAGGAAAAGATTTATGCATAGTTTGGATGGATGGCATATTTTTTTACACATGATCAAAAGGTGATGCTTGCAATTGCAATAGAAAATTTTCATTTTGTGCTTTTAAGAGGGATTTGACAAGCATTGGCCACAGAAACGGAAGGTATCTGAAATCACTATATAAGTGCCAGAGATTCTTTTCTGAGAAAACAAAGAAAAAAGAATTTTTTAGAACCTGTGTTGATAATAATTAAATATGAAACTGGGATTTTGATGAGGAAATGAGAGAAAATTTTTGAAATTAATGAACATAGATTAATTTTTGAAATTAATGAACATAGATTAATTTTTGAAAGTAATGAACATAGATTAATTTTCGAAAGTAATGAATATAGATTAATTTTTGAAAGTAATGAACATAGATTAATTTTTAATTAAAAATGTTAAATTAATTAGGATTTAAACTTAGAGATTTCATTTATAAATATATAACAAATTTTAGTGCAATTTTGAATATAAGGGCTAATGACCTGTAAGAATTCTCATCATTATTAGAGCTGAATATTAAGATTCTAATTCTTTATTTAAACAGAGATTGAATTTATGTACATGCTCTTTTTCAGAAGAAGAAGAAATATTTTTAAGTATTATTTCTTATGGTGTACAGTCAAAACCGAAAACTCTTACCGAAACACAATGGAAACACTGCAGAAATGTTTTTTCTAAATACTTGACCATTGAGTTTTCTACTGATATAAGTAAAACAATGCCTGTCATCGTGAAATTCATTGAAAATAAACGCAAATCTGGTGAGTTTAAAGTTATTGGTATTTATTTTATATATTGTAAATTTTAAATATTATACATTAAAGAGCATTTATTTTCTGGATGAAACAAAGCTCTGATACTCTGAAATTTATAATTAACTATAAATGCACATCTAAAATTACTGTAAATTATTAGAGTCAGTATGATGATTTTCAATGTTGAGTTGATTAATGTGAATACGTGCTTCAAAATTGTACATGTAAATTCATGTATAATGTTTTTACAGCTATAATGACAGAATTTTAATATCTCAATAAAACTGTGTATTTGAGTTCAGGGTTTAGGCTTTTGTAGATTCTATATTATTATTGTTGTTGTTTTATTTTAAAAACTGCATTTTTAAAATTATATTATCTCCTCTTTGTAAATTCTGGTAAGTGCATAGTTTAATTATGAAAAATCTTGCTTCCCCTAGTTTTTTAAAAGGAGGTATTTGCTCAAAATGTTAAAAGTATTTCCCAGATACCTTCCATGATTAACATCTTTGGCTCTGTATTTAGAGCAAAAAACTAGTTGTGTGGTTCTTTATTTTTTCAAATACTTAAAAAAATATTTTGAAAATATATATGTCTGTGATTATAGAAAAAAAAAAAAGATTTGCTGTCATTTGGCTTTCAAAGTATGTAGCTTATCAATTTCTTTTAATTGTTCACTTCGAACTTTTCATCACTAAAATACCACCAACTTTTATCAATAAAATTGTGTCCTCTTCCACAATTTGCTATAGAGGAAGAAGTGTAACAAATATAATTTTATTCTTTCTTCCATTTTCTCTTGTAAATTAAAATATTAAATACTAAAAAGTGAAAGAAGCAATTTTCTTCTTAAATATTGAATCTGGACATATACTTCTAATTATGTGTTAAATAAATTTTCATTAAATCAAATGGGTAATTTAAGGAAAATTTCTTAGATTCTATGCAGGTTGATTATTATTTTTGAAATTAAGTATATTTTTGTGTTCCATCTACATCTATTATAATAAAAATGGATCTCGAAATGCGTTACTAAGCGCAAAACTGAAGAACGGCTCGACCAATTCGGCTAATTTTTTTTAAATATTTTCGTTAAGACACGAGGATGGTTCTCATGGAGAGAAAAAATTAAAAAGCTGAGAGGAAAACAGAAAAAACGACACTTTTCTTACTTTCCCGCCAAAAATCTGCATTTCCTTCCCCCACACCACTGAGTAAGATAGCAGGAAGTAATAAATTATGATTTGTTTAGAAAGAAATGCGCGAAGTTAGTTGGTTTTCATTTATATATAACGGATGTTTGAAAAAGAAAGAAAATAGTTGCTTTTATTATTAGTCTGTATGAATATTTAATCCATGCCTGCTCAAAATAAAGTCTGGGCAGGGCAAGAAAAAAATAACTAAGGGAAAAAAGGGTTTGTAGAAAGAAAAGTAGTGAAGAAAAAAAGGATAGAGATAAAAAGAAGGGTGGGTGGGTGTCACCATTATTTCCTCTGTGCGAGGCATTTTCCTAGCTGTTTTTAAACTTTCGCATCTCTTGAAAACCAATTGTGTCTTTATTTGTTAGTGTTTTTACATTTATGAAAATTTGAATCTCATTATTCTATAAAAACGTAGAATTTTAGACCTTTCCCTCCACCATTTAAAAAAATATCAATTCCGGGACAATCATTGCTCGGATAGAAAGAGAAAGATGAGTAGAACAATGAACAGAACATCTGAAGAAAATAATACTGTAAATGAATCATATGATTATCAAAATTTGTTTGGTTTAAAAATATTTTGGTGAAAAACCTATTATGAGACTCAGCTACATAAAATATTACATTAAAAGTTTAGCGAGCATTAATACTGGCAACTGACTGGTCGCCAAAGGCGGCTAGTCATTATATAAAAGTGTTGAATAAGAAAATGTTTTACATTTATCTTTGCCCACACACACTTTCAGTCTTAACAGTTTTCATATCAAATGGCTATATTTATCAGTCTACAAAATTTGCAAATTTTTTATTTCTTAATTTAGATAGCTTCCCACAAATTTCAATTAAAGCATTTATGTTAAAAGTGTGCATTTTTTAAATACAAAAAAAAATGCCATATTCAAATAAACTTGCTTACTGTGCATTCTGTGTTCACTTTAATTTATTGATAATTTAAACTTTGAAGAAAATGTGACTTAAAATGACTTGAAAAAATGATGAGTTTCGAAATTGAACATTTAAAAAATTCTCAGAGAAATAGAACAATATTGAACAAGAAAATGAAATTCTTTGCTCCCTGTTATGCGCTTGATATTAAGCTTTCTTTTAAAAAAATATGTATTTCAAAATGACAAAAGTTTTTAAATGCTCGTTATTTAAAAAATCATAATATTGGCATGGCTGAATACAAATTTCAATTTTTTAATTTCTGGCAATAAATTATTGATTACATTTACAGAATAGTTCAGTAATTGAAATTTACTTTATTCTTCCATTCTGAAAAAGAGAATAAGACACTTTATAAATAGTGCATAAACTGACACTTGGCTTTATCTTTTAAATTGACTCATCCTAGTTCATTCATCTATTCAGAATTCAACTTTCCAAAAACAGCAGTATACAGAGCACACTTCGTTTGTGATACCTGGCATCCATACCTGCAGTTTGGAATTTGTAACTATGTGCAAATGTGGTCTTTGTAATTTTGCATTTTAATATTCCAGAAAAATTTTGATGATAGAAACATGAAATTTTGTGAGTTTATATAAAAAAAATTAACATTTTGCGTAGTGACTAGGTTTATCATAATAGTTCTATAGCAATTTGTTTTTTGTAATTTTTTATTGCCTAGCCTCTTTAGAAGCCAAAGTGTTTTCATGCAATTGCCTATTTTATTTATTGGAACTTTGCAAATTATGTGTGTTATTTCTGAGTGATTCAAATCAAACAGAAAATATTTAATCCTCTGTAGAGAAAAATTACTTTATTAATATTATCCAAATTTCTAATACATGTTGATATTTGAGCTAGCAGTTATGATTCTGAAAGAAAAAATTTATTTCATATTTCAGCCACCAAAAGAGGAAATGGCTCTATGACATAGCAGTTTGGATATTTCTTCATATTTGCAACAACATTTATCTATATTAAAAGTCATGAGGCATTTTTCAATTAAATGAGGACATCATCGTGAAAAAACTTACTTTAGTAATACATTTGTTATTTGTTAAAGTGTTATATTTGTATAAAACCATGCATCTATTGCATTAAAAGCATTTCAGTGGATAAAAGTTTTACATATTAGCTCTCTGACAGTTACAAATTCTGAAAAAGTGATCCTACATTTTGAAGAGACTGAGCATTCGGAATGAAACCTATGCAAGGGCCTGCATCCTGGTACAGAGGTCTCCAGGTGTGAGAGGTAGTTTGTCCCAGGTTTGAATCCTAGTTAGGGCATGGTTGTTCTTCTGTGGGGAATGTGATAGCCCCCCCCCAGTAAAAAGGGGCTGTGTAAACGAACATGATAAGTGTGTGTCATCTTCGTATACGCTAGAAGTCAAATTTCTGCTCAAGGGTGCATATCCTTAGAATTTACTGTACCCCTCCTTCCATTGTAAAGCAGACACAGCATCATCATTACCTGTACAACAAACTCTTTTGCTGGAAGTATCAAGTTTGCAAGTTATTTTGGCAGCAGTAATACTATATCATATACATTAATTGGATATTTCTTCTTTACAGTTTATAATATCTTTAACAATTTATGTTAATATCTCAAAAAGTTTTAAAGAAACTCTTCTCAGATTCGTCATGAACAAATCGATTAGTTAACAATATTTAATTTTAAATGCATCAAAAACTAAGAAAATAAACAGAATCGTTTGAATTAATGTGTCGAAAACATGTTAGGCCTAACCTTGGCAGCGGAGGAAAAAAACTATTTAAAAAGCGATGTACTTAAAACTATAAGCATATACAAAATATATATAACTAACATAAATATTGTTTAATTACAAAAGCACACAACTAACCTAAAAATAATTTATTTTAATTGCATATTTGAAGAAAAATAAAGCACCAAATCAATTAATCAGAATTAAGCCTGTATCTATTTACACACAGGTGTCAACATGATAAAGACAATGTGCATGCATAAACTTTCAACGGCAGTTATGGTAACGCAAATGCATGAATTTTCTACGCTAGTTGGGGTAATGCTAGGCAAATTAAATTTTTTTAATTTCCTCTATTCTGTTTTATTTTAATTCAAAATTACTTCAGATTGAGTCTGAAAGGTTGAATAATTAACTATGTTTAGTTTTAAATGCTTCAAACTTCAAGAAAATAAACAGAATCATTTGTAATAATTCGCCAAAAACATGTTACGCTTATTAGTGGGGAATCTTATTAGCATGGGGGGAAAAACTGTAGCCTTACCCATTTGGCAAAGGGGAAATAATAAGATTTTTTGGCAGATAAGTTAGTTTTTAATTAAAATTCTAAAAGAAAGGCACATTATTGATTTCCTAAGTACGCATGTACCAAATTTGATAGCTGTAGGTCGAATGGTCTGGCCTGAATTTGTCGAATGGTCTGGCCTGTCGAGTTCCGACACATACATTGAGATTTATTAGACTAGCCGCCTTTGGCGACCAGTCGGTTCGCCAGTATTAATGCTCGCTAAAGTTTGCTCGCTAATATTTTATGTAGCTGTGTCTCCTAACAGGTTTTTCACCAAAATATTTTTAAACCAAACAAATTTTGATAATCATATTATTCATTTATAGTATTATTTATTATTATTTTCTTCAGATGATCTGTTCACTGTACTACTCATCTTTCTCTTTTTATCCGAGCAATGATTGTCCCGGAATTGATATTTTACTTAAATGGTGGAGGGAAAGGTCTAAAATTCTGTTTTTATAGAATAATGAGATTCAAATTTTCATAAATGTAAACACACTAAACAAATAAAGGCACAATTCATTTTCAAGAGATGCAAAAGCTTAAAAACAGCTAGGAAAATGCCTCGCACAGACGAAATAATGGTGACACACACACCCTTCTTTTCTTTTCTATCCTTTTTTTCTTTACTACTTTTCTTTTTATAAACCCATTTTTACCTTTGTTATTACTTTTTTTCTTCCCTGCGCAGACTGAGCAGGCATAGATTAAATATTCATACCGACTAATAATAAAAGCAACTATTTTCTTTCTTTTTTAAACATTCCGTTATCTATGAATGAAAACCAACTGACTTCGCGTATTTCTTTCTAAACAAATCATAATTTGTTACTTCCTGCTATCTAACTCTGTTGGTGTGGGGGAAGGAAATGAAGATTTTTGGCGGGAAAGCAAGAAAAGTGTCTTTTTAACTATTTTCCTCGCAGTTTTTTTAATTTTTTCTCTCCATAAGAACCATCCTCGTGTCTTAACGAAAATATTTTTAAAAAATTAGCCGAATCGGTCAAACCGTTCTCCAGTTTTGCGCTTAGCAACGCATTTCGAGTTGCATTTTTATTAATATAGATATAGATATCCTGCATTCACTAATTACTGAAGTGTGGAGAACATTTACTTTAATGATCATTCCTTGTTATTATTGTTTATGAACGACTTTTGCATGTACTGTGGAGCGATGAGACATTTTTACTTGAATGGTTCTGTAAAACCCATGTAATATTAAATTTTTCTTCATATTAATTTTTTAAGTGACATAATAAAGTTAAAGGCTACTTAAAATAATGAGTGTATTTTTTTAATTAAAAATGCATGAAACATTTAAAATTATATATTAAGTTGACAAATAAAAATGTCAACAGTCCTCTTACCATTTACTTTATTATTATTATTAAAGGATCATAACCTTTGAATCAGCTAGTTCTTAATACATATAAAATCCATTTCCTGTCAACCTTCCCATATATAAATATATATTTTTTATCTTTGCAATTAGCTTCTATATGAAATAGGAGTGTCAATGTTACTTTTACTTTCTTTCACTACTTTTTTATTACTATTAAAAAATAGTTTTTTTTATTAAATAAGGGTCCTTTTTATTGTTGCAAACCTTAAAATTTTCATTTCTATTACAGAATTTAACTGGAAAATCTTTTATTAAATTAAACTACTAACATATTTCCCTTTTCCCCTCCTATTATTTACATTTAGTTATAATGAAGGTTTAAAATATGTTAGGAATATCATTATTAATTACAATTATGTTCCAGGTTATAACAGAACTGATCTGCTGATTGGAATCTTATCAATATGTGCACGAGTCAAAGGATGGATTTGGGCTCAAAAACACTTACTGCAAGATTATGTTCTTCCAAATTTAGCAACTTACTCCAAAGAAGAAGATGGTGCATGTGCTTTTTCATTCTTCGCTGATTTATGTGGTAAGCAAAAAAACTGTATTTAAGTGCCCAATTTTATTTTTCCTTTCTATAAACTATTCAATACATTTCTTTTTCTGATCAACATATATCTACATAGAAAACTTTACATGAAATTGACCAAATAAATTAGAATTTTTTGCACCATATTTTTTTATAGAAGCAAAAATATATGTACTTTGTTAAAATAAAAAAAATTAGTGTATGTTCTGAATTAAAAATGCATGAAATATTTACAATTACTTATTGGACCTAACAAAAAAATATCAGCTTTTACTTTAATTATTAGAAGAAGATTATATCCTTCAAATTAAATAATACTTGGTACAATCTTATTTCATTTCTCTTATAAATAGCAGTTGGTGAATTAAAAAGGCAGAATCCAAGTAGCTATTCACCATCAGCTTCAGAATTTTATTAATAACTATTTCTGTATATATAGATTGCTAGAAAAAGTATTAATATTTATAATAAAAAATGGTGAGATCATGTTAATCCACCGATGTTTTTAGTAAACTTTTGTTTGACAAACTATGCCATTTAAAACAAAGACTCTATTATAAAAAAAATTAACAAAAAAATGAATAGATAAGACCTGATGTTTTGTTTGATAAATTTATGATGTTTTTAATTATATGATTATCACAATTACATTTATCGTTGATTGTGACTTTGTTTGAAAAACACCATTAAGAATGTTTTTGCAAAAAAACTTAATCAAATTTAGTTGGGTTGTACTCTGAAGATAGTTTCCAAAAGCAAAAATTAGCAAATCATGTAAAAAAATTATTCATCAGTGAAAAATGTAATTAATCTGTACTCCTTTATTCAAGAAATAAAATGAAAAAAAAAGTTTACTGAATTTATTAGAAAACGATCTGACTGTGGTTGTGTTTTTATTCACTGTTGATTTCATTTCAAATCATTAAATATATTAATTTATTCTCCAATGCTCTTAATTGTTTTGAAAAATAATCCTTTTATTTTGCAAAAAAATGCTCATTATTAATTGAAAAACGTGTATGAATCAATGATTTAAGACTTAACCTTAATTATTATTTTTTTATTTTTTCATTTTTTCTTATAAAAAGAAGTGTTTTGTTGCTTTTTTAAAAATATAAAAATTGTCAAATTCATATTTTTAAAACTGGAAATTGAAATCAACCTACTTGTTGTAATGTGGTAGGCTTGAATGACATTTGGAAATGCATTACATTGCATTTTTCATGCAAAGACATTTCATATTTTGGTACTTTGTTTAACTCATACTGTTGACAAATCCTTGGCTGCTTCCACTGGGCTGAGCAATTGCAAGGACTGGTGGGGAATTCCATGGTCTGGAATATTTTCAATTCTAATCAACTTCTTAAGGCATAAAGTGAATTGAGATCTCCCATATAACTGTTTTAAATTTCCTTCTGAAGTTCCAAACTGATAGAAACCATACTGTATCACATAAATTATAATTATCAATGCACTGTGCAAATCATTTTACTTCGTGTTGGCTTCAGTAATAGGAACTCTTGCAGTAGTTTTCAAAGTAACAGTGAGAATTTTCTTTTGCTTTTATTTCCTCATTTATTGTATTTCCTCAAAGCACATTTCCATTCATTGAATTGGAAGTGTATTTCATACTTTGCTGCATTGTCATTAGGCATTTTATTCAATATTCAGGCTTTCGATAAAATGAATTTCATAATTTTCCAGTAATGCTAATAAAGTATTACACATATACTTTTCTTCAGGTTCACTTTCTCTTTATGGCCAGATTTGACGAACCTGCAAAACATATTCCTTAATTAAAATAATGATCGAGCTTTCACTTCTTTTAAAAGGACTTTAAAATATTTGTTGATAATTGAAGATGTGTATTTAACGAGCAACTACTCATATAAGAGTATTCAAAAATACCTACACTATCACAAATTTCAGACTCCTTTTCTAAGCTTACAATAAATAAAGGTACAATTGTGGTTTAACCTCTTGCTTAATGCACTTTCCCAAAATAACTAACCACGATCTTGTGCTGTGTCTTTCAGAGGATTCCTGTGGCCAATCTGAAAGATAAAAAGAACTACTAGCTTTGTCACATTATCGCCAACTTGGTTGAGCTTCTAAGCCTTTTTTTAGCCTCAGGCCAAAATGAAAAATAATTGCACAAATTTATTGCCATATAAAAACATCAGAATGTTATTTAATACTTAAAATTTCTTTCATTTGAATATTTATAATTGTTAACAGAAAGAAAGAAATTGTAAATTAAAAGAAAAAATAAAGTCACTTGAAAGAAATACAAATAAGAAAAAAATTGCAATAGCTCAATTAACAAAGTAAAGTTTTAGCACTTAAATGGAAGAAAGATATTAACATTCGACCATTATCATAAATATTAATTCCCCTTTATGGTTGCTTACACCTAATGCTAATAACATCAAATACAATTGCATGTTTTAGGTAATCAACAAGTTTGGATAGCTTTAAAAAAAGTAATATTTTATTCATTATTTAGATAAATACTATACAAACATAGAATATTAAATAAGTTGCATTTACCAAGTTTCTTGGAATGACTGGGCATGCTGCCGGATAAAATCCAAAACAAATCTGATGATTCATGGGAAATTCCTAAAGTATATTCACATAACGCCATCTTGGAAAGATGCCTTCTCAGACATCAGGCCGAGTATGAGTTGATTACACTGAAATGACGGTTTTCACAAAGTCACCATAGGAGCTTGCCCCAGTGCAAAAATGATCTTCAGGGGCGACAGAATAAAATAGGATCAGAGTCTGATATTGCCTCAACACATTTCAGAAAATGGCGCATTTTAGCAAAGCAATTGATCATTGGCCAAACAATTAGCGACCACTTTGACTGATTCTCCAAATACCTACTACACCAGTCAGATATAAGATTTTTGAATTTTCTATAATTATATATTTAATTTAAATGTTTTATCACGATATGAACATACTTTGTCGTTGATGCTTCAAAACTTAACAGTATAAAATAAGAAAAATAAAAATTGAGTAACTCTCTTTACCACAATATTTAATTTGTTCAAGTTATTATTGCAAATTAAAGACTTTTAATTTAATCAGTGAATCTAAAAATGCTAAATATTATTTTATTTTCGTTATGGTTTTGCAATGAGATAAAATGTTAAAAAGTTTACGTGCATTGATTACTTGAATAAAGCATAAATCTGCATAAAAAGGTAATATATTTTTTGAACAAAAAATAGTTTTTTTATTATTATTATTTGTGTCTATATATTAAATATTCTCTAGAGATGTACTTATAATGAAAAAAATGGAAGTTATTCTTGGTCATTATTTTGGTCTACTGTGAAATATTAATATTTAGGGAGGATTATTTAGTAACTGCTTTTTACAGATAGTATTTGAATCTGAATAGTCTTTTTAATGTATCCTTATGAATTATAGAGTGATGTGTAGTATATTTTGCTGAACTGGTGAAAGTGAAAGGTGGTATTAAAAGATATTTGACCAACCAATTTATGTTTATAAAGCAGTATGCATGTGTATTCGTTCAAATTCATAATTTGGTCCAATTAAGATGAAATTTGGCCATGTATTCTTTAAAATTTAAGAAAAATAAATGTCTTTTTTTCCATAATTCAAAAGTTAATTAAAATGAAGCGTTTTTGACATTTTCGCTACCTATTGCAAAAATATTTTACTATAAAAAGGATTTTTATAGATTTTTTTTTAATTTAAGAAATTCGCAATTAAATTATATTATTTAACCATAGTATGATTTTCTTCCTTAAATTTTTTTAAATATTTGATAATATTTTTAAATTTTACAATACTTTTAATTATTTTAACATTAAGTTAACCTAATTTTTCAAGTATTTTAATTTAAAAACCTTTAAATATTTTGCATTATTTTTTTTCTTTTGTAATGGTTAGTAGAATGTACTTAATTTCTATACTGAGTAAGCTATTTCTAAAGTAAATTTCATTTGTTTACAAATAAATATTTTACTTTTTAACATAGTTAAATATTATTGAATTTGGCGATTTTTATTTCAAATAAGTTTTGTATAGTGAAATATTTCTTAGCATTAGTCTCATATTGGCACTAAAGTTATGTAATACAGTTTTTTACTCTTCACAAAATTTAGTACTTTTTAAAAAAGATTCCAAAAATAAATTTGGTTTCCAGGAATTGGCATTTTTTAAAATTATTTTGTGATTATGTGCTTTGAACTTAATTTCTTTTTCAGATAATTTTTTTTCTAAATATTATATTATTTTTTCATTTAATATGTTTAATGACTTTTTTACTAATTTTTGTCACTAGCAAATATATATTGTTAAGTTTGATGATTCATGCGAAGTCACTTTTTTCAAAACACTTGATATTAAAAATGCATTATTTTAAATGTAGGCATGGGAAAAAGTATTCATTGTCATGTAAATTTCAAATTTCATGAAATTCATATTTTTTCAGTCTTTGCAAACAACAAAGATGAAGTTTTAAACATTTAGTAGTTTTACATCAACAGCAAAAAAAGCAAGGATTTATATGTAATTTCTTTGGATTATTAATCTATAAAGAAAGATAATTGTGTCAATTATTAATATGTTAAGTGTTAATTTTCAGTTCTTATAATTATCTCAAACTGAGATAAAAGAGAACTTTGATATATTTTTTCTAATTTGAAATTGTCTTTATTACTCTTCAATAATTTTTCTTAAATATAAGAACTATGCATATTTAAATTCATCTATTCATATTAAAATAAGATTCATTGAATGAGCAATGCATCTATTTACAGTTAAATTATGTCTGAATCTAATCAAATATTGCCAGTACCAAAATTAAATTCTTAATGTTCAGCCATTTTTTTAATGTTGTAAAAGTCATAAATTTATTCCCCTCTTAAGCACTTTAACATCTATACTGGGGCTTTATCTGGTATAATAAGATTTAAAATAACTTAAAAATTAACTTTTAAATTATGAATTATTAATGAAAAATAAGTAACCTATGTATTAATGAATCAAAAATCAATCTCAGTAATCAAAAACTTAATTCAAACTGACTTAACTGAATTGACGAATCATTTCAAATTATATAAATAAAAATTGTCTCAAGAGTTGTGGTGAATTTATTAAATAAAAATAAAGGTTTTTAGAATGGCATCCCTCTACACTAATTTTATGTGATGATTGTATGATAAAAACATTCTATAAAAAATTTCAGTAATAAAAAAAACTTAATATTTTTATGTACTCATTAATTAATCAAATATGTTATAGCTGATATTTGTTTTGATTGCCCTGATGCACAAACATCACATAGTCATCTTTTGAAATACTGGAAAAATTCTGGTGAGTTATTTTTATCTATTCTAACCATTTTAGATTTCTATAAATTTCAAATCACTTTATTTTTAAATGCTTTATTGAAATATTAAAGTTATTGCAGCATTCATATTTTATAATACTTTTTTTTTCTAAACAGTAAACTTTATTAATAAGTAATTTTGTTGCTAGTAGTTTTTGGCACTATGACAATTTTCTTCTATAAAGAAAATAAATTTAAAGACTTATTAATTTATAAAAAGATCGTCCTTACATAACTATTTTTATTTTACATTTAACAGAAAGAGAATTTGTACAAATTTATGCTGGTGCAGCTTTGTTGAAACTCTTACTGTTGAGGAATGATTTGTTTCCAGAAGATATGCAAGAATGGATAACACACCATCATGAAGATGAAAGAATAGTTACATCTACTAGAATATACTTTAATCTGAGACTAATGGAAGAAAAAGGTTTGAAACTTTATGGCACAATGGTCATTTAAATCATTTACCATTTTGTGCATATAAGATTATAATATTTAAAACTTTCATTTAACTGTGAAGTTCTGTTTAATCCCATATCTATATCCATTAATTCCATATCCATTCCAATCATATTTGCATCATTCATTACTGTACAATATTTCTCAACTGAGCTACTTCATTTATTTGTAAATATCATATTTGATTTGTCTTTGTATATTAATTTATCCTTTGTTTTTATCGAAAAAGAAATGTCTTGTTTCCTTATTTTGCAATTTTTAATATTTTCACTAAAAACCTGGTGATTCTTTTCAGTCATTTGTTTAACAGAATTTCTTAGTGTGATTATAGTATTCAATGTTGATATTGTGATAATAAAACATGCTCTGTGTTAAATCATCTACATGAATAAAATATTTAGATATGCATCTTGGTTTGTGTAAAAAATTTTCTTATAAGAAAAACTAAGAAGTGCAACATTTTCATTTGGTATTGTATAAATAAGTGATAGCAGCAATTACCTTATAACATTTTTGTATTAAGTGAAAGTCATATAAAGCTATTTGAAGAACTGATTCATGTGTAATATAAAAACAAACGTTATTGCCCTACCGTTAGATTTTATGCTTTTGCAAACTAAAATTGCATAAACATTTTTTTTTTTTACCTCTTTCAAAATCATATCGCCCTTTCTAAGAATTAAGTCAATTTATTTGGTGAATAACTGATTGTGGAATACTTTATTGTTTATCATATTACATATGTTCAGTTTCACAAAATTTTGTGTTCATATATATGAATGTATAATATAATGATGTGTGCTGAATGCGAAAACTTAATTTTAATTTCAAATTAGCATAATTTGCAAATTTGTGTCATAATGGAAAAAAAATTTCATTGCAACTATATAAGCATAATATATAATGTGGATTTTTGGGGGCACTACAAATGAATTGCATATATTTTCTAAACATATTAACACTGAATATTTAACTTTGTAATTGATAGTCATATTTTATTTTTACCGTTAGTAGCTAAGATTTCCTAGTTTCAAGTGCATTTTTTATGTAGTTTATGTTACATCAATATCTAAAAGATTCACAGATTTTATGATCAAAACAACTTATGTCATTGTAAATATGCTTACTTTGTATTGTCATGGAATTTGAATAGTGTTTGAATGCATGTAATAAACTGAATCCAAACTCATCAATTTCTTTGTGACTATTGTAGTTTTTACTGAGTAAATTGTGTTGTGAAAGAAATTTTATTTTTGTTTTTATTTGTAATCTGTACAATATGTTTGTATCATATAAAATAACAGAAATGAAATTCCTTCATTTATGAAAATCAGAGGTTCTTTACTTAATAATAACAGAAAATTTGAATTTTTTTTCTTAATTCATCATAAAAGTTAAATCTACTCATAAAATAAACAAAAAGAGAAAGAATTAATTAATATTTTGATTGGTAGCAAGCTGTCACCAGACACATGATATGACTCAAACACAAAAGGTGTGCTTTCTTTAGATGCAGTAGAATTTCACTCCACTTCTTAAAATTACTTTAAATCATTGAGAAGCAATGTATTCCTATTTTCTCCTTTCTTTATAAAATAATAAATACAATTTTGGGATAATTTAAACCTTCAAAACTCAATTACTTTAAAGTGGAATAAAGAGAGAATGTACTTTAAAATTGTAGTTAAAATATAAATGCATACATCTTTTATGACTTATATTTATAGTTAACACATTGTATATGGCTCACAAGTTTTTACATATTCATGCTGCAATTTCGTGTCCTTAATTATATTATGATCTGTGATTATAATGATTTAAGTAAAGGATCTAAAAACATATAGTGGTACACAATGTGTTAACATATATAATTATAATGTTGAATTTTAGATATGAAATTCACTTTACAAAACAAAAGTACTTCAATGTAAAATTATTAATTGCTATACTCATTAATTTTTGTATTACTTATACTGTGAACAATTATGTAATAACAATTTGTTATTCTTTTAGAAAGTGTGTGTGTCTTCAATCTCCTTGACAAATAAAAAATAAATGTGAACTGTTTGAAACTTAAATACTAGCTGAATTATTTTTACTCAAAATTCTGTAATCCAGTCCTCTTGGGATAGTTAGTTTAAGCCCTGTTTAAAAATGCAGTTGCAAACAAATGCAATACATTTTTGATTTCTGCCATCCAAATCAGTTTTTACCCTAATATATAATTTTCATGATTTTTGTTATTATTCACATTATATCTTTCACAGATTGTTTTTGTGCTTTTATTTTTGACATTCAGACTTTATATCATTTACTTATAACTCTATCCATATGCTCGTTGTATCAAAGTCAAATCTAATCTGTGCACTATAAAACCCCAAACAACAACAATGCCATCAACCATTGCTTTATATATTTGTATTGCATAAGTAAATTTACAATCAAAAAAATTATTTCATATTCTCCTTTTATCTCTTGTACTGATATATATGAAAAATATAAGTATAGCTATCAAAAGAACAATAACAGGAAGAGCTACAGTAAAAAATCTTTTCTTGTTTTCAACAAAATCTTTCTTCCGTTCTCTTTTTTCTTTCTTGCTTTCTTTTACTTTTCCTTTCAGCTGGCGCATTTTTAAAAAATGAACTGAAATAGAATATAAGAAACATTAATATAACATCAAGGTTGTGATCTTAAACCAGAACTATAATTGCTTCTTTTCACCAATATATTTTAAAATTGCATGTTTGTGTTAAATATTAGAATTTTATCTAATATTTTAAAGTATCTATAAAAATTAGTGTATTAAGATGCAAGTTATTTCACCTTGAAGAAATTTAGAATCAAATATATGTAATACTATAAACTTTTTAAACATCCAAAATAGCAAAAAAGATAATAATAATTATTATTATTACTCTGTTCTTTCCTTTATTTGCCATTTGGATTTTCTCATCATTAAGAAAAATATTTGATGGATTTAATTTTTCATTCACATTCAAATAAAATCTATTAGAATTTATTTACGTTTCAACACAGAATGTAAATCTTGCCTTAAAATTTTTTACTCTGATGGTCTGAATGATTTGATCAATTAGTAAAGCATAATTGATAGCAGTATAGTCATAGTTAAGCTTCGGCTATTATTTATAAATCTTTTCCAACTCTTTATTTTTAAGTTACTTATGAAAAAATTAAAGCATAATAATAGTGGAATTCTTATAAATGTATTTTTATCAGTAATAAAAAAAAACAATGAAATATATCAAGAATAATTTCATGAATCTAAATCAGCTCTCAGAATTTTTTACAAGTACTGTTATATTTTATCAAATTTTTTTAATGTGAGTACTTAGAATATAATTTAAGAACATTTTTTTCCCTTGAATACATTTCTGTTTTTACTGAATGCATTGTTTACCCAAACTGTTAAAGAAACATGAATAGTAAAAGCTAACAATTACATCATATTAGAGTGGGTAGATAAGTGTTTTAACCTAACAAGAAAAAAAATTAAAACAATCTGTTTAATGGTTATTTTTTTAACACAATCCCCTTTCAAAGATTTACACTTTTCTCCAGCAGTATGGCAATGCTTGGATCCTCTCTGAAAGAGCTTTTCTCTAAGGCCAAAGTAGACATTTGTTAGCGAGATGACTTCGGTATCGCAACAGAATTTCCATCCTGCCAAATATTTTTTTAGGGGGAGGAAGAAGCTGCTGTCCGAAGGAGCCATATCTGGAGAATAGAGTGTTTGAGGAAGAATTCAAAACTTCAGTTCATGAAGTTTTGCTGTCACAATGATAGTCCTGTGGACAGAGCCATTGTCCTAGTGAAACAGGGCTTCCTTCTTAGCTAAACCTGGTCTTTTATTTTCATTTCGGAATGCAGTTTATCCAAAAAAAATTAGCATAATATGCAGCGTTGATGGCCCTACCATTTTCTAAATAACTCAATTATAAAATTCCTTTAGCGTCCCCCTCTTCCTCCCCTCATATGGTTGTCATAACCTTTCCCACAGATGACGCACTTTTTGCTTTTTGTGGTGCTGATTCATCTTTCCTTATGAACTATTTTGATTGCTGCTTGGTCTCTACAGTATGTTAATAGATCCATGTCTCATCCACAATAACGAATCGCCACAAAAAAAAAATCAGCTGGATTTGAGTTGTACAGCTCCAAATATTGTTTCGATATAATCTTGCTCGGCGGTTTTAGATCCAAGGACAGGAAAGGCGGCATCCATCTTGCTGACAATTTTCTCATACGTGAAATATCGGTTAAAATATGTTTTGTTGCTTCTTTGTAAATACTAAATTCAGTAATCTCTGTCGATTTCGATCAGTGGTCATTCACAACACAACAAACGATTTCATGAGTAGTGGCTGATTTTAGTCTTCCAGAACGCTCCGCATCCAGAGTGCTTATACGACCGCGTTTAACCCTTTGCGTACAAAAAGTGATTTGACCTCAAATGATGATTCAAAGGAACATTTAAATTATTAATAATGTTTCTTAGTTCATATATGCAACATGCTCATTACACTTTTGATTGAGAATTTTGTTGACAATAACCATAATCATTATACATAAATACTGACGTGAATTCTGCATTTTCTCGAGGTTTTAGGGCATTACTAGTCTGATCCTACTTTGATCCTTAAACCCCTTCTTAATGTCTTCAATTCTTTGCTACTTTGTACATGTGAAATTTATTCTTTTAAAAAAATAGCATCTTTTATATTCCATTCTTTTATCAAACAAAAAGGTATGCAATTATTGATTCTCATAAATAACATTCTTTAGTTTGTATGTATATAATTCTAGCACTTAAATAAAAATATTTGTGCCTGAGGTGTCAAAAATCAAAAATAAATAAATGAGAGAAAGGTGTAATTTTTTATAGAAAGGCTTTTATTCTTTAATGACCAAGTAATTATAGGCAAAAAGCTACATTTTTTTCCAAGTGATATTTCAGTTATGTAAACAGTCAATTATGGTTCAACATAATTTTTGATGCAATTAGGATTAAAAATATTCAGTATGACAGCGGGTATTTAGTCATAAGATGTAAGGCATATTACTTTCCACAGCATCCAAGGCCATTTCAAGAATAATAATTCGCGGGATATAATGAATAGCTTTCAACAAGGCGAACCACATCAGCCAAATATGAAAGACATTCATAACTTTTAAGTAACTCTATCGCCAAAATTAACAAGGTGTAACTTTGGAGATATCGATTGCCATGCATATGAAAAAGGGTAAATGATTACATAATTTATTAAAATATTGAGGATCCCTTTTACTTTAAGGAAATGGACAGTAACACATATTTATTTATTTTTGCCAAGGTTATATAGTAGTTTTACAATCATTTCATCAGTATAAAAGAAAATCTCTATAATACAAGAAACAATTTCTGCACATCATAGATTTTTGCCCAGTAGTATTAAAATGGATAATTAATGATGAGGGCATCAATTATTCTTTCCCATAGATAATTATTTCCAAAAAGTTAACATTCTTTTCATACTGTAAATTTTGGCAATAAGCCTTATTTACATCTGATGTAATTGCTTATTTATGCAGAGGATAATCCAATATCTCACAGTATTCTACCAAATGAAAAGATTTGGAATTTTTTATACCAGCAGTCACAAATAGTGTTAACCCATAATTTAAACTCCTGGGACAAATAAAGCTCTATCTTTTGTTAGAAAACGTGACTGTTAAGGAGGAGTGAATGCAATCTTGTATTTGAATCACCTTTAAATGAAACTTTTTTTAATTCATTCTCTGCCATTTGGATTACTCAGTATATGATAAATTATTCCCAAAATTTCAATATAATTTTAAAAACTTTTTATTATTTGTTCAATTTTAGTATTTTTAATCAGTTTAAGTAAGTAGATAAATTCAATACATAATTAGTTTTGCATAAAAATTGAGTAAATACAATACATTTTCCCCCCTTTAACATTTAATTTTTCATAAATTTACAAAACATTCATATCTAAAGGTTCCCCTCCCATATATCTTTATAAGTTCCCAAATACGTTAAATGATAAAATTTTCATTAATAGTAACTGAAAACTCTAAATGCTTATTTCACTTCAAAGACAGCACATGAATTTCCAACTACATAAGGAAAACTTCACTAAGATCTCATAATAAAGTTATGATAAACATCTAACTGCAAGTAGAAATTAATTTCAATAATGCATATATGCATAAAATTTTATCTGACAAATTATTTCTCCTTATTTGTCAGTTTTTCATAACTTCTGGAAAGTGAAAAATAATAAAATTAATGAAACATAAGCTTTGCTCCAGTTCTTAATTTTAGTAAGACAGCTTTGAAAAATTCCTTACAGATTGTTTTATAACCTAAAATTACTCAATAAAATTTCAACAGCATTCTAATTCTTAGCTTGAATAATGAGTTACATCTGGTTTGTCTGAAAAAGAATATCATCTGCATAAATGTGTTGGTGCCCTACAGAAAAGAATATTTTATCTGAAATCGACAAATTCAACAGAAAAAAATGTGCGCCTGGTAGAGATTATTATTATTATTATTCTAAAACTCTAACTGATTAAAGGTTAAGTAATATTAGTGTTGTGTGTACCAGAATTCTCAAAGATTATTTTTACATCATTTTAATTCAAAAATTTACTTCTTTTTAATAATAAAAATTTATTTGCTATGTAACTTTTTTTGAATATCAATATTTTTTTGCATTATTTTTAGCAATATGTTTTATTGTAATAAAATTCAAACTGTTTTCAATCTTTTACCACACTTTCACTTGCATGATTTTCTTTTTTTGCTGAAAGCAATAAAAAAATTAGAACAACATGCAATTAAAATTTAGATATGACAATACTAAGATTTTATTTGATATGACTCCATGATGTAATTTCATTTATGAAATAAACAGAAAATATGTATTAAAATAACACAGATATTAATTAATATATATTTAGGTTTACAAATACTTATTTTGGCAGAATTATGAACATTAAAGCTATGCATAAGAAATTTAATAAAAATTACACTCAGCAAACATTCTGGAACCAGATGGCACAAAAGATAATACATAGAAATGACTTTTTTAAATTTCAAATTATTACACTGCTAATTTATGACAAAAATTTCTGAATACTCAAAGAGCAATTCTTTACTGTTCTATGATCCAATTTAAAATGTTGCAATAATTGGAAAAAAAATCAATAGTTAAAAGTTTTCAATAAATTAATAAAAACCACAAATATTATTCTAATTTTTCAACAATTAAATTATTTAAAACATGTATAATTTAGTTGCTATAAAATTAAAATGTATTTGAATAATTATATTTTTTAATTTCTTTTTAATTTATTATTTTTATATTATACTTAGCATAAAAGACTAATTGTTTAATAAATGAAAAATAATTCTATTAATCAATTGTTAAACCTAATTAAAATTTTAAAGATTCCTTTCTTATCCAGATTCAATTTACATTTTTACAGTAAATGTCTTATACTTGCTTAAAAAAGGAACTCATTATTTGCATTAACCAAGAAATAAAACTTTTTACAGTGATAAAGGAGAAACCCAATTCTCTAATAATAGTGTCATAATAATTATTATAATTGCTATAAATATATTTTTAATTGCTTATCTTAAAAAGGAATTGAAGATCGTTTTCTTAAATTACAATATTCATTAGAAAAGTTAATAAAATTCAATATTAATAAGAAAAATTAATATTGAATTCATAATAATTATTTATTGCTGAACCATTTGAAATTTTTATCCTTTGCTTTAAATTAAATTAATTTTTTTAATCTACAGGTTTGGTATGGAAGTTGAAACAATGAAATGTAACCAAATATCACACAGAAATAGTTTATTTTCTAAGCAATGAGTTGATTTAAATTATTGAAAAATTTATATACATAGATATGTATATGTTATTATGTAGATACATTAAAAGATTGCAAAAAACAAAGATTTTATTTCTCTCTCACTGTGCATATATATATACTCTCATTGAAGTTTCATTAAAATTTAAGTTTCAAGGTACTTTATATCTTCATAAATTAAAAAATATATAAATTCATTAAACATAATTTTCAAATAATCAGTTTTAAAATGTACATCATTTTTTCATTAGAACAATTTTTTAAATATTTAAAAATATTAACTTCCTTTAATGCAGTACAAATAAGAATTTTTTTTAATGTTTAATCATATAAATCCAACAGGTGATAATTTACAAAATTTAACGTAATCTTAAATATTTACCTTAAATGCCAACTTTTAACAGCCCAGTGTATTGAGTGCAGAAAATTTTGAATGTTAAAGAATCCGGATATCGACGATTTTATGATCTGATTTTGGAATAGAGTATTCAGGTCGATGCATTTGGTGACAGCTGTGTTGTTGACACTGGTAGTGACAGGCAGCCTTATAACAAAACCGAAACACGTATGTCGGTTTCGATTAACAGCTTTATGTTCGTATAAACTCACAAATATCTATAAATGAAATAGTCATTCTAAAGTACCACCTTGGATGATAAAACTGATTTAAAATTTATAAATTCATGGAAAATGCTAAATACATTGATTTTACAGTGTAATAAGAGTTTTGCTTCATCTCAATGCTTTCAACATTTAATATCAATGGGCTAGAAAAAGATCGGAAGACATAAAATGTATTTTAAATATCACGCAGAATGTCACGTTTAGATTCTAAAGAAGAGCATCCCTCAATCAATAAAAATTATATTGGTTCATATTATTCTGTACTACTGCTCTTTTTAATTTTATATTTGAAAGAATTTAGAATAAGTATATAAAACGCCTGGATCCCTTCCAATACTTTTCATGGCTCTCTCTCTCTCTCTCTCTCTGTGTGTGTGTGTGTGTGTGTGTCTTCTTTTCTTTGTCTGTGCTGTGATATCACCTTTGGTATGCATTTGTATAACTGGCGTCATCTGTTGATAGCATATTGAACTAAAATGGAACATAAAAAGCAACAATTTATTTTATATCCCCAAAAGTACTTCATAAAAATTAATGTTTAATTAATTGTTTTAAATAAAATTTAAAAAATAAAGAAATAAATTAAAAAATAAATAAAGTTTTTGTTTCTGCTTCAAACAAAACTTATGTCTTAAAAAAAGTTCTCTTGATTATTTTTTTTTTCACTTAAAATAACACCGGCCGCTTGAAGTTTATGCTCGGCAGTTGAAGAAGGCAAGGAGGCAGCGCATGGTTAGAAAGGTTGAAAAATGCTGTTCGGTGAATGGCAAATAATTGTTCCGTTGGGACAACTACACGCTGCGAAAAAGACACTTTATAGAGATCGCACCGACAAGGGTAACCTCAAATGAGTACAATCACAGCGCAGTTTACAAAAGAGTAAGTAATGTGAACTTCAGTGTGATTGGACTACTGAAAGGCTGACGTAACCAAATAACACCCAATTAGAGATCGCTCCGACCAGGGTAACCTAAAATGAGTACAATCACAGCGCAGCTTACAAGAGCATCATTAAGCTGATGTGAAAATTGCTGTGATTGGACTCCTAAAAGGTTGACATGAGTGTGGCGATTTTTAAGCTTATAACTTTTATTTACATTTGTGAGTCGTATCGCAATCTTGGCTCTGATTGTAGTATATTCTGGTTCCTATTTAAATTACACTGTAATCTTTCTGCTGAGTGTCATTAAGGGCTTACAATAATTATAAATTCAGGATAATCGATGAGTATAGAAAAAAAAGTCTGACATTTTTTTTCTTTTGCTTTAAATTCCTTATTCTATTTAATTAACTTTTTTGATTAATTTCATTTGTAAACAATTAACTATGTTTATATTTTGTTGAATTAACGAAACAGTTTTTTACATATTGTGAGTGAAATAAGGATTCAAAAAGCAATGAAAGATTAATCAACTGTTTGTGTGATTCTTTCTTGTGAAGATTAAGCAAAGTGATGTACAAAAATATTTTTATGTGTAAATTAATTTTTTATGATGCATTTTACATTTTAAAATCAACTGAGTAATCTGGACATGTATTTTCTCCTCTATATTTCAGAAGTGTTGAATAATCATTGGTGCAAGTGGCATCGACTGTCATGAAAATTTTTATATCGAATTTTGTATAAATATTCCCAAAATAATTTTGCAATGATACTCAAATTATTCTATATATCATTTTCTTTCATTTATTAAATAGCTATCAATTTCAATATGAAGTAAACTACAGAAAAATCATATATGTGAATAAAACTTTAGTTTTCAGTAGTGTATTAACCACATTTAAAGATAATTGATCATAAATTCTTTCATTTTAAAATCATGACTATATTTATCAGCAGTAAGCAGTTAATATACAAATACATAATTTATATATATAGTTTAGTCAATAATTTGTAAATAAAATAATATTTTTTATATATTATGCAGTATAACCCTACAGATATTTTTTATTTAATCATAACATTAATTTAGATTTATTTAAAAACAGTGTTTCTTTAATTTTAAATAAAAACTGAATTTAAAAGTTATTTAAAGGTTGTTTATAACATATATAGTTATTTGTCTTATAATAAAAATAAAAATATAAATTTTGAAAATTTTCTTATTAAAATTTGAAATGTTTCTCTGGAAGGAAAACTGACATTAAATGTATGTTAATGATTATTTAAACCTAGTTTTCACGTATCTATGGTAAATAAGAGAAAGATTTGTAAGTAATTTTATAATTTTTTTTGTATAATTTTACATGGTTAGTATGATATTTAATAACCAAACTAATGCTGCAAAGTTTTCTTTAATAATTATTCAATCATATGGGTTTAAAGGATCTTGCTGTAAATTCACAATATGCATAATAGAAAACATGTAGTTCACTCCTATTTATTTTACACTGGTTCATAAAAAAGATTTTAGAATCAGTCAAATCAATAACTCACTTATATGAATCTCTTTTTCTTTGAGGTTAATTTAAACAGTAATTATGTCTTACTTTTTAATGAATTCTTATTCTTCCATAACATTATGATAAATAAAAAGTGATTTAACAAATTGTTTTCCATTTTATTTCAAGCTGTTTAATTTATGACAAATTTTACAATGCATTTCCTTTTACTTCATCAAGTGAAATGCATTATTATCAGGTCATTTTATAAAAATTTTATTTAGAAAATTTCTCTTGTTGTTAAGTTGGGATATTATGTTTACATTTAATTTAACAGCATTTATGTACTTTTCATTACTCTTTAGCTTTATTTATTACTTTTTACTCTTTAGCTTTATTTATTACTCTTTACTCTTTAGCTTTATTTATTACTCTTTACTCTTTAGCTTTATTTATTACTCTTTACTCTTTAGCTTTATTTATTACTCTTTACTCTTTAGCTTTATTTATTACTCTTTACTCTTTAGCTTTATTTATTACTCTTTACTCTTTAGCTTTATTTATTACTCTTTACTCTTTAGCTTTATTTATTATTTAAACTGAATAATATTATTCAGTTTAAAGATCAATATTTAGTTTTGTTTGTCTTCAATCCTTAATTACAAATTTATTTACTGTGCAAATTCTTTCCAATTCAACAAAATATAATGTATGACAGTTACCTGATTGACAATGACTTTATAAAAAATTCAGCTACTATACCAGATTTTCATTTTTTTGAATTATTTATTTTGAGGTTGCTATATTGTAATTTTATCTGCATTTTTTCAATGATTATGTCTCTGTTTTCTAAATATCTCATGTTGGAAAACAGAAACAATATTGAAGTTTTTTTATGTTTATTAATATTCTACTTGAAAATGTTGGATTGGAAAGTGGAAAATTAGTTAAGGAAGACTGGCAGCTGTGGCAAACTAGATGATCTGTTCATCTGCGATTGCAGTTATTTGTATGCATCACAGATGTGATAGATCTTCTTGAATAGATATGCCAAAAAAAAAAAAAGTATTCACATGCTCTTAATGTAGTATTGATTTTCATACTGTATTGAGATTTCCAAATAACTCCTTTAAAAAATTTTAAGTAGTAGCATAGTTATTAATATTTTTATGTGTATGCATCAGTTTTGATCTATTTACAATAGGAAATTGAAATGATATTATTTCATTCTTTAAAACTAACTCAAAAAAAGGTCATGTATGTAAATAATTTCAGCTACACTTGCAATTTTTTTTAATTTCAATTTTTAAATTGTGCCTGTTTAATTTTTTTATTTCAATTTTAAATCTTATTTCAATATATAAGTTGATATTTTCTAAAAATAGAATAAATACCTTAATTCTTAGATAATTATAAATGCATTTTAATCTTGAGTACTAAGAAAACAAATTTGAATGTAATATGATTTTGTAAAATTTTTTATCAATAATTCAATTATTATTTAATTTAGCAAAAATTCAAGTAAATTGCAATAATGCCTACAATATGAAGTTCATTTAATTCTATTTTTTAAAGTTATTATATATGTATTTTATTGAAACTTTTTAATGTAGAGTGGAAATTGGAACTTATGAAATCTGTACTATTGTTGTTGTTTTTAATTTTTATTTTTAAATAGAATTCAGAATAGAAAGTATAGCTTTTGAAAGATCAAAATATAAATATTTTTTGCTGATACATGTTTTCTAATTCACTTTCCATTCAGTACAACTTAAGTGATTATCCTTCTTTATATTACTCTATAATCTATAAATGAAAGTTACTCTGAAATTCTAACTCATTCCTCTCCCTTTCAATTTGGGTTTACTGTTACTTTCATTGTTAATTTTCTTGATTTTTATTCTCTACTGATTGTGTACCACAGTGTGAAAGTATTACTAAAATTCTGTTTTTTCAGTTGATTATCTGTTTCTGTAGTTGAAGCACTAAATTATGACTTTTAATGTGAAGGTTGAACAACTGATCAACGAATGCGGTTTAGTTCTTTTAAGCTAAAACAATATCAATCAGTCTTTTCTTTATTTAATGAAAAGCTTTAATATTTAATGCTATTTACCTCTAATGTTTAATTCTGATGCGACAGTGTGACTCTTCTTTTCTGCTTGAATCAAACAATTGTAGAATAGCATGATTCAATTGTCTCCATTATTTAGTGAAACTGATATTATCAAAGAAGATGTATAGGCAAATTTCCCCAGTTTAATTCAAGAAAATGGCGAATTGAAATTTGGTTACATGTTTTTTGCAACAAATTTGAGGATTTCCATCAAATTGTGTATGAAATCCATTGGTCAGAAGTCTGCCTGGTAGTAAAATCGATATAAAATTTGGCATTTAAATTATATAACGAATTTTGTAATCGAATATCTAAATTTGTAATCTAATTAGATACTTTTTAAATTTTTAATTCAATCCGCCCAAGTGTCGAATGTTTGTAGGTCTGTGTTTTTGCATATATGTAAAGGCGATTATATAAAAGCACGACTATGATCAAAGAAATTCAATTGTTGATCGTTTTATTAAAATGCATTCTGTGTCCATTGTGCTTCACTGTAATGTGAAGCACAAAATTCATATGCGGTTGTCTAAAAATGAATATTTGTGCCGTTGACGGTACTGTCCAATGTCCGTTATTTTATTTGGGGAGCGAGGTGGTGTCTTTAGTGGAGAATATGCTGGGAAGTTACACTTAGTCAATGGGCTACTCTTGTTCAGTAATTTTCATATTTTGAATATCCAAATGTACATAATTAGATTGATTCTACATATAATAAACACGTCGTTCGAAGATATAATCTACTTTCATCAATAAATTGCCTTGCGGTTTTTGAACAACCAGCTTACATTTCCTTTCAGCCTAAGATTTTTACTGAAGCGTATTTAAATTTTTTTGTAAAAAGTTTTTCATTTTTTTGAAGAGGTGGGGGGAGCAATTTTTTTTTCTATACAAAGATTTAAAATTTTATAATATAACTTGGTCAATAAATTTTTAAAGAAAAGTTTCATATGAGGTTTTTAAACGTTTTGGTTCGGTTTTAAAGCGTTGACATTAATACCCAAACATTATTTTTCATCTAATTTCCATTTACTTGTTAAATTATTTATAAAAACTATTTTTCCAAATTTAAATAATACGTCATATATTACCATACAATTTTGTTATTTGTCAGATGCGATTCAATAATAGAGAAGATAACGTTTGAACTCATCCTCTAATACCGTAATAACCAAATCCACTAAGCAACTAACAACACTGTTTGAAATATTTTTTATTTCGGAAATAACCTTTCTACGAAATGTGGGTTAAAATTTTATAATCAATTATCGTCAGTATTGCATCTTAAAAATAATACTACTTTTAGAATTCTAATTAAATTTTTAAATAAGTTTACTCATTATATTTCTAAAAAAAATTTCATTTTTATTTTGAACTAAATCATTTTAAAAGGATTTTGAGACAAATATATACTTTAAAAACACCTATAACTTGCAACTTATTTTTATTAATCTTTTAAAATATTATAACTTAAAATTTTGTCAAACCACGAGATTAAGTAATATATTATGTTTTCAAAATTTTATTTCTATCAAAGCATTCCATATATGAAATAACCAATATTTAAATCTTCATTCAATGCTGAAATATAAAAGTTTGCTAAATAAATTCAGAATTGAAATATATTTTGCAAGCTTTCAACCTTAAAATTTTACTTTAGTTCATCTTATGCATTACTTTTCTAGTGTAAATCGTTATGCTGTTTGATTTTTGCATATTGAATTTCTAGAAAGGTAGTCTGATGTTTTGTATTATATTATTAAGATTAGTTTATGGGCTAAAGTTTCATGTTATTCCAAAAATATGCATATGAGCACATTTTTGGTAATAAGTAAATCTTTTTTACATCGTTGAAATAAAAGTTGGAGCAAATATCTACATTGAAAATATCCTTATTTTTCCTCTTATTTTTATTAATCTAAAATGCTATTAAAACAATCGTTTGTCAAGCTTGAATAATACGGCATATGTCTGTAGCTGACTTCCAGAGCCATTTTTTATTGCCAATCTGTTTTCATTCATTCATTAAATGCTGCAGATTTTATAAACTTTGCATGTTTTGTTTTGTTTTGTACTTCAACAATTTTATTTCACGCATATTATTTGTGGAAAACAATTTTTAAAAAAATATCCTACTTCATATCCAACGGAAAAATCAAGTATAGAGCTGCCCAAAATTTTTAATGTTTCCTGATAGTAAATCAGCAATTCTCCCTTTTTTTTAATCCAAGAAAGATTAAAATAACTGAAGACACAATTCTTTGATTCCTCGATCCCTGCCCCTCCCTCTATTGTTTATACAAAACACGATAGTTCCAATTCTAATTCTTTTTTAAGATACTTCAAAAATAACCTAAGGTATCTTCTTCTTCTTATTATTATTTTGCCGCCAAATTATCTTTTTTTGACAGATTATCATCACTTTAATCAGAAGCAAGTAAAATTGCTTGAATATTATCTTCTTTAGTGATTTCATGCTTTTTCAAGCCAATTTTGAACCCATAAGTTTTCAAAACATATATAATATATATATTAAACATATATAATATATTCAAAAAATATATATTGGTCATCAAAATTTCCGACATCCCTTTTACAGAATAAGGTGATGACTTCTTTCCGGAGTAACAAGATCCACAATACATTTCATGCGAAACCTGCTTTGTAATTTGCCGCAGTGATAATCCAATAGTTTGCTTTTACATCCTTACATTAGCTATAATACAGAAAAGAGTTATGGCCGGAAAACTTGGCGTGCATTTAGAGGGGCTATAGAGAATGCACGTTTCTCGAATTGTTAAGAGAGTCATTAAGTGATATAATTAAAGGTCCTTTTCTACGAAATATTCGCTTTTTTTCTCGGTGAAACTTATAAATTTGCTTTAAGAACGCTAGTAACATTTTTTAAAGTTTAATTCAGAATAGGGGGTAGATTAAATTTAGATGGAAAATGGTTTGCCATATATCTATATTAATAAAAATGGAACTCGAAATGCGTTGCTAAGCGCAAAACTAGAGAACGGCTCGACCGATTCGGCTAATTTTTATTTTAATATTTTCGTTAAGACACGAGGATGTTTCTTATGGAGAGAAAAAATGAAAAAACTGCGAGAAAAATAGTTAAAACGATACTTTTCTTACTTTCCCGCCAAAAATCTTCATTTCCTTCCCCCACACCGAGTAAGATGGCAGGAAGTAATAAATAATTATTTGTTTAGAAAGAAATGCGCGAAGTCAGTTGGTTTTCATTCATAGATAACGGGATGTTTAAAAAAGAAAGAAAATAGTTGCTTTTATTATTAGTCTGTATGGATATTTAATCTATGTCTGCTCAAAATAAAGTCATATTAAAGTAATAAATAAAGAATAAAAAGAATAACAGAGGGCAAAAAGGGTTTGTAAAAAGAAAAGTAGTGAAGAAAAAAAGAATAGAAAAATAAGGAAAAGAAGAGTGTGTGTGTGTCACCATTACTTCTTCATGAGCGGCATTTTCTAAGCTGTTTTTAAACTTTGCATCGCTCGAAAACCAATCGTGTCTTTATTTGTTTAGTGTGTTTACATTTACGAAAATTCGAATCTCATTATTCTATAAAAACGTAGAATTTCAGACCTTTCCCTCCACCATTTAAGTAAAATATCAATTCCGGGACAAT
>JAOUZG010052814.1:2423707-2593525 GCA_026289955.1 Argiope argentata
TTATTTATTAATATTAGAGATTATAAAGAGAATAATGTAACGTTGAAAAGATATATGTAGATCCAAATCTAAAAAATAACATCATTAAAATCGAATATTTTCAAAATCTACTACAATTTAAAATAACAATATAGTAATACAGAGAAAATAATATTTTATTGAAAAAAAATTTCGCGCCAATATATATCATGAAAATTTTTGCAATTAAACTGCCAAAAAACTATCTAACTCAAAAACTCTCTTTCTCCTACCAAACGACTCAGAAAATCCGATATTTTGCTGTTAATTAATAAGAAATAAATACTACGAAAAAAAAATCCAATTTTATGAATAAAGTAATGAAACTCGGAATTATAACCAAAGAGAGCGTTTGTTGGTATTTTTTTTAATTATGAAATTGGATAAAAACACTGCACAAAAGACGTATCAGCCAATTTTCAAACGATCTGCAAAATCAAATAAGGAAAGAATATTTAGTTTGCTATTTTATAATTAAAACTGTTTCAAGAACTTGTATGGTGGAGATTCAGCTTCGAAAAATAACTAATACTTATTTAAATACAGTTTCTGAAACAATAAGCATTTTAAATAATTTATTTTTAAAATTTATTATTTTTATATACTTCTCGATATTTTGCTTTAAAATAAGTAGTTTTTGTCACTATGTTAGAATTTGTAACTTAAAAAATCCGGCACCTATTTATTACTTTTAAAAAATTAAGCTATTATCCTGTCAGAACATGATATTGATTTAGGAATTACGTTTTGTGCCGTCAACAAAAACCCGTAGGCGAAAAATAAAAAAATCCCTGGGTGAAAAATAAAAATTTTATTATCTGCACGAGCATCTCAAAAAAATCAGCTTTTAATAACACGTTGCCATTATTTTCACAAAAGCTCTGATTAAAAAAAAATAAAAGTTCATTACTACCGCAAATAAAAGTTAAAAAATGTCATTTTGAGCATGTGATTATATGAAATGAAATACGTCGGAAATGCGATATTTTTTGAAACAATCAATGCGAGACACAGTTTTTTGGATTGTTTGCAATACTAAAGGGACTCGTTCAAAGAAATAATTAAAATTAATAAAAATATGATTTAACTCGCACGAGCACGTGGTGCTTGGCCGTTCAAGAAATTTTATTCTGATATGATACATTAAAATATGCATAGTAGATTTCATTGTAATCTTTTTTTCTAGTTTTTTTTATTATTATTAAACACATACGATTTCAAAAATGAAAAAAATTATGAGCTTGTTTGTATAATTACAAGACACAGTGCATACAATTCATAGTATATGTACAAGCAGTTTCGTCTTTTAAATCTTTTATTGTTCAAAAGGCTGAAGTACTTAATCCCATGAAGAAACTACGAAATCGTAAACCTATGTTTGAAAACAAATGATACACTGATATAATGAATTATATTTGTTCCACTATCACTCCCTTATCCTCTTACTTTGTGTGGGAATAAAACCTATTCTAAACTTAAGATCCCCTTACTAACAATTAAAACCGTTAAGTCCGGTCATTTCGCTATAATTAATTTTATTCAATGAGAATTTCATTTTTATTGCTGAATACAATGTTGCTTAGTTTGGATGTTTATCACTTAATCCCAGAAAAAGAGATCCGCAGCTATTGGCCAGAAAAATAAAGGCAGGTATCAAATATAAACACTATATAGAATGGAGTATGTAATTAACCTTTCTGAGAAAAGAAATAGAAATAGAAATATTTTCTTCTTGAAAAGAGTTTGAAGTTTCAAATCCAGCTTCTTCATCATCACTTATATCTAAAACAGATTCATCTGTATCTTCAAACAGCATTTTATTAATTTCTTCTTGAGTTAAAATTTTCCGATACCCCGACATTTTAGCAAGAAAGTTTAGTAGCTGGTGAGCAGAAATTGTACAGTAAATAAAGTATCTATCGTCAAACACTTTCTTTGGGCACTAATTAACAGTGACGGTGGGAACGGAAGCACCACCCAAACCGTTTTACGACCCTGCTAAGAAAAGGGGAAGAAAAAAAAGCAGGTGGCATTTCGTCCCCTCGGCCAATCCGTGGATGTCTGTACTAGTATGTCCTGCTGTCTCCGTCGCACTGGGAGTCAGAAGGTTAAGAATTTTTAAGTAAATTATTTCTTATCAGTAGTTTAGTGAGCGTTGCGCAAGTATAGAACAGTACTCCCAAGACCGGCTATCTGGGTGGCGGGGGGGGGGGGGGAGGCTATGCCCCTGGACTCCGTGATTCCGAGGGGCCCTAACTTAATCAAGAGTTGAAATTATGTTTTCAGCGGTAATAGCTGGATAGAAAGAAGAGAAGAAGAAATTAAACTGGAAAAATCTGAGGGTTTTGAAAGGTTATGAAATTTACAAACACGTAACCGATTAGTGCAATTACGCAACATATTATAAAGTACAATAATTTGCTTCACCTATTGGGCTAAATCGCATATGTTATTTTGATAATTCATACCACGAAATGCTTAATATAGTTAGATTTAGTCGTGTACATGCTAAGGAAGTATCCCTCTGGGTGTCCGGACTCGGTTTCCAAAAATAAAATTAGTTTTTCTTCCTTTATGCAAAATTTCAAAAAGTCGGCATAAAAAACACAATCTTGCTATGAAAGTGCAGAAACTGTGAAAATGTTTGAAGAACCCTACGTTTATACACATATAATTGAATCGGAAAAATTACGAAGATATCAATGAAAAATCTTATCAGGTCCATATAAGTGAATCAAGTTTGTGAAAAAACATTATAATTGGTCAATTTAAAATGTTTTGTATGTAAAAACAGACCTGCACAATACCAAAGAAATTTTTTTCTATAAATGCTAAAGGCACATCATTTTTCACTTCTGATTACTTTTTTTTAAATGCCAAATAGTTAAATGCAAATTCGCAGCTGATTGATTTATTCAAAAACACAAGACTCGGGTTTTGTTTTACTGTACATTATTTTTTGATAAAGGGAAAAATCTACAAGATTTATACATATCTAAAATAACTTGATAAAATTATCAACTGTAAGTCAAGATCATGAGCGTTTTATTTTTTATTTAATTCATCTATTGCTTGGAAAGAACTTCAGAAGTAAATAAATTTATGTTCGACTATTGATAAAATAAATCAAGTTAATGTGACTAAGAAAAGATTTAAATTACTATTCAGAGAACTGTAGATATAACTCTAATTTTAGCATGTAATAATCGTTCACTTCGAACAAACCCTAATATAATAGGAAAGTATAATTATGAAAATTTTTAAAGTATAATCTAATTATTAAGTAAATACAAATTCTGTACTATCGTATGAACAGAATAAAAAATTCCAAATATATAATTTTGCATAATTTAGTTAATACATTATTTATATGAGATTTTACATGATTTAGTATTAATTGCGTTTTTTTACAATATTTTTACCATAAATATACTCACAGATATATAACTTTTTTCATTTACATATTTTTCTTAGATTTTAGTTTATTTTCTTTATAAGCACAATAAGTAAGTTGTGTAGAAAAATAATTTAAATTCGAGAATTTGAATTCAGTATAGAACGTTTTGCGTTTTCTCTAATTTCATCAAATTTCACCTAAAATGTCTCAATTTTATTAATTAAATTACTTTTTAAATTTCTCTAATTAATGTTATTTACAGTTTTTAGTCATCACTATAAAAAAAGCTGGTAAAATTGATAATCAAACAATTTTTTTAAATGTACTTCTGAAACCAGATACCTTAATAAAAGACATGAAACAATATTAATATTTGTAAGGGAGTAAATTAAACTATTGAAAAGGATAAATGATTTCTATGATAAAACGAATGTATAAAGATACAGATAAAGAACTTTGAACGTGCATAGTGCAATCAACAGAATGGCGTGAAATTGCTAGTCGTATGAGATACTTTTTAAAAAAATCAAAATTTAAAGTTGAAAAATATTTTATCGAGGAAACATTAAGATCAAACCACACAAATAAATTCAAATTAAACTTTTAGGAGTCATTAAACTCAGCCAATAATCTGGCCGTATGTGGTAGATACTTTAAAATAAAATGAGAGGACAAGTTTTATATTTAAGCAAATTTTAGTATTCTTCAACATTTTACAAATTTAAAAGTTGTATAGATATATTTTTGGAATAAACCATGATTTGTTCTTAAAATTATTATGTCTTAACATATTTTTTTTGAATATTAAACAAATATTTTTTGAATATGTTTTAATGCAAAAAATAATCATAATATAATAACTGGGGGACCTCAAAACCTATATGAAATTTCTGAATCGGCAGCATTTTTTTTTATTGCTGATTATTTCTCCTTTTATTATTCAGCAAAAAAAAAAAAAAAACTTTAACCCTAAACCAAAAAAAAAAAAAAAACAAAAAAAAGGCGAAAATAACTATGAATGGAAAAAATTAAAATAAATAATTTCAAAAGTTGTGATATTGAAAAAATTTCTAAGGTATAAAAAATATAAAATCTTGAAAAAAAAATCAGAAATATTAGCCTCAAATAAAGTGCAATATGATTCGCAAAATCTTATGATTTGAATATTCATATTAATTGAGGGAAATATGTCATACCGCGATGAGAGGCGATCTAAGTGATTTTTTTTTCTGGAACAAACGAACAACTTATTTATTTCGCTTACAAGGATGGTGTACTCAAATGCATTATAATTAAAATGAATTTCTGCCAAATTTCAGAATATTTCTCTCATGGTTTATTTTAAATTTGTTTCCAGATCCGTGAGATTTATTTTTCCTTTCCATGGATAACCGACTGACAAATCAACAATTCACAGCTAACATAAATTAAAGAGGAAACATAACAAAGTACTCCCCTTTCACAAGAAATGTCGTGCCTTTCCTTGCACCGACAAAAGAGTGTGAAATTGACCTCACTCTTGACCTTAGGCAGAGGGAATGACTTTGTTTTGTGCAAATTTCTGTGCATTTTCGTATCCTATCGTCTGCATTTCCATTAAAGTATTTTACTGTAACGAGATATTCTTTTTGCTGAATTTTTGAAGATGCTATCTTCTATCCACATTTTTCAAGTATCGAGACAAATAAATGCAGTATTTTTTTAGAATTAAAAATATATCTGTCATAAATATTTCGTGCAATTTTTTAATGATTTAATGAGAATTCTTTCTATTGTTTTCTATCGGTGTTAATTTTTGCTTTAAAAAAATTGAACATCTTTGATAACAAAGAATAATGGAAACTGAAACGATAATTTTAATTTGTGGCGTAAAACTTTCATATTAATTGAATATTTTTATAAAAAGAAAATATTTTAGAATTGTGGTTTAATAGTTTCCATAAAAAATAGGGAATACATAACTATTCGAATTCATCTAGTTGAAATTTTCTGAAAATATAATAATAATAAAAACAAGATATTATTCTTAGGATTTATTTCCATCCTTGAAAAAAACATTAAAAATTACACTTCGAGCAATATCTTTCATTAAACTATATGTTTCCAAACATGCTGAAAATTTAATTATTTTGAAATAAAAATCACACAAATGATATTTATTACTCAATAGAAGAAATATTGTTAGTCAAATGGTGGAGTTTTTGATAAAGTGAGTTTAGTTATGGAAATGTTAACCTTTCTTAAAGTCAAATAATTGACAATTAAAGTCGCTAATTTAATCTTTTCTCTCCCATGTTTTTTTTGAATAAAATTAGTTCAGATATGTTTTTAAAACTCATACAAAATTATGAAATTTTTTATACGAATTGAAAGTTTGGAAAGAATGTAAATTAGAAAATTTACTTTGAATTGTTACTAAATAGAACTATTATTTTATTCTTTATGTTTATTTTTATCTATTTGATATATAATGTAAAAACTGATAAAAAGTAAACACAAACTTAAAATTGAATGCTAAAACGTTTAATTCATATTACTTTCTTGGTATAAATAGAATTTACCTAGAAGGGAAAGGGCAAAAAAAAAAAAAAAAAAAAAAAAATCGCTTGTCGCCTTATGCTATCAAAATCCGCGGGTGTATATATTTCTACCGAATGTATAACTGAATTATAAGTGACATTTGAATGTTTTGATGCTTTACCGTAATCAAATGTATGACATTCTCTTACCTGATTTGGCTTATATGTAATTTTCTTAGTTATTCGAGAAATATAAGCTTGCATCTTTCAACTTCTATAAAGAGAGTGTCTTAGCATTTTCAATTGATTTGATTACAATCAATAATAAATGTTGCAGATGATGTGTTTATTTTTGAGAAAAACAATAACATGTACCGCTTAACGAATATATTCAGAATTATTGACTATTCCATTGATTCATAAGTAATGTACTGAAAAAACTTATCTGCAAATACAGTATTTTACCTTTTATTTATTTCTCTCTCTCTTATTATTGAATATAAAAACCTGTATTCATTTTTCTAGTTGTATTCAGCTCTGTTGGTCTTTTGAGATGGCATCTGGTTTAGATCCAAACCGTTATTCCATCTTATTGCGACAAGAAGAATCGAGCAAGAATTTCCCAACGGAAGTACCCATTTGTTCTGTCGACAGTAATTTATCTGGACTTCTAGTAAACTTTGCTGATTCTGGTTAATCATCCAAAAATTATCCGGATTTTCCTTTAACAAGTAAGACAAAATCCCTTTCTGTCAAAGGTAAGTCAGATGATTCCCATATCGTTAGCGTTTTTGAAAATAAGAAAACTGAATGCAATATATGCAATAAATTCTATTCTAATAACTATGAACGTCATCTAAAAAATGCTCATTATCGGAAAGCAAATCAATTTATCCAATGTGATAAATGTGCCAAAATATATTCAAATAAAGCCTCTTTTTCTAGCCATAAACTGAAATGCAACTTACAATCCTCAAATGATTTCAATGTAATCCAGATTGGGAAAGAAGGGCCCAAAAAATGTAATAAATGCGGGCATTTTTTCAGTAATAGGAGAAAGTTTTTAACACTTGCGAAGAAATGAAGAGTTAAAGATCAAATTGAAGTGCACTTCACTATAATATGCAAAAAATCGTTCTCTTTCATTGTTCATTTAAATAAACATGCTCAAGAGAAACATAATATACAGGAATTGAAAATATTATCTTTCGACTCATTCAAAACTTTCAATAAAAGGTTAGAGCAAGAAAGTCTATCAACATTCAATTTTTTAAAGAAAATAACTGGAAAGAAACAGATCAGCTCAAAATTATTTCAATACTATGCGTGCCAATTTTACGCGAATGAAGGCGGAGATAAAACGCAAGTCATTCGTTTAAACCAAAAGGGCAAAATTCCAGATTCAAAATGCCCTGCTAGAATTGCCGTATGTGAAGAAAATTATCTAATTTCAGTGGCATATTATGTCAATCACAACCACTATGTTGGGTTTCGTAATACAGTGCATCAGCAGTAAGATAAAAATTCTAGGGAAATTATCAAAACCCTATCTTTATTAAAAGTCCCAACAATCGAAATCCAAGAATTTCTCAGAAATGAAGTTGGGTTCAGAGAAAGTAGAAATTTTGTTCCATAAAAAAAGCTTACATTTCACGAAAAACTATAAGGGCATACCAATCAAGAATTAATTATTCCTTGTATTGTAATAATGATGACAATTCAGTATTCAGAATAGTAAAAATATTATACGAAGAAAAATATGATCCAGTACTTCTTTTCAAACCACAAAATTCACAAACTATTTTTGGACCAAATGATTTAGATGAGATGCTTAGTAATGATTCGATTTTTGCCTTAGGTTTGCAGAGAGAAAAAAAAAAATTTGACCGAGTGCGCAAATAAAGTTTTCTGTATAGATGCATGGAACAAACATTTATGACTTTTATTTGTTAAACATAATTGCTACCGATGAATTTGGTCAAGGCTATCCTGTTTGCCATTTTATTGTCAATAATTTAGGAATGGAAACTGTTACTGCACTATTTCAAATTTTGAAATATCGAATGCCAGAAATTAACATAAACGCTGTCATGACAGATGATGATAATCAATAAGTTGCCTTTCAAATTCTTCAATTTCCAAATAATAGAGTTAGAACAAGTTAAGTTTATGAAACGAATTTGTTGAAAAAAACATGTAACCAAATTTCAATTTGTCACTTTTCTTGCATTAAACTAGGATAATTTGTCTATATTTCTTCTTTGATAATATCATTTTCATTAAATAAAGGAGACATTTGAATCATGCTATTCCACAAGTAATTCTTTAACTATTTTGTTGGGTGGGGGGAAATAGTTTTTCTCAATTTGCATTACAGATCTGGTATGATTAGTGTTCGATTACAATCTGGAGAAAAAAAAAAAAAAAAAAAAAGCAATCACAGAATCTTTACTTATATATTAAATCACCACTTATAACCTATTGAATTAAAAAAAATTCTATTAATTTAGAAAAATGTAGTAATATCATTCTCATCAATGATGATATTTTTGATGGGGAGATTCCCCTCATTATTGTCATCTTTGATTCAAGCAGAAAAGAAGAATCACACTTTAGCATCAGAATTAAACATTTGAGGTAAATAGTACTAAATATTAAAGCTTTTCATTAAAAAAAGAAAAGAATGATTGATATTGTTTTAGCTTAAAAGAAACTAACCGCCTTCAATGACCAGTTATTCACCCTTCATAATAAAAGTCATAATTTAGTGCTTCAACTACAGAAACAGATAATCAACTGAAAAAACATTTTAGTAATACTACATTTTTACAACATTTCACACTGTGGTACCTAATCAGCAGAGAATAAAAATCAAGAAAATTAATAATGAAAATAACCGAAAACCAAAATTGAAAGGGATAGGAATGAGTTAAGATTTCAGTGTTACTTTCATTTATAATTTACAGAGTAATATAAAGAAGGATAATCACTTAAGTTCTACTGAATGGAAAGTGAAGGAGAAAATGTGTATCAGCAAAAAAATATTTATATTTTTATCTTTCGAAAGTTATATTTTCTGTTCTGAGTTCTATTTAATAATAAAAATTAAAAACAACAACAACAATAGTACAGATTTTATAAGCTCCATTTTCCACACTACATTAAAAAGTTTCATTAAAATAAATATATAATAACTATAAAAAATAGAATTAAATGAACTTCATATTGTAGGCATTATTACAATTTACTTGAATTTTTACTAAATTAAATAAAAACTAAAATATTGATTAAAAATATTACAAAATCATATTAACGTTGTTATTAATAATTAACTAGAATAATATTCATTAACTAATAAAGATGAATAATCATATTACATTCAAATTTGTTTTCTTAGTACTTAAGGTTAAAATGCATTTATAATCATCTAAGAATTAAGGTATTTAATCTATTTTTAGAAAATATCAACTTATATATTGAAATAAGATTTAAAATTGAAATTAAAAAAATTAAATAGACAAAATTTAAAAATTGAAATACAAAAAAATTGCAAGTCTAGCTCAGAATATTTACATACATGACCTTTTTTGAGTTAGTTTTAAAGAATGAAATAATAGCATTCCAATTTCATATTGTAAATAGATCAAAACTGATACATACACATAAAAATATTTAAAACTATGCTAATATTTAAAATTTTTTAAAGGAGTTATTTGGAAATCTCAATACAATATGGAAACCAATATTACATTAAGATGCGAGTCCTTTTTTGGCATATCTATTCAAGAAGATCTATCACATCTGTGATGCATACAAATAACTGCAATCGCAGATGAACAGATCATCTAGTTTGCCACAGCTGCCAGCTGGATTTTCTTCCTTAACAAATATTCCACTTTCTAATCCTATATTTTCAAGTTGAATAATAATAAACATCAAAATACTGCAATATTGTATCTGTTTTTGAACATGAGAAAAAGGAAAATGTAGTATCGTAGCTGAATTTTTTATAAGGTCATTATCAATCAGATAACTGCCATACATTATATTTTGTTGAATTGGAAAGAAATTTGCACAGTAAAAAAATTTGTTATGAATGATTGAAGACAAACAAAACTAAAAATCATACTAACCATGTAAAATTATACACACAAAAAATAATTGTAAAATTACTTTAAAAAATAATGTCAAATTACTTGTGTTAAAATGCATAATATATAAAAAATATTAATTTATTTACAAATTATTGAGTAAACTAAATATATAAAATAAGTATTTGGATATTAACTGCATGCTGTTGATAAATACAGTCAAGATTTAATTATGAAAAAAATTATGAGCAATGATCTTTAAATCTGATTAATACACAACTGAAAAATAAAGTTAATTTAGTCTTGATTAGAAAGATGTAATGGGAGCCCATAATTAGGTAGCAAAAAGATAATATTTGTAATAAATATTAACTTCAGAATAAAAAAGGGTATAACAATTCCAGGATACATATTTACTATCATGACTATCCACGAAAATAAAACGCATTCAATGGATTTTCGCCATAAATAAAAATAACAATGAAGACTTTTTTTTCCCATACTCATCTATTATATCCTTAATTCATAAACAAACCCTTAATGAAACTCAACGTAGGAATCACCACACTCATGTCAACCTTTTAGGAGTCCAATCACAGCAAAGCTCACATTAGCTCACTGATGCTTCTATAAGCTGCACTGTGATTGTACTCATTTTAGGTTACCCTGGTCCGTGCGATCTCTAGATTGTGTTTCGTTCACACGCTGCTGTATTGTATTTTTTCTTACTGCACATGCCTTCGCAGAATTTGGCGGGAAAATGTTGATCACTTATTATAGAGTAATTCAGACATCTTTTCATCTTTGTTATTTCAAATGCGAGGTTATGTTTTTTTTTGTTTGTTTGCTTGTTTTTCATTTGGTTTGCCATTTATTTTTTATAGTTCTTCAATTTTAAGTATGTTTTTTTTTTTAATTTTACCACGTTTTTTTTTTTTTTTTTTTTTTTGTAAATATCCATAATTCTAATACAATGCGCAGTGAAAAAAAATTCAAGGACGTAAAATGGCAGTTTATAGCCAACCATAAATTGCCTAAATTTATCTTAATGAAACTGTGGCAAACATAAATCAGGCCCTTTCTGCTCAGGCGTTGTCTTTTTATCATTTTATAACTGGCCGAATGTAAACCGTGCATTAAAAACAAAAGAATAATTTACTACGTAAATTACCATTCATTTAAAATTAATGAGAAGTTATTTAATATTAAGTAACTTTTTTCTTAAATAAAAGGTAAAATCAATAAGAATAGACAAAAATTTCAGAAAGGATAGATATATTTGCATTTAAGAATAAAATGTGCTTGAAGGATGGCAGCTTAGTAACAGTTTATGATAATTAAAAATAAATAATAAATGAAAGGCTATTCAATTTGCAAGCTTTAAAAACTGCGATATTTAAAAATGGCGTTTTATTTTAAGAATTAAAATGAAGAAATCAGGTTACTGATATTAGACATCTAGACATCCGCTCTTGACCCAACGGATGTGTCGGAAATGGCCTCATTTCTTTGAGAACTATCGCTTTCTACTTTTCTCCTTTCACACGGGAATGAATTCACTGGAATATCAAAGATAACTATAAAAATAATACGCAATGGTAAGGTAGTTATTTTTAGGTTATTGCCCAAAATTAATTTTGCAATTTCATGTTATTTTTCTATTTACTATACTGGTGAATGTATTGTGTATTGATGCTGTACAAATCAAACCAAATGATCTTTATCTATCAAATTTGATACAGATATAATTTAGAAGATTAAAATTTGCATTTAGAACGATTTTTTGACAGCTTTTTATTACAATTTTAACAAAATAAAAACTAAATAAAAAGATTAAAATGAAATCTGCTATTTATATTTCAATGTATCATTTCAGAACATAATTTCTTGAACGGCCAAGCACCACGTGCTCGTGCAAATTAAATTATATTTTTATTCATTTTAACTGTTTCATTAAATGAGTCACTTTGGTATTGCAAACGATTCAAAAAAACTTTGTCTCGCATTGATTGTTTACAAAAATATCACATTTCCTATTTATTTCATTTCGTATAATCACTTGCTCAAAATGACGTCAAATGATAGAGATGTTTGTGCAGATAAAAAATTTTTTTATATTTCTTCTACAGATTTTTGTTGATGCCAAAAACATCATCTCAGAAACAAATCATATTCTGACATCATAACAAAATTTTAGCATTTTTAAGCAGTGATTTCTATTACAGCACAAAATGATTTTTTTCGTTACCTTAAAATTAAAATATATATGTATATGTTTGCAATTATAGTAATTTTTGTCGTATATTTAATTTTTTAAATCAATTTTTTTTAAAAAAAATTTAACGTATTTGAAAACGACACATTTCAGCGTAGAAATAAAATTGAAATCGTTTTCATTGCTATTAATATTTCCATTGCTGATGATCAAGGTATGAAGTTTCCTCTTTTTTTCCATACTGAGTAGGTTTCAATACATAGTTAACTGTTAACTGAGTGAAACTCCAATTTTTTTTTTTTTTTTTTGTGCGTGTGTGTTTTTTTGTTTATTGACAAGATTTTTTAAATATTAACTTCTGGAAACCGGGGATAAAAGCCTTTGTTGCTATAAATCCCAATACCTTATATATTTCAAGATTTCAATACATAGAATGCTTTTAATAAAATTTTGATATTTCGTTCGTATAATTAAAGATTAAGTTCAAAAGAAAGCAATAGAGAAATAATTTTAAAGTACATCCTTTTTTAAAAATGGGTGCTGCTTAATGCAATATAATTGGACGTATGGCAATATATTATTGTTCTTATCGTTTAAAAATTATTTTAGTATTGTAGTTTCCTTTTTTCCGCTGAAATATATATATATATATGGTAAATAATGCTTCATTACATATTCATATATTTACTTATAATAGCGATAATGTATGTTTGTGTATGTGTGTGTATCTGTATATTGGCCCTTTACAAGATAGATAGCTTAATTGAGAATTATTATATTTGGCGCAAGTATACTTTAAAAGGTTGTAATATGAACATAAACGTAATTTTTTTTTAAAAAAATTTTTGAATTAAAATTATAATGAAAAATTAAGCAATATTCTGGCGTTTTTCTGAGATAATTTTGGAAAACCTTATAGTCTAAATTGACTTTTACACTAAACTCAAAAAATTATCTTTTAAATTGCATCATTTTTTTTTTTGCTGAATAAATTCTTTTCTATATTTAATGAATGAAATAAATATTTTAAGTATAACTTCCTACAAGAATACAAAGTTATATAAGAATTTTAAATGAGAATTAAAGGTATCAAGAACGATAATACATAAATACATGAATTCTAAAAGTACAATAAAATGATTTATAAAAGACACTATTAAAGTTGCCGATATCTTTTCATTTTTTCTTTACAATCTGAGTTATTATTGGTATTAGTTCAAAACATTATTAGTTCAAATAATACTAGTACTAAATAAATAATGAATCAAGTAAAGCAGTGAAACTGTCCTTAAGCAAATCATTGTTGGCAAAGTAGATTTCAAGAAAGTCGACGGTTCATTTAATTCTGAGCAAATTTGTAAAATATTTAAATTTATGATTAAAATAGTATCGTTATGAATTTTGTGTAAATTAAATGTAAATATTTATGATTTTTTGTTTAAATATTATAAATATTTGTAAATAGTTTAATTGTGTGAAATCATTTGAAATGGACGAAGAAAAAAACAGCGAGAAAAAAACATTCAAAGGGAAATTCCAACGGAAGATCACCATATTTGACTAATTTGGCGATGTAAGTGTATTGGTGATATAAAGCGATCGCTAACGGTTTTTACTACACGCTAAAATGTGCAGTAGAAGCTGAGAAATAAAGATTTGTTCCTAGAGTGTTGGAGAAAGCTCCACACTTGTCCGGAACGATCACACAGTTTCTTCGTTTGGCCCACCCACTTTAGAAAACGCTACTTAAGGCGCGGCATAAGAAGGATAATCAGATCAGTTCGGAAAATGAGCTACGTTACTTGGCTTAGCTTGAGAGAACGTCTTTTCTTTTTGAGGTGCGTTCTATAGATTTGCTGTTACCCGAAATTAGAGAATTAAATAGAGATAATTCGCTGTATATTTGTAATTTGTGTTGCGTATATTTAATATACGTTTTCCCAGATAATAAAGTTTGCATTTTATCTGCATCTCCGCATCGTTCTTGTGAGAATTTTCGTAACAGTATAATTAAATATACTGTATTCATTTTTTACAAACTCAAGAGAAGCTAATAGGAAATAGCTAATAGGAATAGCCAATAAGGAAAGTGGAAAGTAAAAGAACAGAACGACTAAAGCTTCTAAAATAGTATGAAATATATACATCTATTTAAAATATTTCTCTAAAGAAGCTATTTACACCAAAATATATGATACATTTAATTAAAGATTTTAGCGACCATTAACTTCTGCGAACCATCTGATTACCAAAGGCAGCAGGTTTTAAATAAAAATGTTTAATCTCGGTCAGCAAAGGTTTTGTATTAGTTGAAGGCATTAGCCATTTTGTTTCGCAAAATAATGTTCGAATTTTAAATGAGATGACAAAAAAATCAAATAGACACATAGCACAATGAATTGAATATTGTAAAATAGTGCGGATTACATCATTATCAAAATTTCAAAATATCTTGCTGATGGTGCCATTAAACGAAAACTGCAAAAAATAGTTAATTGAAAATTTTAGTAATAGATAACCTTAAAGAATTAGCTAGTTTTCAAAGGCAGTTATACATAAAAATATATCAGAAAAGCTTTAATTTGGGGATGAAATACGATTGCAAATAGTTGATATTAAATTCTAAAATTCTGCTTCATTCTTCTTATAATACATTATTGATAATATTTAAACGTGTTTTTATAGATAGACAATCAACAATCAATCAGACAAGACAACTATCTAGAGTCTTTTTACCATAGATTCAACTGGTTGGGTTCATACTCCAATTTGAATCTATTCTAAGTTTATTCTCCGTAATTTTAAACCGTGATCATAGGACAAGGAAGGGATATCTTCAAACTACCATATCACATTGTTCATTTGACCCCTATAATGTGCACTTTTCAGTCAATTGAAAGGATCTTTCATGGGAAAAAAATGACACAGACCTGGGTCTGAAAAGAAGATTCTTCTGCATACTAACAATGACTTTAAATAGCAGCATTAATTACTTGTTGTTGTTGTTGTGTCAAATGGCACTTGTCATGGACAAGCCCGCTGCTGAACCCAGCAGCAGATTAAGCCGAATGAAGCGTCTCTTGTATTTGAGTAGCGCCAACTAGGGCCAAGAGTACGACTTTGCTACACACTCACCACATTCACTTGCACAACCCCTTTTTACGGGGGGGCACATTCACACATCTCACGGATAGCACACAGAATAACAACCATGCCCGAACCGGGACTCGAACCCGGGACTTCCAGAACACGAGGAAGACGCGCTACCTCTGTGCCAGCAAGCCGGCATTAATTACTTAAAAAGCACAATTTGATTTTTTTTATCGTGTCAGAACATGATATTGATTTGGGAATGAAGTTTTCTAACGTCAACAAAAATCCGTATGCGAAAAATTGAAATTTTATCTGCATGAACATCTTAAAAAATCAGCTGTTAATAACTTGATGCCATCTCATTTACAAAAGCTCTGGTTAAAAATATAATTTAACGACCACAGCAAATAAAATCTAGAAACAATGGAATTTTGAGCACGTGATTATATGAAATGAAATAAATAGGAGATGGGATGTTATTTTTCAACAATAAATGCGAGACAAAAAAATTTGGATCGTTTGCAATACTAAAGTGACTCATTCAATGAAACGATTAAAATGAATGAAAATATAATTTAACTTGCACGAGCACGTGGTGCTTGGCCGCTCAAGAAATGATGTTCTGACATGATACATCGAAATATGCATAGCAGATTTCATTTTAAACTTTTATTATTATTAGTGGCATAACGAGCAAGGTTCAAGGTGTGTAAAAGATATCCCGTTTTAGTTTTATAGGGCATAATCATGCTAAAACGTTAATGTGTTACTGTGGTAAAGCAACTTCACGAAAAGGCGATCTGCATTCCTCCGATGATGGCCATCAGCCAGAGTTCAGTAGAGGAGAGAGAGACGTCAGCCGAGAAGGGTGCGACCGGAAATCAAAGAGACATGATCCTCTCAAAAAGACCAAAACCGAAATTCTTGATTAGAAGAATTCATCTGCAAATGTCTTATGTACCACGCGCAATTAAGAAAGGTATTCTATAGAGAGCTAAATTTGAACCCGGCAAAATATAAATTACATTTTAGATTCATCATTGATAAGTTAGCAAAGATTATGAAAATGGATATTCTGTGCATCTTTTGTTTAAAAAAAATGGATATTTCATCTTTAGTTCAATTGAAAATACTATTGAATGTAAAATAAAATGTAAAATCAATCTGGAAATACAATCTAAAAAGTGGCAATGAATTTAGGGGGGGGGGGGAGAAGAAAAAAAAATCTCGCCTCTTCTTTGAAAACTATTGTGCGAGTTTCTATTCCTGACGTTACAAGGGAGGAGTTGATTCGCGCAGTGTATTGGCAATTGTTATGAAAGAGGCTTTCAACCTAATTGGAACTTCTGAAGGAATTTTAAAACAAGGGTATGTAACAATAACAATTCACTTTATGCTCTAAGAACTTGCTTAGAATTGTAGATATTTCTGACCATAAAATTCATCTCCAGTTTGCAATTCCTTAATCTAGTTAAAGCGTCAAGAATTCGTTAAATATATGTGTAAAACAAAGTGTCAAAATATGAAATATCTCTGCTTGAAAAAAGCAATTCAAAATATCATTCATTCTATCCAACCATGTTGCAACAAGTAGGCTCATTTCTTATTTGAAAATTTTGTTTCTGTTATTAAGAAAAACATAAATTTGGTTTTGTGTAATTTTCATTTTTTAAGGCATTTTGAATAATTTTTTTCTGTGGGAGGGTGCGCATTCTCATTATATTTTCAGAGTAACTATTTTTATGTTTGAAGAATGTTCGTTATTTACATAATATCCTAATCATAACCTTTCTTCATTCTTAGCATACTTTTCATTAGCATTAGGTATTATTATATACAATGCTTAGGGAAAATATGTAATAATTCTCATATTTCGTGTTTTGCCTAAAAATGGCAGGCATCATGTACAATGTCTAGACATTGTACATAATGCCAGAGTTTCATATTTTGCCGTTAACATAGCCGTGTAGTTTTAATAGCTTTAAATTTGTTTAATCTCTTGAAATTAGCTTAATCTTTAATATTTAAAATTATCGCTCCAAAGTGCAATTCTGTACCTCCAAGTTAAAAATTTGCCGGTTTTTGTAGCTATAGGTCAAATCCTTTGGTCTATACAGAATCAACACACAAGCTTTTTTTATAACTAGTATTAACAGAGCGTAATAAAATGTACCTTTTAATTGAAAACATTAATATTATGTTATTCAACTAAGAGTTTCTAAGCAGTTTACATTTAATAAGTCTTTTTAAACCAAGCATGAGAAGAACCAAAACATTAAATTAAATAAAGGTTGTTGTTTTTTCATTAGAGAACACACACACACATACGTATTGAAACACAGTAATCGATTTAAATATTTTACGTTCCTAAGTGGGCTCTTTTTTAAAAAGTGATAATTTTAGTGTAAGTAAAGTATATTAATGATTTCTCTTGGGCATATTGTTTTTATTTTAATACATTTAAGAACATGTATATGTGTTGTTTTTGTATCGATTTATTTTGGCTCACGATCATGTGGCATCCATGTTTATACACAGTATTATTTAAAAAAAAAAGATCGGTGTTTATAAATCACAAATTCTTAACGAAACGAACAAGGATTTTATCAGTTATTGTTATAAATATTATCATATCAGAAGAAGTTGTTTTGGGGATGAGGTGTATGGCGTCAACAAAAATTCATAGGCGAAAGATAAAAATTTTAAATTTTAACTTTCTAAAAAATATGGCTTAGAAAGTCAAAAATATTGATAAAGGGTTACAATTTCGGAACAAAGACCTTTTTAATCACCAATTTGCTACTTTTATGAGATGATTTTTTCAGCATTTTTAACTTTGTTCAAGCTTTTATAAAACATGAATAAAAATCTTTTTGAAAATTAGTTTAGAATGTTTGAATTGTCTATACATTTGTAAAACCGGCACCTTTTTCTTGAGATCCAAAAAAAAAGCTCCAAAAAGCTTTTTATTAAGGTTTGAAGAAAAACTTTAATAAAAAGCTTTTTGGAGATGTTTGCAATGCTTGGCCGTTCAAGAAGTTATGTTCTGAAACGATGCACTGAAATATGCATAGCACATTTCAATTTATTTTTTTAATATTATAGATATATTTTATCATTCATAAGATACGTATTTTTTTAATAAATCTATTTATTTCATAACTAGATTTATAATTTCATTATTCGACCCGTCTGCGGCACCATTCAGTTTAGTGGTCTGAAATATTTATTTAATCTTACTAGTCACTGAAAATATAGGCTTAATTCGAAAAAAAAATCACCACAAAAAAGAGCTTTGCTCTAAATTTTCTTTCTGAAATTTTACTACGATCTTACTTATTTCGAAGCAGATCTTGATGGTACAATTTGGTTTCGAAATTCATTTGAATATCAGCAATAATGAGTGTTACAAGATTACTTGCTTTATCAATGTGAATAACATTTTTTGATAAATAAGTATAAAAGTAAAGTTTTTAAGACTTTAAACATTCAAACATTCTTTTGTAAGCATTCAGTTACTTCCAAATTTTGCCTGGAAACTGAAATTGTAATGGATTTCTAATATTTTAATTTGAAAAATAATCGAGCTCTAGACTTACGTGCCATGAAAAAATGCAGCTGATTCCTTTTGGAAAAAAAGGTCGTTATAAACACCCCCCGCCCGTATTGTTCTTTTGCAGGTAAATCAATCAAGTTTACAAGAAATATGAAGATTCTTGGGATTATTGTTGATGATAGACTTAATGGCATGGCTCATATAAATCATGTGGGAAGCAAGATGACTAAAATTCTAAATAGGCTAACAGTAGCCAAATACAATAGAGGAATACTGGTAAAATTGTCAAAATTTTATATAAAAGAGCACTGGAAAGGATTTTGGTATACGCAGTTGCAGCCTGGTGGAAGGGCACTAATAGACAAAGAGAAAAGATCAATAGTGTACAACGTAAAGCAATGTTAGCAATAACGGGCGCTTTTCGCACAACATCTACAGTTGCTCTACAAATTATTAGTGGGCTTGAACCAGTAGATCTGATTTGTGGCATTGAAACCGCTTGGTATTTGATAAAAAAATCACCATAAAGACATCAATATTTTTGGCAAAACAATTGAGGGCTCTAAAATGATCCATTATGAAAACAGGTGGGTTCACCCCAGTAAGATTGAAAAGATACAGTGGGATGCTTCTACAGTGACAACTCGGTATTCTATCTACAGAGATGGCTCAAAAATAAATGAACAAGTTGGTGCGGCGTTTTGTGTTTTTGAGGGCAAAGATAAAATTGAAGAGTTTCAGTACAAGCTTGAAAATCACTGTTCAGTTTTTCAAGCAGAACTTTTTGCTATATGGCAAGCATTAAATTGGAAAAATCGTAATAAACCTTATTTTCATTTTCATCTTTTCACGGACAGCCTTAGTGTATTAAAGGCTCTTCAAAAATTCCACCCAAAAAATAATTTAGTAGAAGATGTCAAAAGTCTTGTAGATGGCGGTATCTCATTACACTGGGTTAAAGCACACATTGGCATCAAAGGCAACGAACTAGCTGACCTGGCTGCCAAAGCAGCTTCATTTAAACCTGCAATAGACTATCATCTTGGAGAATCTGAAAGAACAATTAAAACTCGTCTTCATAAAATTCTATTTGACGAATGGCAATCAAGATGGGAAAATAATGAAAAAGGACGCTTTACTTTCAATATCTTTTCTCAGGTTAAAATAAATAGATGTATTGACAATAAATTTCTAGCCCAATTAACTACAAATCATGGACTTTGCCCACATTATATTAAAAGAATCCGTTTAAAAAATTGTAGCTGTAGATGTGGCAATGATCTTGATGACATTCCACACTATATTTTCCATTGCCCCATTCTTCAACATTTGAGAAAATTTATTAAACCTCAGCTGAAGATTTCCCAAATTCTGTCAAACAATAAATGGAATTTAGAAGCTCAGAATATATTGGATTTTCTATATCGTAATGAAAATAGGATTTTCCAGGGTGAATAGTAATTTGTCCTGCTTTATTTAGTGTTAAGATCAACGTCATGTGCCCCGCCCACATGAACAGCGCCACCTACTGGAAAATGTAAAACGATTGAGGAAGCTACAAGCTTTGAGACTAAAAACATTAATCTCCCGATTAAGCGGAGCAAAATCTATAATAACTATGTCCCATAGCGGATAAATTGTAAAGGTCCCATTTAAGCGGACAACTAAATAAATAATTCTTTAAGAGGTCCGTCGTATTGATTTCATACCTCTCCATTTTGGTCCTAGCGACCGGAGAAAATCAGCAAATATGGATGCGAAATCCACTACAAAAACAGCAATCATTAAGGATTTAAATCGGGCACGAGGTGCCATCAAAACCAAACTAACGAACATCAAGAAGTTCATTGATGCGTCATCAACTTCCGATGATGAGACAAAGACTGTCCTAACTGCAAAACAAAAACTAACCAGTGTATTATCGGTGAAACAAGAACTGGAATTATTATACAGCAAGTATTTAGAACTTGATGAAGATGAACAAGCTAGTAAAAAAACAGATGAAGAAATGTTTTCTTTACAGGATGAAAGAGATGAAATAGAGGTAAGTCTTCAATGCTTACTCTCTAAATACAATAATGGTGATCTTGTAACATTTAATGAAACTAAAAAAGATCACAATGAAGATTTGAAATCGTATATTGAGCATATAGAACATAAATCTAAGTTGCCTGAAATTCCCTTACCTACCTTTTATGGAAAAATAGAAGAATTTTCGAATTTTAAAAATCAGTTCTTAAGTCTCATTAATGAAAACAAGGATCTTTCAAAGGATCAAAAGTTATTTTATTTAAAATCTGCCCTCCGTGGTGAAGCAAAATCAATTGAAACAAGTGATGACACTTTCGATTCTTTATTTTGTGCTCTCGAAGATCGTTTTGAGAATAGGAGAGCTGTTGTAGATATTCATATTGACAATATGTTAAAAATTCAGAAACTGAGTTTTGAATCATCCAAAGGTTTAAAATCTATAACAGACTCCGTTAATAAAAGTTTAAGAGCATTGAAAAGTTTGAAATTAGAGTGTAATGATCTAACTAACGCTATTCTGGCAAATATTATATTAGAGAAGCTAGATAACGAGACAAGAAAGTCGTATGAGTTATCGTTGCAATCGAAAGAAATTCCTTCTCTAAAGGAGCTCTTAAAGTTTTTAGAATCAAGAGCATTAGTTTTAGATCAGTTAGGAAAAAATCCGTCGAATAACAGATTCAAAAGGGAATTTCAAGGAACAGGAAATAAAGCGAAAAATTTATTTGTCAGTTCTAATAAAGGCAATCAATTTATGAAGAAATGTGTACTCTGTAATACTGAACATCCGTTACAAAAATGTTATGAATTCTTAAAATTGAATGTTGCTGAACGTATTAAAGTATTAGAAAATCATCATTTATGTAAAAACTGTTTAAAGTGCCATAACGCGCCATGCAAGTCTAAATATATCTGCAGAGTATGTAAAAAACAAGGCCATAACTCATTAATTCATTTAGATCAGCAAAACGAAAGTAATGTTTTGCCTAGCTCAAATAGTGTTGCGCAATCAAATGCAAATCTAAATCCGAACGCTGAGGTTTTTCACTCTTCGGGTGGATCGACCTTGAACATTCAACCGTCAGAAATAAATCATACTCTTTTGTGCACAGCAAATATTCTTATTGAAAATAATGTTGGGCAAAAAATAAAATTAAAAGCTCTCTTAGATAGCGGAAGTAGTGTAAATATATTAAGACAGGATGTTGCCGATTCTTTAATGCTAGAAAAGCAAAAAATAAATTGTAAGATCTCTGGCATTTCCGGTGATGAATTCTTAGTTAAAAATAGATTGATAGCTACTATTTCTAACGAAAGCAATGATTTTTCAAGGGATGTTTCTTTTTTGATTCTTCCTAAAATTACTGATTTAACACCTGCAAGGAAAATAAACATTAATAACATAAACTTTCCAACTGAAATAAAACTTGCAGACAGTACGTTCCATATTCCCAGTCAAATTCATGTTTTATTAGGGGCTGAATTATTCTTCGAAATATTGAAATCTGAAAAATTTAGATCTTATGATAATTCATTGCTTCTTCAAAATAGTGTGTTCGGATATCTTGTCACAGGAACACTTAAAGGGACTGAGTCTCATTTCTTTTCTGGATTAATTTCTGAAGGGGAAATTTTAGAAAACTCAGTTAAAGAATTCTTTGAAATCGAATCATTTCCGGGTGATAACACAGATAATTCAAAGACATTTGAAAGGCAGTATTGTGAAGAACATTTTCTCTCAACTTACAAGAGAGATGATTCTGGAAGATTTATTGTCAAACTGCCAATAATCGAAGACAAACGCTCAACATTAGGGGATTCAAGGGAAATGGCAGAGAGGCGATTGAATTTGCTTTGGAAAAAGTTAAATAAAAATGAAATCATGGCAGAACAATACAAGGCATTCATCGACGAATATTTCATACTTAATCATATGGAGAAAATTGTTGATTCTGTTGATTCCGAAAGTAAAAACTTTTACATTCCTCACCATGCAGTTTTTCGTCCCGAAAGTTCATCTACACCTTTACGTGTTGTTTTTGATGCTTCTGCGACTTCAAATAATGGAGTTTCTCTTAACTCTATTTTATTAAATGGGGGAACAGTGCAACAAGAGCTTTGCTCTATAATTTTAAATTTCAGAACCTACAAGTATGCATTTTGTGCTGACATAAAAAAAATGTATCGGCAAATTTTGATAGATGAATCCGATAGAAACTTGCAAAGGATCCTCTGGAAGCCTAATCAATCTGCTCCTGTGGAAACTTACAGGTTATGCACTGTTACCTATGGTACAACCTGCGCACCATTTTTAGCGACTAGAGCTTTAAAGGCGCTCGCTGAAGAAGAACAAAATAACTACCCTGAAGCAGCCGCTAAACTTATAACGAATACTTATGTAGATGATATTTTGACTGGTAGTAATAACTTGCAAGCAGCTAAAGATTTACAGTATCAATTAATTGAGCTGTTAAAGAAGGGATGCATGGAACTCCATAAGTGGGTTTCAAACGATTCCGAACTTTTGAATGATCAAAAAAATTTAGAATATTCATTTCCATCAGAGTCTGACACAGTAAAGACTCTTGGAATGCTGTGGCGCCCAACATCCGACGTTTTCACGTTTAGAGTGGCTTGCAATTTAAAGAATAATTTCACAAAGCGAGAAGTTCTTTCAACTATTGCCAGATTGTTTGACCCGTTGGGTCTTATTGCTCCTGTGATTACAATTGCGAAATTATTCATGCAGAGACTTTGGCTTCAAAGGCTGAGTTGGAATGATCCAATTCCACCAAATGACTTGCATGACTGGATTTATTTTTTAAAGGACTTACCGGCAGTGAACGAGCTAGAAGTTTCAAGAAATTCACTCATCAACAATTCAAGTTCCATCGAGTTACATGCATTTGCAGATGCTTCTAGCAAGGCATTTGGCGCAGTTTTGTATTTGTGCTCCAAAAATGATTTAGGTGAAGTGCAATCCAGCATTTTGTGTAGCAAGTCACGTGTGTGTCCCATCAAAGCGATGACTATACCCCGTTTAGAATTGTCTGCAACATTGCTGTTGGCTCGTCTTGTATCCAAGGTGATATCAACTATTCAAGTGCCAATTAATCACATCTACATGTGGACTGATTCAACAATTGCGATATCCTGGATAAAAACTCCACCAGAAAGGTTAAAAACTTTTGTTGCAAACAGAGTAAGGGAAATCAATTTGTTGTGCCCAAATTACGATTGGAGACATGTAAAATCAGCAGACAATCCTGCAGATCTTATTTCCAGAGGTGTGTCAGCTAAAAACCTAGTGAACAATTCATTATGGTTTAATGGACCATCTTTCATAAAATCAAATATGTGTTTACCTGTAGAAATTAATGACTCTAAAAATGATGAAGAATATCTTAAGGAAGTTAAAACTTCCAGTGAGCCAGTATTATCATGTAAAATTTCTGATGAATTTGTTACTAATATTTTGGATTTGAGTAATAATTATGCTAAAATTTGTCGTATTGTTAGTTATATTTTTAGATTTGTGTTTAATATGAAGTCTCCTACTGAAAGAAGGAAAGGTAAGTTGGAAATACAGGAGATCAAGGAAGCTTCTAATTTCTTGGTAAGAAAGGTACAATTGTCTGAATTTGCAGATGAAGTTAAAGTTTTATCTAAGAATGTTAATCTAAATCAGAGTAAAATTAAAAACTTGGCCCCATTTTTAGATGAAAATAATGTTCTTCGTGTGGGTGGCCGTTTACAAAAGAGTAAGCTAACTGTAGACGAAAGACATCCTAAGCTTCTGCCTTCCAATCACAGGCTTACAAAACTAATAATGTGCTCATTTCATTTAAAACATTTGCATGTAGGTCCCCAAACTTTACTGCACCTTGTCAGGCAGGAATTTTGGCCAATTGGCGGGAGGAATTTAGCCAGAAAAATAGTTAATGAATGTGTTGTTTGTTTCAAAAACAAACCAATCAGCTGTAACCAATTGTTAGGAAACCTGCCAGCTGAGAGAGTTAATCCTAGTCCACCATTCTCAAATTGTGGGATAGATTTCTGTGGCCCTTTTTTAATTAAATATAAAGGTCAACGCAAGGGTATCTTTCAAAAGATTTATGTAGCAGTCTTTATTTGTTTTGCTACTAAAGCAATTCATCTAGAATTAGTCACCGATCTAACATCTGAAGCTTTAATTGCAACTTTAAAACGCTTCTTTGCACGACGAGGCAAATGTTCTTGTATTTTCTCAGACAATGCTGGGAACTTTGTAGGAGCAAATTCAGAGTTGAAGAGACTGCTAAAATTAGTAAGTAACCCTGATAATAATTTAGCTAACTATCTAATTTCAGAAAGTATTAATTGGAAATTTATTCCTCCAAGATCTCCAAATTTTGGAGGTTTGTGGGAATCAGGAGTCAAATCCTTCAAACATCATCTAAAAAGAGCGGCAGGTGCTGTTAAATTAACTTTTGAAGAATTTTTAACTTTGACAGCTGAAATTGAAGGAATCTTGAATAGCAGACCCATTGTTCCAATGTCTTCTGACCCTCATGATTATTCAGCCTTAACGCCAGGCCATTTTTTAATTGGTCGTCCTTTAACGTCAATTGCTGAACCATCATTAATTGAAAGGGCAGATAATTATTTGTCTAGATGGAAAAGGGTAACTAAATTATTGCAACAAATTTGGAAAGGTTGGAAGCGGGATTATTTAAATAATCTTCATCTTAGAAACAAGTGGCAATTTACAAAGGATAATGTGAAACCTAATGATATGGTAATACTTAAGGACACTGATTTGCCTCCATATAGATGGAAATTAGGTAGAATCCAAGAAATAGTTAAGGGTTCAGATGGTTTAGTTAGAGTAGTAACCGTCAAGGTTGCAAATGGCATTGTTAAAAGAGGCATAAGCCAAATATGCTTGCTTCCCATAAATAATTGAACATTTGTAAATTACACATGATATTAAATTGCTTTATATAATTGATCTTAATGTATCTCCAAAGGATATACAGTACATTTGAATTTCATATATGTATATATTTTATTTCTTTTTTGTAATGTATAATGTGCATATTGTTTTGTATCGAATGTTCATATGGCAATTTGTTTAATTTGTAATCGTATAATTGTATCTGTAATTGAAATTGTATAATTTCAAGGCGGGAGTATGTTAAGATCAACGTCATGTGCCCCGCCCACATGAACAGCGCCACCTACTGGAAAATGTAAAACGATTGAGGAAGCTACAAGCTTTGAGACTAAAAACATTAATCTCCCGATTAAGCGGAGCAAAATCTATAATAACTATGTCCCATAGCGGATAAATTGTAAAGGTCCCATTTAAGCGGACAACTAAATAAATAATTCTTTAAGAGGTCCGTCGTATTGATTTCATACCTCTCCAATTTAGAACTGCTAAAAGTGAACAGCATATAGTGATTGTAAGAAGAAGAAGGGGAAAAAAAAGGCAAAACGAACTCTATCAGGCCTTTGTTCTTAATGTTGGACTCTATCTTAGACTGAGCCACTGTATATATATATATTCTGTTATTTTTTATATTTGTTTACTTATTTTTTTCTCTTTTGTTTATTTACTTTTTTTTTCTTTTGTTTATTTCTTATATTTTCTCTCTTTTTTTTTAATTTGATTTTTCTGTTTTTAAGATTTAATTTCCTGTATTAAGTAATTTTTTTTTTTACTAATTATGCTCAAATGATACTGTGGATGTAGAATATTATGCAGACTCTTCTTTTCGTCTCCACTTTTTTCTTCTTTTGTTTGATTCCTTTTTCTCTCACTCGCCTTTTATCTTTGGCTGTTTTAACTTCTAATACTTAAGCGTATAAAAGTTTTTTTTTGAATGGCTAGTCCTTTGACAGCTATTTAAATTCTATATATTTATTTTTATCTTAATTATGAGTATTTTACCGGTGTAACGCCACATCCGGCACACACCTAATAATCATCAGAATACATCAGACTTACGTGCAGAATGGAGGAAAATAATGGTTTGTTGAATGCTATAGAAAATCAACAATATGTGACAAATTTAACTACAAACTCTTTCATGTCTAATATTTTTAATATAAAAATTACTTTAATACAAAATATAATGCTAGATGTTTTTATCGTTTGAAAGGATTTTTAATTAAAATGAAAGTACTAATTAAACCAAACGACTTTTTAAAAGCAGACGACTATTAATTTCTCTATAAGTTATAAATGTTTCACCAGTTAAAATTTCGTTTACAAATACTAGAAGAGAAAAAAAGATTTTAATGGACGTTTTGGCACAATCAATTAAGTAATAAATTTTTCGTTACTAAACATTACAAAAAAAGGAATTAAAAAAAGAAATATAAATGAAAAGAATTAGAGGTTAATTCAAACTTTCACCTTTGCTTAGCAACAACATATTTATAAATATCTTCTGTATATATCTATAATCGTCTGCATCTACTAAATTGTGTATAAAATTTTGAAAATTTGAAAAAAATTACTCACAAATGAGATGGGATGGCTGAAAAGACAAAACTTTTAATTCTAAGATGGTATAAAAATACTTTATAGAATGTTAGCTCCTAAGGTGCTGCTAAAAATATGAAAATTTCAATTAATTCTTAAATTTTGAAGTTGTGCATTGAAAAGTTAACAATATTCTTGTTTTAAATAATAAATATGTTGTTGCATTCGGTTCATATGTTTAGAGAAGAGATATAACATATGCATAATCACGATGATTTTATTTATTTCAAAATTATCTATCAGTGAAGGCTAGTTGTTTCACACGGAATATTGTATGCATCTAAATAGAAATTAAAACATTTACACAACGGTAATGAATATTTCTGATTTTTTGAAGAATAAAATGAAAAGGCTGTATTATATTTCTATGGAGTTCTGTTTCAAAATTATATATATATATATAATATACAATTCTTCATGCGGTTGAAAAATTCTGCAGACAGAAAAATGTTTTTAATGTGTTTAAAAAAAACGCTCTTTAATAATTTCGAATCATTTGTTTCTCAGAAAGATACATATTTGTTCTTCCAAAATTAATCATAATGGGTTTACACTCTAAAGATTTTGTTTGGGATTTTCTGGAACATTTAGCATGATTTTTCTGTTTTATATCTGCGTTCAGCACGTGAAAAATGTTACAATGTACTCAAAGGAACAAATAAAAAGATATTGAACTTTTCTTATCGTTTATTAGCTATTTCACTGTCATCGGGAATGCTTAGATAACAGCCATATGCATTGAAGGCCATTTAACGATATATGATGCAAAAAGAAACAGCAAGAAATAAAATACTACGGAGGATTTTATGTGAGATTGATTTTATTTTCTAGACAATTTTTCTCCTCTTAAATCGTAGAATATCATTTGATTGGAGCGGAAACGCCAAAAAATTTTTTTGGGGGGGGGTAAATTTGGTTGTATATTATAAATGGATGCACTATCAAAAAATCTAATTTATGATTGCATGATTATCATCATATTGAAATTATCTTCTATTATCGAATTTCATCTATATATCTTCGATGATTGAGAAAAAAGCAACTAGAGGGGTCTACCAGAAACTTTCTTGCGCGTTATCTAATAAATATGTTTATGTATTGTTCAAACATTCTGTTGGCAAGAAATACTTACTAAAAAACTAATATTGTGAGATCTTTGAAGATCTTATTAATTGCTGGAATGGCTTTTACACAAGTGATAGAAAATCGAAAATGTATTTTGGATGTCTTTGGATCGACAGAAAGGAAAATTTGACATAGAGCCTGAATTCAAAATTACAAACCATATCAAATTTCGTATATTTAAAACATTGAATTATCTTATTTACATTCTTGTGAAAGTACACCCCCTCCCCCCCCAAAAAAAAAGGTCAACGCTTTAACAGATGTGGTTCAAATTTTGATAAAGATCTACACTTCAGATGCAAAAATTATACATCGAATTTCATTTACTTAAATTGTTATGATTTGAAATTTCATTTATTTGCACGAACAGACTTGCATATGGTCAACCCCACGGCAGATTTAGTTTTCAAATTGATATCTATATATATATTAGATATTAAGTTTATGTAGAAAATTTTGTCTATATAGCTCTTATCTTTCAGCGGTTATCTAATTAATTTACATTCGATTAGTTAGATTTTCTCTGAATGAATGGATTACATTCAAAATTTGATAAAAATGTACCAATGAGTATTAAATGTGCGTATTAAATTTCATTCTTTTCATTCAATTTTTGAATATTTACAGACGAACAAATATGATCCCAAAATTGCATTCTTCGAATCCAGAAATGTCTGAAAAGAAGAAATTCGCCAAAATTTCGAGTTAGAATATTTTTGATGATTACAATTCTTTCTTTTTATACTACGGGAAAATAAAGAATAAGTTAGAATGTTCTTTATTTATTTATTACTAGAGAAGTATATCTGAATCACAGAAAAAGAAAAGGCTTCCTTTCTGTTTCTTTTCTAAATTTATTTCACACGATAAAGGAGGCTTGCAAAGAAAAATTTTCCTTCTATATATTTTGAATATATATTAGCAGAACTCGTGCAATATTGCTCGTGACATGAAGAATGTTTCTTGTACTCGTCTATGTACACGGGTTCTTTTGCTGTGATTGAAAACTACTCTCCTTGAAATAACTATAACATTTATTTCTACGACAATGCAAGCTATTCCTAATTATACATATTAAATCTAAATAACTTCGATAGAAAATAGTTCAGTCTTTTCAGTTCACAATGTTTTTCAGTTTTTTTAATTGCAATACCAAGTTGATTTATCACTGACTTCTTTCTCCAAAGATCGCGGATTCACGCAACAGAATGTGAGCGAAACCAAATTGCAATTAGTTATTCCATTTTATTTTTCAGCTTCCTCAGTATTTCTGTAAATTCTTCGTTCGTACGCAATACTGCACGAAACATTGTACACAATTATATTTCTCCAGAAATTTTGCTACACTGATGTGTCCAATCATATTCTCGATTTCGTTCCAAACATTTGGAGATGAATATTAATTGATTGGATATTTTATATTTATTGGATATTTATAGTCTTCCCTCCCTCCCCTTGAAAAAAAATCTGAAGTTGGACACAGTCAGAGAAATACAATGAAACCTGTTTATAACGATAAATGGATCAATAATACTTTCGTAGGTGTTTGGAAAATTTCTATTTGTTTAAAGTATTTTTAGCATTCCGTAGTAATAAACCCTTTTAAGATGCGCTTGTCTGCAATGATAATCTTACGCTTCATTACAGATAATTCTGATTTTTTTTTTCTTTGAAAACGTCTTTTTTTTTCCTTTGAATCTTTTGAGCCAATGATGGTTTCTCGACAAGCATTTGATTGCTTTCTTATAATTAATTATCTTTTATACATGCTTTTATTATTAAGAGATATTTTAATTATAATTTTCCTTTTGAGCTTCTCTAAGAAGTTTAAATAAGTCAAAGTTTATAAAATAAATTTCACACCAGATAATATTTATAAGATGAGTCACCAAGCATATTAGAATTAGAATGTAAGTACTTGCACAGGATGAAGGTAAATATTAAATGAGTAAATACTCGAATTATCTTCAACAATAATTAAACTGTAACGAAGTTATTGGCCCACGATGTTGCTATGAATAGTTTTTACTATATTAAAAAGCTGAAATAAAGTTGCGAAAGTGTACGTGGAAATTTCACAGTGGGAAAAATTCTGAAAATAAAATAATTCATGAATTAATTTTCTATACCATGATTATATTTTATCACTCAAGAAATATGGAATTTGAATATCACATTTTAAAGCATTGATGTAAAAAATGATTCAGGAATATTTCAAAGTTTTTCTGTTTAAAAATAAAGATAGAGTTGAAGTTATTATAGAGGTATTGTAATGGCTTTACAAATATTTACCATTAGTTACAAACATATTATATTAGTTATTAAGAATATGATATGGTTTCTTCACCTAATTCCGGCAACGATCGGCAAGCTTTAAAATGCATGCCCTGCAACAGCCATTTAAGATAACTATAGAAAACAAATTTTGCTTGAGAAGTTTTCAAATTTTGTGAAGTCGTGATGGAAATCGACCTTCATTTTGTGCTGCCACAATCTCCGTTTTATAGAATTGGAATTTTGTAGATTGTCACGTTTGAAGAGTTATCGGTTGATAAAAAACAGTTATAGTTTAGCGACAATATCGTAGTGCGTATCTATTGGATATTGCGATTATGCGAAGGTCAGATGAACCCAAATCGATTATCTGTATAGATAGCTTAACAGATAGTTTTATTACTCGCGAAGAAAATTTTCCGCTTGAGTTTTCTTGGAAAGTGACTTCTATTGACCCTTTTTGGGCCGAATGTTTGTTTTAACTACAAAAAAAAATTTGGGAGTGAAAAACCATAAATTACAAACCTATATATGCAAATGAAAAAAAAAATGTGTTTAAACAATTTTATTGCGTTATAATCATTATGTGACTTTCAAGTCACATCGGCCTATAAAATTTGCACTTCTGTGTGTAATAGCTCATATGTGAAAGTCCATAAAACAATTTGCATTTGGTGTAAGGCATAAATGTACATGCAGCCGTAAACATGGTTTGGTAATCACTGACAAAAGCACAAATAATTTCATTTGCATGAAATGGTTTCAATTACTGCCAACAGTTTGCGCAGCAATTATTTTCTTATTTCGGTTTGATGAGCCTAGCAATGGTCATGGATACTAGTATTGGTTGTGTTTACAACGTCATAGAGTTAAGATTTATGCGCCATCTCATGAAAAAAGCTGTAATAATTTTGTAAAATGTCAATAAATTAAAATGTGACTTGCAAATTAAACGGGCTCCTAAAGAGTTAATTTAGCAGCTGGAAGAAAAGTGAGAAAGGCACGCATTTAATCTAGCTACAGCTCCTTCAAAGAACGCGTTCCGATTACAAGTTTCCGGTGTCTATCAGTGATAATTCAATGTAAGTACATTGAAGGTCACGGAAGTGTATGCTATTACTGTCAGTTAAACAGCATCATATAAAAGTTTAATGAATTTAAAAATAACCTATATATATACATGCACTACTTAACTTATTGAATCAATAATCTCAATCGTTAATTTTAGATACTGAGCGAAGCTCTGGAGTTAATATTAAAATTGGAGTTCTTTTCATTACATTCTTTCTTTGGTCCAGAGGGATTTAGTTTAGTTTAGTTATATTAACGTTCCGTTTTAAATCAGACTTCGTTTGATTTACTTATTAGAGACAGACTTCGTAATTTTGGGTGGCAGTCGGATGACGAGGGCGACACCTGAGCTGGCATGCTACTCTCCTCAACTATACCATACCAGTTGGTTCAGAGCGGAGTAAAAGTTTTACTCACATTTGATTCATATTATGTCCTTTATTTCTCATTTGTTCTCTCATATATTTTATTTTCATTTTGTTAACTTGAATTATAATCGACTATAGTTATAAAAGATCAGTAATAAAACATTAAAATTTATTATTACAACTAAGAAATATCCATGTATCACTTCACGCGTGGAACACATTTGAAGGCTTTTTTTCCCTTCCCATTCATGATTTTTTTTTCCATTTCATTTTGCAGTTCAAAGATATCAATTCCTTATCTTAAAGTTAACAGATAATTTATCGTTATTTTTATCTCTGAAACTCTTATGATTGATCGATATAAATAATGATTAATTTATTATCAGTGAACGATATAACACTGTTGCTGATGACTGTTTGGTGCTTCCACCTTAAATTAAGTTTACATACATTATTCGTAAATTTACTTGAAAAATAGTAATTATTTGTTAATGTATATCCCAAATTAGGATAAAAATTATTTCAATTTTCGAGTGGGTGAGCGGAATTCTTGAATTCAAAGTTCCCAAACTAGCTGTTGGGTGGGATAGGATTTAGTAAAAAATAAAAATTTCATTTGATTGCTCAGTCTTTATTCAATTTACTTATAAAATTATTAAAAACATACTTATTGTCCCGCGCAAACCATAGCATGTTATAGATGTATACCACATTTTTGTATAGAAGAAGTGTTTTATATTTAAATTAGTCTATAAAGTTTTTGAAATCAGAATGATTTTTACTTCTTTTCACAAAAAATAATGGAATTTAAGCCATGACAAATTCATTATTAACAAATAAATTATAAAAGGATTTCAAATAGAATGGCGAATTTCTAAAAAGATATATTCAATAATAATTTGAAGAAGTACCGCAACATATTTAAAGGATGAAGTCATTTCCTACTCATATGACAAGTCAATTGCGCTTTACTAAGTGCAACCTGTTGTATCTCTTGCATTCCACGCTCGGTCATGAGAATACTTTTATCTCTACTAATAACAAAGGAGGGGGGGGGAGATGTGTATGCATATCAGCTATTTACAAGAATTACTGTTGGATGTAGAGCTGCGAAATTATGCACAGATGTACTTAGAACAAAACTGTGCTTCACTGTTTTTTTTTTTCTTTTTAAATTTTTATCGGAATTTCAAATAATTAAAATTTGTACCAAATTTTGCTTTTTTTTTTCTACGGAAATTCCCGAAAAAATTATTTTTCAAAACTGATTTTTAGCCCATTTTTAAAATTTAAAAATAAATATCTTCTTAATGATAAAGATTTTATAGTACGTTTTTTTTCTTAATTTTTGACAATATTTTTTATATAATTTTAAATTTCAAATTTCATTACTGGAATAGAATTTCAAATCGTTTACATTATTTCTTCAGATTATAAGATTTTTCTTTCATTTTTGAAAGTTAAGAAGGACCGTTATGCAAAAATGTAAAGAATATTAGATTAAAATTAAATCTGCTATGCATATTTCAATGTATTTTGTCAGAATATAATTTCTTGAACGGCCAAGCACCACGTGCTCGTTCAAGTTAAATTATATTTTGATTCATTTTACTTGTTTCATTGAATGAGTCACTTTAGTATTGCGAACAATTAAAAACACTTTGTCTCACATTTGTTGATTTAAAAAATATATCAAATTTCTTCTTTATTTCATTTCACACTATCACGTTCTCAAAATGACATTTTTATAGGTTTTATTTGCTGTAGTCATTAATTAATTTTTTTAAATCAGAGCTTTTGTACATGCGATGGCAATTCATTATCAAAAACTGATTTTTTGAGATGCTCGAGCAGATAATAAAATTTCAATTTTTCACCTTCGGATTAAAATGTTTATTTTTCGCCTACGGATTTTTTTTTGACGCCAAAAAACCTCATTCCCAAAACAATATCATGTTTTGACATGATAATAAGAAAACGTGCCGAGAGTTGCACGAAATTTAGACGATAAATCACGCAGGCAGTTAAGCAGCTAATGATGTGATGTCATGAAACTCTGTTTTATCATTATGGTCCATATGCGCAATGAATAGAATAAATGCAACTAAAAAAGTATGACTTGAATACCTGCCTCAATTTGATGTTTCGAAATATTTTGTTGAAAGGATATTAATCGCCAAATTAAGTATAAGAAAACAATCTATACTCCTCATAAATCAGTTGGTGGACAAAGATAACTGATTTGAAATAACTGGTAATTTTTAAATTTTGTATTTTCTTTCGTAACGTATTTTTTTCCCTCATGAATATCTTCTATAAGTTCTTTCATTACATTATTTTTTTATTATCTATTAATTGTCATTGGGGACCAGCTGTTTCGCCGGAGATTGGTTATACTTAATTTCAATATATAACTTTATATATCAGATTCCGTTTAATTGTCAAATATGAAAGTAGAATTATTTTGATTTGCATATATTCTGTTCAACGAGTTCGTAGTTCCTGCAAATAGAGAAAAAAATCCATAGCATCATAGCAATAATAAAAACGTAAATGTAAAATACACCTTATCTCATACTACACTTATATTATAATTTCATTTGTTTCTTTTTTTTTTTTTTTTTTTGCAAATATTAAACAGAATTCTAGCTTTCAATAATGGAAGAAAACCACAAGATTAAATATTTAATGAAACAGTGAAAACAGTTTAAATTTAAGGACAGTAATATAAACTATTGCTAAAAATTAGGCGAAAAAAATGGGGGATGGGGGGAGTTGCCCGAAATTAAAAAAAAAATGTGTGATTGTTAAATTAGCACCACTAAGAAATGTTTTTAAAGTTTTTAAGAGGTATAAAGTTTATTTCAAATAATAACATTTTCGGAAATTATCGCAAAGCAGCCATAAAATTAATTTTCAATTAAAATTGTGAAAAAATCGCTTTGAGGCACCAATTTCTACCCTCCAGTGTGTACTTATGTGCCAAATTTGGTAGCTGTAGGTCAAACGATTTAGCCTGTAAAAGACAAACACACATTCGTCTTTATTATTAATAGAGATTAAACGTTTAGTGTCCAACCTTTTAAAAACTCAGAACTGTCTATCAGCTAAAACATGATAACGGCTTTCATTAGACAATCGTAGTCCTGCGAAATTTTGCATTTTAGCAACCAAAATTATTTAAAAGATTTTTACCAAATTTATCACATTCTTTATTAAATTTAAAACTTTCCAGATTTTCCGATTGCAAAAAGATGGTAGATGATGAGATTATGTTGGTGGATGCGAGTTATACATTGTTCATCTGATGACGAATTGATTTATCGCTTTTATTTTGATTTCTTATCAAGAGAAAAAAAAGTAGTAGAATATTTCCCGTTTGCTAATTCCAGAGTAAATGTATAACATTTAAAAAACCTATAGGTTTCCCAGTTCCTTTCTCTTTTTTTGAAATGTGTTTTTGTTCTCACTAAAACAAAACACTATTGTTCAGACGCATCAGTGTAAAAATGTTTATTGAGATAGCAATACATAATACATAATTTTTCCTGTCGAGACATAATAATAATAATCACGTGGAATTTCACCTTTTCTCGTCTTTTGTTTTTAAAAACTTACTTTTTCTAAAAAAATCCTATTGAGATGTCCACAACTAAAAAAATATTTATAACCATTTTAAACAATAGTATAGACAATTATTTATCTGCAATTGAAATATTTCATAACTTAATTTGAAATTTAAAAATAGATATTGTTACGAAAATTCTCACAAAAACGATGCGAAGATGCATACTTTATTGTTTAGGAAAACGTATATTAATTAACGCAACTACGCTTGTATACTTAATACGTACGTCTATTAAATACACAAGCTACAAACACACAGCGAATTAACTCTATTTAATCTGCTAATTTCTTGCAACAATAAAGATATAGAACGCCATTCAAAAAGAAAAGACGCTCTCTTAAGTCAATTAACGAAGCTCATTCTCCACACTTATCTGATTCTCCTACTTAACCCGCGCCTTAAATAACGCCCCCTAAAGTGGGCTGATTTAACTCTGAAACCTCATTCGTCCCGACAAGTGTGTAGCTTTCACCAACATTCTCTAGGGACAAAACTTTATTTCTCAGCTTCTACCACACATTTTAGAGTGTAGTAAAAACCGTTAGTGACCTCATTACGTCGCCAACACACCTACATCGCCAAATTAGTCAAATATGGAGATCTGTTGTAAATACCAATGAAAAGGTCTTTTCATGCTGACGCATGATTCCATTACAATTAATTTTATACAATTAAATTATTTACAAACATTTACAATATTTCCATCCAAATTTACATCCTATTTACACAAATTCATAACAATATGCTTCTAAAGGAACCTGTCCAAAATAGCCGCACAACAAATTTATCTTTCATTTAATCAAAATAAAAAATATAGACATAACTTTCTAAAAGTATTTGAAGGTAATAGTCAGTAAAATTTTTTATAATATTTTCAATAAATCTAAGAATTTTTGAAATGCAATCCAGATTAGCAGCCAATAAAAAAATATTCATTGGCATGCTTAATTATTATTTAAGTAACATATGTTTCAAGGATCGCACTCTCTAAATTTCATAATTATAGTCCAGAAATTGTTTATTGTCAATAAACAGTTAAATGACTTGGCAAATTTTTTTATAAAATGTGATGTTTGATTATATTACTAAACACTAATAGCAAAATTTCTAAGGAAAGGAAAAAATATGATATTTGATAAGATTAATTTGCTGACATCAGATTTATATTAATTTGATTCTTATCCAATTTGAATTCCAGAGACCTTTCAATATTAATAGATATTGAAATAAAAATGACTAACCAGTAAATTACTGTGATTTTTGTTACGGAATATTTTAAATAAGAGAGAATTTCAATAATATGATTTATTTTAATCTCTAATAAATATTCAGAATTTCTTGTTCAATTTTGATTCATTTTTTTTTCTTTAAAATTTTGAAAAATTTTCGATAAAAGATTTTTGTTTCCTACTCTTCACTATCCTTATAACATTGTGTTTAAAAAATTTTATCGTTATTATTTTACACTTTTTTTGTCTTTAATGTATTTCATAATTCATGATTATAAATATTTCTTATTTTAAAACCAATATTTCTAAAACTGAATTATAAATAATGTCACTTTAATAAAAATGTTTAACGAAATTAATACATTAACAAATAATTACGCCAAAAATATTAAAATATTCTGCTATCATTTAAAACCAACATTTGTGTAAAACTTACAGCTCTAGTATTAGAGCAAGTGGCGAAAAATCTATGATGAAATTCCATTCTTATAAAACATAAAAAATGAAAGATGATGTAAAAAAGTTTGATTAATTATAGAAAAATAAAAATAATTAATTTTCAAAGATATATTTAATTTGAATTATATAAATAAATAAGTATAATCGTTTTTTACAGTTATAATTAATTCATATTTTAAAATAATACGAAATAAATCGTTTGCAATAAGGATAATTATTTTAATAAAGTCGAATCGATAAGTGAATCATGTATACTTATGCAATAACCACAGAGAAGGTTATGATATTTTTCTTTGCGGCAATAACTTAGAATATTATTTGAAACTCCAGAATATTATTTGAAATCTGAAAAAATATGCCATTAATATACGGACAGAGAAAAAAATACTCTCTAATAAATTTGTCATGTCAGAGAACGCCTTACATAGGATTGGCCTACAATAATAACTAAATATTAGCTTTTGGCGTGAATTTGACATTTTTACTGAATTTATCATATTATCCCTGGTATGCCTCTAATAATACTTGAAAATCGAATTTGTGTGTTAGACATATTTTTCTGAAAGAATTGGAACGAAAATCAGGCACAAAAATTCACTTGTAGTCATAAATTATCTTGCCAAATTGTATTTATTTAAATCATTGCTTTTTTTAATTATGATGTTCACTTATATTTATAAATACAAACCGACAGCCAGCCAACCTGTAGCTGGATTTGGCTTAAACTTTGACAGGTGTCTACAGTATAGAAGTTAAATCTGTGTACCGAATCCTATCAATCTACTTCTCTTCGTCTTGTTGTTATCGTGTTAATTTATATTCGAACAGCTGGACTTCCTCTGAACAGATTTTATTCAAAATTTGATAAATCCTTATCTTAATCCGAGGGCTCAAATCGTTTTTAAGTATCTTTGTCACACATTAGACAGGCGGATATTTCCAAAAATGTGCTTTTTCGGAAAAATCTTGAGATCGAATTTTTAAATAACTTTACGCTCTCTATCCTAAGTATTTAAAAAAGTGCAAAAGCTAATCTATCTATACCATTGGTATATAAGTAAGGAGCTAAAAATGAGGAGAGGAATTAATCAAGCTATATCATTTTGGTATTCCTGTCCTTTTTTGATAGGAAACTTGCTTTGGCCTAATTTTAAAGAAATGGAACTAAGAATATATTTCCGAAAATCAAAGGATGTAAAACATATTTCAACTGCAAACAAAGGGAGGGGAGTGGGGGGAGGGGATTAAAAGTATATTTACTGTTTCTAGCTCAAAAACTGTTTTCATCATGTAACAGTTTTTTTTTTTGGCCTTAAGTTATTTGCTAAAGCTTAAAATTTTTGATGAGAATATTTAGAGAAATCCTAACAAGGATTTTAAAAGATTAAATTTCGTTTTTTTAAGATAACATCTTATTGTAGTGTTTTGAAAAAGCAAGATATTTCAATTTTTCTTTTTAGTAACCGCAATGCAAATTAAATTATCTTCACAAATCGTGGGTAGTTTATATTTCACTTCCCTCTTGTAAATTAAAGAGTAAACATTGAGGAAAAATAAGAGGATTAAGAAAATATATCCATTATCAGAGATAAGATAAAATTCCTGGCTGAGTCACGTACGATTCCGTACCAAACCCAATTTCATTGATAAATAAGGGGAAATGAAATAAAAGCGAATGTCTAAATATAGTAGTTTCCGTAAATGTTGTATACTCATTATTTAAAAATAGAGAAATATGGTTTACTTATCACTGTGCAAAAATAAATTAAATGTTCAATTAATTAAAATTTGATCAAAATTTTGATGTTTTTCAGCAGTAATTTCGAACACTTTATTCCACAAGGAATCATTTTAATCGCCTTTCAAACTTCGCTTTATTAATGATAGCACTTACATTTTCGCACCGCAATTTTCTAATTTCTTTTTCGAAATTTAATAAATAGTTGAACAGATTCGAATCAGAAATGAGGAATTTATCGACGGGTTTTAAAACTTCCCTTGTCAATTTGTTATTCTGATTTTAACAAAAAAATTTCAAAAGATAAAAGGATTTAATCAACTGCAACATTTCATAAAAAAAGTAATTTTGAATTAATAATTTTAAACATGAAAGCATTTTTATCCTGGGAAAAAGCAGATATACTAGCTACTTTTATGTAACAATGGATTCTTTCAAAATCAAGATTCGTACTTTACATACTGGCACAAAAATTCAAAGATTCTTTCAGAAGTTCATTCTATTCTCCTTTCTCCTTGAATTAATTTCTTTATTATTGTCTTCATTCGATGAAACGGCATAAGATAAAAAAAATAACATGTTTCGATAGTTTCGATAGTTTCAATTTCGATAGTTAAAATAACATGTTCGAAAAAAAATATGTATATACTTTTTAAATTTCAGTATGAGAGATTTCAGAGAAAACAACTGTATCAACTTTGTTTGACTCGTTTCAATTAAAAATGCATATATATATCTAAACAAAATTCCCAAAATTATAGAAAAAAATGTTAATGCATCATTTTTCTTAACATGCGTTAAGTTGTTACTTTTTATACCACAATGATCATTAAAAAACAGTTATTCGTTTTTCGATCAAAAAATGATTTCTACAATGTGAATTTCCTTTTGACAAGATTGGCGAAGCCTTTCCATTTTACATAATCGCAGTTTACATCGAAGAAAAGTAAAATATAATCAAAAGAATTAGTTTCTTTTAATCGATTGTTTATGCAGAATATTGAATTTTACTGCTGTTAAAATATTTATATGGAATGTAATTATCTTTTACTGATTATAAATTGATAGTATTAAAAAATATACAATTTATAAAGATGGAAAGAATGCTATGTGAAAATGATTTATCTGCTTATTAGCATGCTTCAAAATAAGAATTTCTTTACTTGCACAATAACTGAAAATATAACGTTATTTTTCTACATCAAATATTTGGTCATGTTTTATCTTATAACTTATGCAAGACTGGACTTGGACCGATAATCTGAGACCATTGCGTATATTTCTTATACTTCATGAGTTCATGTTTCATGAATTTGGAGCTTTATAGACATAATACGACTAATCAAAACAGACCCTGTATATATGAATAAAACGTTATTTTTTTTTCTTTAAGAGCAAATAAAAAAAGTTTATGAACTTATTTTTTTCCTGCAGAACAACTCCAAAAATGAATTAAAAATACAATTTTCAGAAAAATTGTGACATTAAAAAAATGCATATTTTGGGGTCATTTGATCTCCAAGTATTGTATTTTTGGATAAACATATATTTCGAATGTTTATAGATATTGCACATTCTATTCAGAAAGTTAATTTTAATTATATAAAAATAACTGAATGGACTTTGAAACAAATACTATATATGCTTTTAAATAAAAGATAAATTAAAAAAATATTAAAATATTAATTAACTTAAAATGTATTGATATGTGAAATTAAACAGTTATTAATTTAATACTTTCATAATGTACTTTGCCAATGGCCACAAAATGCCTAAATTCGCCAACGGCAAAATAGCTTATCCTTTTGAGAAGTCTTTTGATCTTATGAACAGGATTCAAAATTTGATTTGCATCTATGATTTGTCAAGAGGTTCAATTTTATCACAGAAAAATTTAGTAAATAAATTGGTTCTGACAATTTTAATCAAATGAATTAGTAAAGAAGACCCAATAAGTGGAAAAGAAAGATATTGTATGCCTCCAATGAAACACTTGAAATTCTCACAAATTATCATAAATCTTTCTTCTAATAATTTCCTATATAACCTCAAATACAAAAAAGATATTTCAAAATTCCTATAGAAATAATAAATTTGACAAAACGTACGAATAACATTTTAATTCGCAGTTGCAACAAATCTGAAATTAGCAAATATCAGAAGTTCACAGCAAATATCAGATCAGAATGATTTTTTTCCCTTCTTTCGTCTCCTAATTAAAAGAACGAAAGAATACGAATTATGATAACTGTTAACTCAAAATGAAGGTAATATATAATTCCGTATAATAAAGAATAAGATACAAATCTAAATGCAAATGCCATTACTTAATTATAAAAACATTCACCTGAATTCAATGCTAAACATTTTTTAAGGATAGATTGGCACTTTATTTATTTTTCATCTAGATATTAATAAATAATGATAATTAATATATGAAAGGTAACAAATAAAATAAAAATAATTAATCAAAATTTAAAAATAATAAGTTTTCTATAAAAAAATGTTTAACAAAGCATTCATTAAATTAAGGAACTTGTTAAGAAAATTAAAATTACTAATACTCTTAATTTAAATTTTACTATTTTCTATTATTTTAGGTTCTGACGTAGCATTTAAGGGCCACAAAAACAGTCTTAAACTTTCAAATGAAATTCTTTAAGGAGGCCCAATAGAAAAGTATTGAAAACCTATGATGACATATAAAGCTTTTTTTCTGAGGTCATTCCTTACTTTCTATTCAATACATGCATTTAAAAAATTCAGCGGGGGAAGGTTACAAAAAGTTCATAGAAATATATAATAGATATAAAAATGGGTAGATTCCTCAACCTATTCACGAAAGTGACTCATTTTAACATCCTGTAAAAGGATGAAGTCTAGTAAATATTTCAGTTTATTTCTAATCGGTAAAGTATGCGATAAAAGGAGATCGGTACCCCTTTTTCCACCCCCTCCCACGCCTGTCTTCTGTTTACATTCCATCTTTCACCACTTCCCTTGACAAGGAGAACTGAAAGATTATATTTTTCTTACGAGAAGATAAGCCTATTCTTGAAGTGAAACTCCAACCAACACAAAGATTCTTTCATGCCACTCGCCGATCTTTTGACCCTGCCTCTTTCCCCACCCCCTCCTTAGATGCTTGTCACACGATAGGACTGCTATTTCGTCAACAAACTGTCACTCGATAAGCCCAAATTCCGAGGGGGAAGGTAACAGAAGAAGGGTGACTTAGCCCTAACGCATAGAGCTTCAATACTGCTGAAGTTCATTAAAAGACAGATCGGATTCGGGTATGCAAGACGTCGTGGCATATGTCAGCCTTTCTTGAAGTCAGCGCGTCATTAAGCGGTTGATTCACCCTTAATTAAGAATTAGAGGAGAAGCAATCTGACGCTCTGTGTTCTTCGCAATCAACAGAAATAAACCGTTCTTGGAAGCTGATAGAAGCATAACGTTCCGAGCTTATTGACTCCTCTTAGAAAGAAGGAAATGCAATCGTGGATTTTCCGTGGTCCTGTTGATTAGCCTTTTATTAACTTGCTTCAAGAATTTGGGTCTGCATTTGAAAACTCTTCAAATCTGTATCAACTCGTGTAGAAATTGTTGGAATTTGCTACTGAATTTATCAACTAAAAATGAAATTCCCAACTTTTTTATACATTTGTTTATTCTCTGTTATAACAAATGTGGCTTTCTCTAATAGAGAAAGAAAGATTACCGAAATTCTGGAAGTCGTTCGAAAAATTGAGGAACATCTTTCGAAAGAAGACAGGCTTCGAGAAATTGCTGATATCATTCGGATAGATGCTAATGTAGAGAAACTTAATGCGAAAATGGATCGTGTCTTCAATATCTTAGACAACACAGCAACACCGGCAATAGGTAGAATTGATAGCAGCTCTTCCGTCAGTCAAGCTAACAACATGGAAATAATCCAAAACAAATTGCAGAATTTAGAACTTTCGATAGCAGGTGTAGAAGAAGCAATGAAGAAAATAGATTTTGACCCCATGAAAGTTAATGAAATTGAACGTCGAACCACCCAATTAAAAGATGACATGAACGCAAAATTAAGAAAAATGATGAATGTTCTAACTGCTCTATATGAATTGAACAAAGATATGAAAACTAATGTAGAAAGCCGGCCCGATAACAAAGAACAGCCAACTGGTGAATCAAGATCGTCGAGCTTCGCAACTGAATTCTTAATGGAAAATTTGGACGAATTGGAAAGAAAAATAAAAGAACAATTCAGTGTTCTGACGAGTGAGATTCGATCAGAGGTTACAAGTTTAAAAATCATGACTTCTACTGCCAATGCTAACTGTCAGCCTACTACTACAGAGGAAGACGAAGATGAATGGCTGACTCCACAGGACAATGCTAGAGCAGGTAGACCACCACCGGCTGGAAGATCTTTGGGCAGGTCTAGCAATGGTCTCGATAATTTAGTAGAAAGTCTCAGTCGATCTACAAGAGAAATACGAGAAGAAATCCAGCAAGGAATTCAAGGTTTGGACACGAAACTTCAAAATCTAACTGCTATTGCCCAATCTCAACCAAAATGCTATTCTTTTGATACCGCAGAATCTATAGTTACCAGTAGACGAGCTGGAATGCCATTTGATAGAGTTCCAATTCAAAATCTTGATGAGAATAATAGAAGAGCTAAAAGCGATACTTGCACAAAAGTTGCTCAAAATGTTCCAAATCCGAAATCTTGTGCAGATTTGAGAAGAGGAGGAGCAACTTGCGATGGAATTTATGTGATCTTTCCTAAAGGACGTAGAGCTGTAAGAGTTTTATGTGACATGACCACCGACGGCGGGGGATGGACTGTAAGTTAATTCAATTATTTAATCAAAATGTTTATAATTATTAATAATATTTTTATTTAAAATATTTTATCTCTTGTTAAAATTTTCGTTTCATCAATAATATATTTATCTCTTAATAATTATTCTATATGTGGTAATTTTTAGTTAGCTAGTATGGTAGTTTTTAATTTTGAAATACTGAAAAAAAATCATGCACAGTTTTCTTTAATTTCATTAAGATTAATTTGATGTTCAAAGCAATGATTAATTAATTAAGAGATATTTTTATTCATATCATAAATAAGTCATGATAATGCATTACATTTACATTAGATTTACCGCTAAAAAGGGTTTGAATAATAATCTGTCTCAGTTAAAAGTATGAATAAAATTATATTTCATATTACATAGAATTGCTTTGAAATTATCAAATACCTTAAAAACTGTAATGCATAACCATCGGACAGTTAAAAATATAGTAGCATTTTATTCCATAATTGTGGTATTTGTTTTAAATTAATAGGAAATATTTTTTACTTTCTTACTTCGATGCATTCTTAATTTAATTAATAATTTCAAAATGAAAGAAAAATTAGTGAAAAAAAGCAACATGAAATTTATTTCCGTTATCGAAGATTTTAACAATATAAATTCTACACCGCTGAATCTTTTTGAATGCAGTGCACTATTGCATTTTCTTCCCATTAAAATTTTTTAAAAAAAATCAATCGTTAATTATTTTAAATAATGATAATAGAAATGATCATAAAGCATTTTTCCGAGTGATTTAGCTTAATATTAATTTTTTTTGCAATGAAAAAAGTAATATTTTGTAATATAATGTTTTAAAAATTAGTATTTTGCTTTATGAGTTGCACATTTCATGCAATTAAAAAATACGTAAATTATATATATTATGTTTTAAATGTGATGCATTCCTGTAAGTAAAAATAAATATCAGATATTTTTGTTCAAAGTATCTGAAGGGGAAAAAAAGCTAAGTTTTAAGTATGCAATCTTATTCTAGAAATAAATAAGTATGCTTAATTTGTCCAAAATTAAAATTATTAAGGATCACTATTATCTTCTATAAATGATAAAATCTCAACTGCAATGAGAACATTTTAAACCGTTACTTACTTTTTCAGAAAATAAATATTATCTAGCAAATACTTTTATCAGAGGTAGATACAGGCAGAGGCAGCTTTTTCGACTCTAGAAAAAATGTGTTTCGTCTAGGGCCGAAAATTGTATTAAAATGTCCATTTTAGTTTCACATTTCCTCACATTTTTATTTTAAACAATATGTTAATGATTTATTTAAGTGAGGCATTTATTGTTAGTATGATTGTCAGGGTTTTTTTTTTTTCTTATACTAAATATAGAAAAAGTATGCAATGTTCAAAATATGTGAACTCGAGATTTCCAAGTTTCAGATTTCCTTGATTTCGACAAACACATTGTAGAAAATGTCTGTCTGTGACAAAGATAACTCAAAAATGTCCTGAATTAGAGGGATGAAATTTGATCAATGATCTTTACATCAAATTTGTAGTTCTAATATTAAATATAATCTGTTCAGAGGAAATCTATGTGTCAGGCTGTTCGAATTTGTTAGTACGATAACTATAAAACCAGCTAGTTGGATTAAATTAAGTACACAGATTTAACAATGAGGACACCTTTCAAAATTTGAGCCAAATCCTACGAAGGGTTCAATCTCTATCGGTTTGTACTTTCAGAAACATGTAATATCTTAAAATGCAATGACTTAAATAATATTTGGTAAGTAATTTTGTAACTACAAGTTTAGTTTCGTGTCGAATTTTTGCTTCAAACTGTTCGAAAAATTGCGTCTAAAATGCGAATTCATCTTAAACATTTCATCTTTAAATGACCTCACTAATTTTAATCAAATTTAATTAAAGTGTTGTGTTTTAATATAGCATTAAAAATATTTTCTTATGCGGAACATGAAAATAAGTTTTGTTAAGTTAAATTTAGAATTGTTTGCATCTGTCATAATTACTGATTCTGAGTTTCAAAAAGAAATTTCTTTGAATGTTTAAAATAATTGTTCCTTTGCCTTATACTTTCTTTTAATAATATAATTCGAGATATATCATTAAAACTATACATTTTTTTGTTCTTAAGCTTTTTCCAAATTAATTAATGTCGTTTATTTGATTAAAAAAATTTTGGTTTTATTTTTACTTTTTAAACTTCGTAAATTTTGTTTATTATCGTTTTCAATTTTCATTAATATCATTCGTGTTCCTTAATATTATTACAATTCGTGTAAACTAAACTGTATTCGCGTTTTTGTTTTTCATTCAAAACGCTTTTATTTGATTTTGCTCGCTTTTTTTATTCGATTACATTTTATTTTTTCGTTAATTAATATGTATACTAGTAAAAATTTCATACTTAGCAGAATATATTTTACAAATTTAAATTTCTTCACTTCCTGCTTTATATCACTCCATATTCTTGAGCGAAAACACGAAGACATTATTTTATTTTGCAGTGTAACTGTAACAACCAAAATTTAAACTATGACGGGAGTTAAATTTTTCTCTGAAGCAACGACCCGTGATTAAGTAATAAATTTTTCTCCAAACGTTTCCTCAGAATGTAGACTACTCATCGTAACGAGACATAACATGATGTGGCAGACGCGTAGACGGTGTTATTCAATGTAATTTGTAAATACACGTTAAATAATGTATGCAATCACATCTGTCGTCTGATTGTGACTTCATATTGGTTGATTTCTTTCATTAAAAAACCCATTAAAAGCTAGAATTACAATCAAATTTTACAACACTTAACAACTAACTTTCACTGTTACATTAAAGAAATTTTAAGAAGTAACAAAAAATTATAACTATACCTGAGAGCATTTTTTTAAAATTTTAGAATAAGGTGTATTGATTTAGTAGTTTGACAATTAATTAGTTGAAAAATCATATATGCAACTGTAAATAAAAGGATAACTAATGTAAGATATTTGGCGATTTCTTTACTGAGTAAAGAAAAAAATACATCATTTTCAATAAACAGTAAATTTCTAATATTAAAATATAATTGAAATTCCAATATTAATCATCTTTATCTTTATCTTTACTTATAATAAATCGCAATGTGTGTGTGTCTGTTGGCGATGTACAGGCCAGACCGTTCGACCTACAGCTACCAAATTTGGTATATGTATACCTTGGGTGCCGGGAATGTGAACCTCGGAGCCCTTTTTTTGAATTTTCAATTAAAATAAGCCAAATTTTCACGTTTTTTCGAAATAACTTTCGAAAATATTACAGCACAAAATTGATTTTTGCATCAAGTTAAAGCTAAAAAAAATTAGCTTTTCAATGATACTAAGGTTTTGACATACAAATTAAAACTCTAATTTTAATGAATTTTTAAACATTTAATTTAATAGTATTTTTCAACAATTTATTTCGCATAAAATAAAAATAATGAAATTTTATCTAAAAAAAATCAGCTTTTAATCAAATGTTGCCATCACATTTTCAGAAGTTCTGATTTTAAAAAAGTTAATTACTACCAAAAATAAAACAGAAAAATAGAATTTTTATCACGTGATCATATGAAATGAAATAAATATGAAATGTAATATTTTTTAAATACTAAATGCAAGAGAAAATTTTTCTTGTTTTTTTTTTTTTGCAATAACAAAATTATTAATTCAATTAAAGAATTAAAATAAATAAAAATACAAAATAAAAATATATTACAAAAGTGCGACAGTTAAAACTGAAATAGAATTTTTAGAAAAGTACCAAACGATAATCTTCTGAGAGAAAGATTAATTATTTAAAAGTAAGAAATCTTAAACGAGCTTGAAGATGACGTCATTTCAATGAAACGACGAACAAAAAGCTATTGATATTAAGTAGAAATAAAATATTTTTGCATTCACTTTTTTTTAATCTTTAAAACAATAAGACATGTTTTGAATTGTTACTTTCACTTATGTGAAGAAGATATATTGTGCAAATCAAAGAATTCTCCTTCGTGATTGTATTTATCTCCACATTTTAATTAATCATGCAAAATAAAAACGCATCTGTTTTCAACAAAGCATACGTAATATTAAAGCTATACTGGTAAAAGCAGGTCAGCTATTTGAAAAAGCATCTTCTTTCAAACAAGCATACGTAATAATTAACAATGCAAAATTTGTAAAAGCATATAAAAATATTTTTTACCCGCATATTTCGGAGACATCAAAACTTTCTAACCAAAACAATATCAAGTTCTCATGAGAAAAAATAAATCAACTATCATTCCAAATTAAACATTTAAAAATGTCATTTAAGGCACGTGTCTGCATAAAATGAAACAAATATGATTCATGATATTTTTGGAAAATAAATGCATGGGAACGTTTTCTGTGATATTTTACTATACATATATTGCTAATCCAATTAAACAGTTTTATTTTAGGCAAATATGGCTTAACATCTACTAGGCATCTTCTGTAATCGGAGCCCAACATCTAATTTCTTAATTTTTTGGGAGAGACATAAATTTCTTAACAAGTGGTCTGAGGGAAATATATAATTAGCATATTGAGGGAAAAAATGCTGATGAGTAACGTCTTTAAAATTATTACATATATCATCTGCTCTGTGAATCATATTTAACAAAATATTCTAGAGACAATAAGTCCTTAAAATAAAAAAGTGGTAATCCAATCAACTAAATCATTTATCAAAGCTGATCGATATATGAAAAATTCAATATAACTATTCGATAAAAACTGGCGATTTTAAATCACTTTATCAAGATCTCAAATAAGTCAATCAGGGTTACTCAAGAATAATGGACCTAGATTATGAAAATGACGATTGTTCTAAACTTACAATATTCAGAACTGAATAAATCGGCTAGATTTGATCGTAGAAAATAGAAATGTTTATTTATTTATTTCGAAGTTGAAATATTAAGTATATTTTAAAAATATAAATCTATAAGACCAAAGGAATTTAAACCATAATTTTTTCATATATGTTTATAAACCTAAAAAAATGTTATTATTGAGAACATTGATATACATCTAAAAGTAAAATTAAAAATTGAAGGTTTCAATTAATCTGTGAAACTTTTGCTGAATAATTCCTTGAGATATTATAAATTATAAAAAAATATAATGTTTCAATTTCCGTAGTGAACATAAAACTTTAATGTTGGAGTACTCTGCTTTCAGTTCTTAGTTTTATTTAAAATGCTAGGATTGAGTAAAGAGGTATTTATATTAATTGATTTCATCATTTCCACTTTAATTTAAAAACTGAATTTTACATGCACTGATAGAAAATCAGAGAGAGATGCGGAGTTCAAAGATCAGGACCGCTTAAGGCCTATATAATAGTATAAGGGAATTATATGATTATTGAAATTTGAAGCTTAAAAATATTTTGCTGAAAAACTTATTATGGGACAAAGTTATTTAAAAATATTGATTGAACTCTTTAGTTGGAATTAATATTGGCGAACCGACTGGTCGCCAAAGGCGGCTAGGGTTTAATAAAACTATGCAGCAGGTTAATCAATATTTTTTATATAATGAGATTTTTATTGTGACTGAAAAAAATTGTCACATAGTTAATAGCATTTATGAAAATAAAGAAATTAAATCAGTAAAAATAATTCAAAACTATTTTTTAACTATTTTAAAGAAAGTTATTTCAATATTGTTCCAATCGCTTGTTAAAATGCCAAGTCTTTCTCTCTTTCCTTTTTGCTATTATAGCAGAAATCATGGAAACCTGAGATCAGTTTTCAAAATAACTGTCAGGAAATTTGAACATTTTTAAGAAGAAAAAAAAAAAAGGAGATAAGATATGCTAACCTTTTTTACAAATTCTAAAAGCTGAAATCGATTATTGTTTCAGCAACAGAAGTAACCAAAACTTACTTTTTGTTAATACATAAAAAAATTTTTGTTTTGAAAATCATACGTAGTATGATTCCTTTTTTGAAATCGTAAAAGTTCGAGGCTAATTATCAACATAAGTTAAATGCTAACTATTGCTCCAAAACAGAAAATATCTGATAAAATTATAAATTTTTTTATCATATCTTCAATTTATACGATGAAAGATAATTGATTTTTCAGATATAACAAGTATTTTCGGACTAAAAGTCAAAAATCACGAGTATTCAAGGCTGGCTTTGTTCCTATATTTTCATAAGGTGGCGTGTTTAATAGTTTATTCAAATCCTTTAGTAAAAAATATCGAGTATCCATTTCGAACATCTTTTTGCCTCATTGGATTCAAAATTCGATGCAAATCTACAATTTAAGCTTCAAGACGTTCGACATCCAAGTTAATTATGTATCAAAGGTAAGATCAAGCGGTTCTGATCTTTAGAATGCTAACGCACATACATATGCACACATAATCATTTTTTATCATTAATAGAGTTTACAATATATTCTTAATATATACACGTAGAAGGAAAATAAAAAGGGCAAAAACCACTTCATACATCGCAAATGGAATTTTTTAAAATTAATTTTCAGTATTGTGCCAATAATTTGTTTCTTATTTATACATCGTTTCGTTATTGTCCCAATTTATGCTCATCTATTGTGAAGATAAAATATTTCATTTATGCGAAGCGAAAGACTTCGAACTTCGCTTGTCAGTCGATTTTTGTCCTCGATGAAGGCTGGAATGTCTAAAAATGGGGATCATTTTCCTATAGTATGTTAACTGTACAACGGAATTTTCCACAAATGGTGAGTTAATGAAATCTCTACTGCCAATTTAAACGGTGGTAAAAAAAGTTATTCCCCCTCCCTTTAAAAATGCAAAAAAAGTCGTTTTAAAAATCGTTAAAAAAACTTATTTTGTTTGTCAAAATGAAAGAGAAAAAACATTAAATGTACTTCATCCATTTCACCATGCCATTTTTCAATTCGGACAATCAGCACGCCAGAAAAAAAATAAAGATTATTTTTTAAATAAATTGTAATAATTTTTTTGCTTTCGCATAAATTGCATAAAATAAGAGAGGCGTTATTTATATTCAGAGTATGCCTCAATAGTTCACCGGATTTTTTCCACACTTTTGTAATAAATTCTTAATTTTAAAATTTAACTACAGTTTTCTCTCTATTATTACTTTGAAATAAGTTTTCATAAAAAGTTCTTAATAGTCAAAGCTTATTAAAATTCCGATTAAATATTTCATAATAATTTTTTTTGAAAAAAAGTTAATAAATTAAAAATAATATGATTTTCATTAAATTTTCCTTAGTAGTAGCCCATTAATTCAATTTTGATTGCCGTATAAAATTATGGCTCATTGATTCCTAAACATAACTGAAAAATTAAGTCTTTTGGGGAAAAAAAGACATAATAAGTTGTTATCTTTTTTTATATATTATTTGTCCCTTTGAATATTTGATTTTCCATCGCTAACACTTACCAACTGCTTAGGCATAAAAACTGCCTGTTTACATTCAGAAAGGAACAAGGTCAATTGATGCCGACCTTCAAAAGCTAACACGTGTCGCCGAAAAATGTCACTTTGTGTTTAAATAAAACGTATTTCTTTCAGTCAAATTAACTCTGAATGAAAATTTTAAAAAATTATTTTTTTTTCTGATTTATATTTAGAAATGAATGCTGATGCGTATGATGCAACTAAAGAATTTTTCACTTTTATATGCAAAATATTACGGGAAACAATTATACGATATGCATCCGTTAGAAATATCAGCAGAATAAGTTGGCGCTTTGTTTTAAATAAATCTCACTGAATTTTATCTAAATTCCAATTGAGAAATAAATATCTAACAAAAATACAGTTGCATTATTTTTTTAATTATTGATTAAATATAGAAGATTATTATGTGACATTAAATGGTTGCTTTGAAACATACCTTAGTAAATATGTCAGTACATCCAGTTAATTTTAAACATTGAAATAAATTTTTATTTCCAAGATGGCAGAATAAGCCAACTGATGTTGGAATTTCTACTGAGTGTATCTCCAAATATTATTGTGTGTTGTGATAGATGAAAAAGTGTTATAAAATCCAACGTCATAGAATATGTCTTTTAATAAATAGAATGTCAAAAACAAATAGAAAAAAGTCATTTAAACAAAGGTGAAATATGAAGATAAATATTTTCTGAAGCAATAATATTTTATATTCTGAGGCCACAAGACTGCAGCATTTCATTAGATACAAAGTGAAGAAATTTTGGGAAATAAAATGTCACAGATAAATTGTATCAGAACTATGTCATTTTCTAGATTAATCTCATTAATATGAAAGCCACCAAATTAATAAAAAGTCTTGCTGACTACAAGTTTTCTGAGAGCTTTTTTGCCACATTTTAATAGCATTGACTGACTTTCAAAATTCATTATCTAAAATCCCTCCAGTTCATATAATTTTATATCACTAATTATATATATATATATATATATTAGCAGAGAAGAAAACATTTATACTATATACGTAATATATTTAAAGTGATTATTAAAGAAGAGATTATTAATAAACTGCTATTTTTTTGCGAAGAAATTCATTAATGTATTTTCTGAACTAAAATGTTGAGATATATTGCTTATCAATAAATAGAGAAAAAAAGAACATTTGACGTTTGTAATAGTCAGAAAACTTAATTAACATTAATGGTGTATCGGACTCACAAAATGAATTCATTGATGTGCGGTCCAAAATTGAAATTCAATCTAACTTGAGTACATACTTTAGTCCACAAAAATATTTTTTACATTTTGTTTCATTTTAAAAACTTAATATAAATGCTTAAAGGCTGGTAACTTGTTTTAAAATTGATTTATTTCCTACAAGACCAAGATAAAAATCTGAACTTGTGAAAATTTTCTTTTTGAATTTTAAGAATGGTTTAATCATGCAAGCAAGTTTATTCCGTGCATTTTTTTATAAAACTACAGCTTATTCAATGTAATCATTTTTCGAATAAATCAAGAACGAACAAGGTGATACTTTGTTCTTTGTGTAATTATCTTTTATGCAAATTATAACGAGTATCAAATATTGATTAAATATATATTTATTTTTTCCTTAAAAATAAAATTTATCTTGAAATTCCTGGAATGATGATATGCATTAAAATCAGTTTGAATAGCAAAGTAATAACAAATTAATTATTCCAATATTCATCTTTTTTCAAAAGGAATAAATGAAAAGGATAAGGATAAATGAATAAAACACTGAAAAAAAAAGCAAACTTTCATTCAAAATCTTCATATTATTTTTTAATTGTAAATTAATTTTTCATTTATAATTTTAACTATTAGTCTCAATGTACTTATTAAAAACATTCTAGGTATAAATTGTAAAATTAAAATAAATTAAATAAATATCAGTGATTTTTGTGCAGTATGTACATATACTAAATAAAACTTACAGATATTCTACAATCAGACGTCTTGTATTTTAATGTAAATATGGTTCCAAGAAAAATTTACTTTATATACAAATTTTTCAATATGAAAATTAAGTATTCTTTGTTATATATCAAGCTGTTTTTAAAAAGCATCCATCTCCAGCAATTTTTACAAAAGTTGAGCTATGTATAAATGTTTTCGTAATTATAACTTTTAAATTTCCTTATAACATCGACAACGTGTTTTTTTATTTATCTAATATCAAATTTATTATATTATAGATTATAATATAGAAAATAAATCGAGTATGGATTTTTGACTTTTTTTTAGTATTATTTAAAATGGGATCTGCAATTTGTGTCTCAAAATCGCATACCTGGTTTTTTTTATCTGGCTTAATAAGTTTCTAAGTTACCGTATTCTATTTATGCTCGAATAGACAAGCCGTTAGATTACCAATTTTTGGATGTATATGGACGAAAATTTGATATGGATCTTAAATTCAATTCTAAAACGATATGTCAACTGCTGTTAATCTTGTTAATTGTATTGAAAGCTATAGTGTTCATATGTACTCAGACGACAAAAAAAAACCCACCTAAAATATTTCTTTTAAAATGGGTGTTATTAAAACTGTGACGATAATTCTGGTGTAAAAATTGCATATCAAATCTTTTCCTCCTATCTCGATTTTCTTAGAATTACCGTATTCACATATTAATATTCTTTTCGCATTGTTGATGAATCGCCATGATGATTTATCGATGTCGTTTTTTTATTATCAAGTAAATAATTTCTTTTTGCATATTTCGTATATGAGTAGAAAAAAATTTGAAGATATCTGAAATGAAAACAATTGGAAGAGCAATCTATTAAGAATTCTTATCATAGGTGATATCGTTAATTCTCCATTTGCACTTCTTACTAGTATTCACATTTTAATTTCATAAAATTCAAATTATTAAATCTCAGATTGGATTCCTTTTTTTTTTCAAATAAATCATTATGAAAAATCATAACTGATATTTTCGTTTCAAAAAGCTGCTTGGTTTTTTCTGGCTACCAATTCGTCCAGCATATTAATATCATTAAATTAGTGGAGTCAACCAACTTTGATGAACTATATCTTTTCATAGCAATATTTTAAAGTATAATTGTGCAATAAACATCTATTCGTTAGTCATGTAAGCGAAGTGGCGAAATTAACCAGAAATTCTTTTTAGCTATTAAAGTTAGAGATTCCAATTAAGATTATCTTTAGAAACGGTGGCCAGAGAAGAATAGGGTGACTATTGATAACGTATTTAAACTTTATCAACTTTCAAATTAACTAAAAAGTAGCAAAAGGGGCGGGACCAATGAATGTGGTTGGAAGAATAGTCCTTCGGTTTTTCCTAATTCTTTTAAATATATAGATAACATTAAGGTCAGAAAAATTGTATTATTAAACCTACTTGTTATTGTTTTTACTACATTGAGCAATGTATGCAGAAATAACAAAAACTTAATTTGACGTATTTAATATTTTTTTTTAAGTGCGTTTGCTCTCATTTGATATCAGATACACGTGCCTCTTGAACATACACGCGTTAGAAGTCATTTTAAGCAGATGCTTCTTGTACAAACAGTTATTTAGAACGCACAGTTTACGACACTCTCTATTTCGTCATCCTTTAACACTTGCATAAAAAAATGCTATAAAATGACAACAGCTGTGGAAGATGACAGCCATTCCTTTTAGTAAGATGTCTATTATTATTCAAGGTAGCGGGTCAGAAATTCCCAAAGACAATGAAACTTGTCTGGAATATTTTTTTTTAATCACAATTGTTTGCTAGGTTCTTTAAAAAAATTATACATGTTTCTTTTTACTAATTTTGATCGCCCGTTATATATTATTTTTAAAAAAAAAACGTCCTCAATGATTTTGAAGAAAGTTTTTTTTTTTCTGCTTTGTAAGAACATAACTCTGATTGATGACTTTTTACATTGAAAAATTTGTCATGTGTGTTAAATAAAACAAGAACAATTATAAAAAAATTATAAAATTTTTGTTCAGTAACCGATTAACTCCTCACTTTTAGGAAATTTTTGTTTTTTTTTTGTTTAATTTTCGTTTGAAGGTACAGAATAAAAAGAATCACGAATATTAAATTACAGTATTAATTCTTAAAATCAATATTCAAAAATGCTCTACTAATAATGAAGTTAAATGTTCATGTGTATGTGCGGTTGTTGGCGTTCAACAGATCAGACTGCTTTTCCAACAGGTATGTGACATTTATACAAATGTTAAATTTATACGAAAATAAACTTAATATCTTTCAAAATTTTTAAAAATTGTCTTTTAACTGTACCAATTTAAAAATCCTGAAAAATTTCGTAAAATTTTGTCTTAAAGAAATTTATTTATCATGTGAGAATTTAGAGGAAAAGAGACCATACAAAACATCCTAAGAGCAAAAGAAGACCAAGGAGGCTAATAAGTAACTAATTCTACCAGAAACTGTTGTCCCGCTATACTACCATAACAATTGAGTAAAAGCAAAATGCCGATATACAAACTTTTTGCAAAAATGAATAAATTATTTAAAGATTACCTCTATTTTGTATTTTTCACATTCTAAATATTAATTGAACTAGCAAATATAATTACCTGTAAAACTAGCCTAGTACTTTCTGATTTGTGAGGAAGCAATATTTATATTGCCACTTTATCTCTAACAATGGATATGAACAAAAATTAAGAGCTCGGGAGCTCAAGAATTTTGTCAATGTACTTCGATAATTATTTCTTTATGACATTTATATCTTAAGTATCAAAATAAAGATATGATTGTTTACTTATTCAGCAACTTCATGTGCAAACTAATCGCTAGTCCGTCGTATTGATGTACAATTCCACTTGTTTTTCCTAAGACACAAGTTCGAAAATTTCCATAAGCTTTTAAAAATATAAAAGAAAAAAAATTAATAAAAATTTCTGAAGACTCATTTTCTTAAGCCATCGTAACAGGAAAAAAAAGAAATCTGTTATCGCAAATTTCAAGTTATCATGTGAGAATATTTTTTTTTATATCATAAACCGTAATCGGTCACAACCGATGCATCGATTAACTGAACCATCTGAAATATTCTAATAAAAGGTGGATGGACTCTTATTCCATAACATCTCTATAGGAAAGTGGAAATTTTTAATGAATTGCTTAGAACTATAAAGTGATATCTGAAAATAAGAATCGAAACGAAAATGTATTGTGTTGAACATTGACGATTGTGATTCAGAATTCAAATATACATGTTATGTGTTCGAAGTTGAGAGTTGCGTTTGAGAATCTGCAACACATTACATAAATTTACGCTTTCTTCATTCCTATTGTAAAGCGAATTTGCGTTAATATTTAATTAGATCAGCTTCTAATTTTAAATTTTCATCATTCGTTTTTGCTGATTGAAGGTTTTGTCGTTTCAAAGCTCTGCAATTTTATTGTTCTAATCGAATTCTTTCTTTAGCTTCCGGCTTCTGTTTGCTCTTTCTTTCCCTTTCTTTTTTTCTTTGCAGGACTTAATCGTGAGAAAACTTAGGACGCCCCAATTATGCTTTATTCATTGTTTAAAGTGCAATAAAAAATCCTAAACTAATCACACAAAAAAAACCTCTATTGTTGTCTTTTTATTTCATGGAATATTACAGCTGTGTTGCCACTTTCACTAAACTAAAAATAATGTGATAACGTTGCCATTAACTTAAACTCCTGAATAAGAAATTAAATTTCTATTGTTAAATAATTTTTTGGCGATAAATTGCCAAATGTGACAACTTTTTGCATTATTTTTTAATAACTCTAAAAGCGAAAAATTGATGCCTCTAAACGTGATGAATTGCCAATTTGTTGCCCGTGCATTTTGAGATTTCAAAAACCTCAAAACAAAACAACATCATGATCTTCCATGATAATAATTTATGTATAAAAGTATATTTTTTTAATAATCAAAGGTTTCGATGCCAGTCATTTATCGTAAAAAATTGTTTCACAAAATGGTTACGATTTTCTTATTTTGTACTTAACTAAGATTTCGGTGACCATTCGTTCCATGTATCTTTGTTTTGTCTCACTCTTACAATCCTCCCCCAGCCTAAATTTTTTTTCTCTAACTTAAAAAAAAAATGTGTGTGCGTCTGTTGGCGTTCTAAGGAAGAGACATTGGCTCTAGGTTTAGTAAATTCGGCACTGATATGATTTGAAGAATAGCAATGTGAATCTCAGCGAGATTATTTCAAGTATTAATTGAATTTTTAATTAATTTGTGTATTATTCATACCGCCTCTAGTTTATTGGGATAATTTTGTGAAATGTTACATCGCATATAAAATATTTTCATATCACTTTAAAATTTCAAAAAAAAAATGCCTTTCTAATTGTACGAATCATAACGCCCATGCAATTTCTCTAATTTTACAATTTTGAAACAAAAAAAAATATTATGGAAATGATTTCCGTTTTTGAAATGAAATTTAACCGTTTCCTGGTTTCATTGAACTTCAGATACTATCTTTAGTCACAATTTAGGCTTAGAAAAAGAATTTGGTTTTTTTTCATTTTTACCAAATCAAATTTTTACTTTCACTTTTATCATTCACAAATGCGGTGAATTATCCATATTTAAAAAAGGGGGATAGTGCGATTAGGAACAATTTATGCGAAAATAGCTCTCAAATCCTAAGTTTTGTTTTTGAATTTAATAAATTTTGAAGTTCCTTTTTTGAATTTCTAATTGTGGTTATATTACCATGCTTCAAAAAGTATTTAAAATTTCTGCTTTATAAATAAAAAGGAAAATAATAAAATATGTGAGCGTAAGAATAGTTATAAGTGAAAATATGTTTGTCATTTAAATTCAAAAATAATATTTTGTTTACATAAATTTTTTTTATTAAAAGGAAGAAATTTTCAAACTAATGTTATAAAATTTTGCCAAAAATATTCTTTTTTCAAAAAAAAAAATGGAGAATTCATGGACAAGAAAATATATTGATATTGATTCTATTAGTTATTCATTTTTTTTTCCTGAAAGTAAATTTAAAAACGTCTTATGCAATTTTTCTAAATATACAAAAAAATCTGTATTATAAAAATCTTATAAATGGGTTAATTATTGGTACATCAGAATTATTCTTCAGAAAATTTTCTCGCATCACCACATGCACAAATTTTATCCAAAATTAAATATTTTAAAGTACATGTAATAAAAATGTATTAGTTTTTCTATAACATATTTAACGGTTTTTTTTTCTTTTTTTTTAGGTTCTTATGCGTAGAGGCGATTACGGAGAGAAAATGACAAGCTTTCACAGAAACTGGCTTAGCTACAAGAATGGATTCGGAGATGTAGAAGGAGAATTCTGGTTAGGAAATGACGTAATATTTTTCATGTCATCAGAGGAAGCAAACATGTTACGAATTCACATGTCAGCTTTTGATGGTGAGGAAGTAAACTTGGACTATTCCTCTTTTTCTGTTGGCAACGAGACTACAAATTATCGTCTGCAACTTGGTCCTCCAGCTGGTGTTCCAAATATTGCTGCGAACAGCCTGCGGTACCACAATAATCATCCATTTAGCACTTTCGATCGCAAAAATGACGATTTTGACCAAAATTGTGCAGCTACTTACAAAGGTGGTTGGTGGTTCAATGGATGCTATTTTGGATTCTTAACAGGAGAATATTTTAAACCTGAAGATAAAAGAGAAAACTGGCAAGGAATTTTGTGGTATGATTGGAAGGGAAATTCAGCTTTAAAAGGAGCAGAAATGCTGATTCGACCGAAGAATTTTGCATCGTCGAACTGAATGGTTCCATAAAACTTGTATCAACTATTTGGATTTATTTTTTTAATTATTATTAGTCCTAAGTTAACAAATTCCAAAAAAATAAGTTCTCATAAGCTCTCATTTATTAACTTTTTATATATACTTTAGAATAAAATGTTTGTATCAACACAATTTCTTATAATAATCAAGAAATTTTTATTTAATTTATGGAAAAATACTGTCGTTGAATTAAACAAAACATCAAAGTAGCAGTTCAAGAGAATTTATTTGAACTAATTTTATATGTATTCAAATATCATCTGTAGAAGATAATTAGGCTGAATTTAGAAATTTAAGTACTTGCAAAATGCTATTATGTACTCATTTTTAGGATGTACTAGTATTTTTATTTGTTTTTTACATTTGTAATATACTATCTATTTATTAATAAAAAAATAAAATCACAGTTTTTTTAGTTTTATTTTATTCAAATGCTTTTTTTTTCAATTTTCGCGTTTAATATAGTAAAAATTTATTAAAATAAGATCAATATTCCAGTGCAGTATACCAGAAAATATGACAAATAATAAAATAAAATGTTCCATTTATTGGTAAAAAAAATTTTTAAAACATCTTAGTTCAATAATAAAAAAATATTTGTAAAAATTTAATAATAATTTGATTAAGGCTTGTTTAAGGCTGTCTTCGAAGATTTAATATTTAGTACAAATAAATTTAAAATACAAAAAGGAAAATCAAAGTTATAATTTTCGATTACAAAAAGAAAATTATATATTTTTTAGAAATGAAATTATATTCAAGTTACACGGCTTAAGTTAAGATTCATTATTAATTCTAAAGCCCAAGACACCTTATACATAACTGACCCACTGAATAATTTGCATCAACACCACATCAACATGACTCAAGTTTAATCTGTAATTTACACAATTTAACCACTAGCCGCATTTTTCCTTCCCTTTCCCTCATTACTAATTTATAAATTAACTATTATTCTTTTTATACATTCTTATACATTGTAAGCACACTCTTTTTGTTATGTAGTTGTATTGTAAAGCTTATTTTTCACCAAATATTTAGCAATAAATATCTAGCGATTCAGAATCTTTCAATTCAATAACATTGCGAGTGAATCCTCTAGCTCACTCTTTATTTATTGCTCATTATCATGCAAAAAATATAGAAAAAATAACATTAAAATGTCATCCTAAATATTTACAATAAACTAAACCAGAAATCCAAAGTCATGAACATTCTCATAAAACTATTGTGCGTGTGTTAGAATTTTTAAAATTTTTTATTTAACTTTTTAAAGATTAGTTTGAAATATTGACACTCTGATCAATTAAATTATAAATATGGAATGCATTTATTCGATATTTTCATCTTGCTTTTTGATATGATTGAAAAAAAGAATTTTATGAAATCAATCTATTTCAAATTGCCGCCCGCGAAAATTTAGTAATATATATTCTCTGAAATAAAAAAGGAAGTGTCAATGTTACTTTGGAATTAATTCTCAAAATTTTTAAAAACTGCAATATCTGATTTTAATATTTACATTTGCAACATGAAACAAATTAATTGTTTGTTTGGCCAATGAGATTAGTTTATATACCATCAAAACAGTGTTACAAATTGAATTAAAAAAATTATTAAAAGCAGAGGAAAAGTATATAGAATTCATATAGTTAAAGGGATAATCTTTTTGTCTTTAAAACAATGTGAACATCCTTTTTTTGAATTTATACTTTTGGAAGATACAACAGAATAAATCCAAAAACTTACTTAATCTTTAATGAAATATTTTAATTAATTTTGCAAAATCCTTAGGTAACTTTTCTCTTATTTTGAACCGCATGTGTGCTAAGATACATCGATTGAAAAAAAAAGATTATAGATTTGTGAACAGAACTTAAGTAGCGAGCATTTTCTTTTATAGATGCAGATCCATTATGAATTGCGTGATGTTGCATTGTTTATCCATGGTAAACCTTTATACTTTAATACTGCTCCATAAAGTTAAATGCTCTTATTTTATTTTACTTTATAGGATAAACACGGTTATTCAAAGAAAAAAAAAACTTCATGTATAAATATACAACATATGAAATAACAAATCATTGTAACTGTCATTTATGTTTTAAGTATGAGATATACATAGTGGTGGAAAAAGGTAATAGCTTGTAGTTCGGCGTACAGCTGTGCCAGTAAATAAAAGTATGAGAAATTGCTTTGAATATTTCTCAAATGACACGAATGGAGTATATCTCAAATTAAAGATTTGGCATATGGATAGAGTTGAATGGGATATTCCTTCTGTTACCCTCCCCTCCCCCCAACTTCTATAGTATCGAAACTGTTGGAGAATACTTGGATATTGAAAAGGAATCGCTTAGAATTTCGGAACTTCAATTTGTAAGATAAGACTCTATTTGAAAACTGCAATAAAAACATTTGTTTGAAAATATTATTAGGCTTGGCATTTTTTCATTAAAATAAATCAATTTTGGAAATTTTTTATCTTTTTTAATGGATATAAATTCTATGTGAAATAATTCCGATGACCATAGCGATTGCTTGGTAAAACTTATGCAAAAGTTCTTTAACTATAGAATATTTTATTATTTTTATAAATACTGCGAAATTGCAAGTGGCTTATTAATAAAGGACTCTAAAATTATACTCATTAAAAATAGCAAATTAAATATTTAATTGAGTAGATTGAAAAACTAGAGAAGTCGGGAATTTTTTTTGGAATCCCTGATTCTATTTTATGCTAGATAAAAATATACAACTTAATTTTTCGGAAAATTACTTTAAACGGAAGCTGTTCTTCTTTACATAGATCAAATATATTCTATGTCACTTTGAAGCTAAATACTTTTATAAAATCGGCCAATTTTACATCCAAAAGATGGCACGAAATCTTGTTGTGCCCAATGATCTCAAAATCATTTAAGTATATCGACAACAAACATTAAGGATTAGCTATTAACGTTATTATTTAAACATACATTCCATATGAAATCTTCAATCATAAATCGTGTCGATAATTTTAACAAGGAGAGAGACGAAAACTACTTTAGAGGTTTACAAGAATTTTTTGAAAAGTACAAATTAATCATAAAACGAATTATATTGTAGTAACAAAGCAGTAACAATATAAAAACTTTTTAAAATACTGGACCAAAAGGGAAAGAAACAAATAGATGCTTTAGCATCCTGATAAAGAGTGAATAAACACCTTATATACTTTCAATGTAGCCATAACCTAAGCTTCGAGAGTTGCAAAGATGGTGATGAGGCTTAGTAATTCAATTCGTTCAGTTTAAACTGTACTGCATAATAAACCAAATCCCATAAGTCATTTTTGAGGGTTTTTAAAAACTGATTTAGATATAAAAAAATAAATATGTGACATTTTAAAATCATCTTAAAATTGAAAATTGTTTAAAAAATGAGTCTAATATAACAGAAATGCAACAAAAATAAATTCTTACTGAAGATAGATTAGTTCTCGATGAATAAAAAAAAAGCCTCAAAATACTTAAAACATTTTTTTGTCCGCATATGCTATTTAAAAAACAAATGATCTTTTGTATTTTTTAAAATCACACACAGTAGGCAAAACATGTTTGTAAAATTATGAATATTTGTTACTATCATTTGCAAAAATAACGAAGTACTCACTCCCTCTGATGTTGTTTGAAAGTTTGGAGTTCAGATGTCATCCCTTCAAAGATAATTAAATACAATATTTGCCGCTAAAAAACTGCCAGTTAATCAATCACATTCCTAATTACGAACATAGATATAAATAACAGAAATGTCTCTTAAATCAAACTCTCTTAAATTTAGTTTTAAAAGTTCTTAACATAAGCACCTCACGCTATCTTATTAATATTCTAATTCGGTAATTTTAAAATGTAATGTTTAAGGGATAGAAAGTTTTATTTAATTTTTTTAGCCGTGGATAGATATATAAATTCTTCTTATGATAAAGACTGATAATATTGTAATAATATGCAAAAAATGAATTTTTTTATTCTTTAATATGACACCATACTATCTCGTAATTCCTCATCATACTATCCGTAACTATTTAGTACACTGTTAAAAATTATTCAAAGTGCTTTAGAGAATAAATTATTAGATTTAAAGCTACCGTTTGATATGTTTTTAAAATTATTTTTGGCGTAACAGAACCTCATAAAAAAGGATTTTTTAAATCTGATTAGACTTCTAATTATAATTTAGCAAAAATTCTAATGTTTCTCTTTAGTGAATACGTAGTATATTATTGTAAATAAATCTTTTCAACAAAGCTTTGAAATTTAAAACAGTAGATTTTTTATGGTAATTTTATTTCTGTTAAATTTTTCTACTTTTAATAATTTTAAAAAATATTTTGCATTATATTCCACTTGAGTACTTTTTATTGATTTGATTGCACACAACAAATAAATAAAATGTACCTTTTTATGTATATATTTTTGTAATATATAAAAAGGCACATTTAATTAAAATATTATTTTTTATAATTTAAATTAAAAAATAAGACAATAGATAATCAATTTTCAAACATTATTACGATTTTTAAGCAAACTACGATTCTTTGGACTAGAGATCTGAATCTGCTTTAATTATTTCCCTTCTTACATTCTTTTTTTATATATAGAATTGCAGAAGTAACTTTATATTGTTTTCTTGTTCATTTTCCAGATTTCTTTAAGAAAAAATTTATATTTGTTGAAAGTTATTTAAAGAATATCTTTTTTATCAAATCATAGATTTTATTTTTTAAAAGTTAAACACATCTTTCATTCATTCCAAAAGAGAAATTAAATGAATTTCGAATTTCCTCTTCTAACTACATTTCATTTCGTGTATCTATTACTCAGCAGAGAACTATTCTGCTTCTGCCAATTATTCATTTATTTAACATTTTGTCAGCAATTTTCTAAAATTTAATTTTTGTTGATGTCAAAATTGTTCCACATTGCATAAGCATTACCATATAGATGCACAATTTAGCTTATATTTATTTCTTTTTAATGATCACGATTTAGAAAGATTTCATGCATTAAACACAATGATATTTTTCTGAAATAATTTCAACTTTTCGTCTAAATTATAAAAGATATTTTCGAAAATAGTTAATCTGTAAACTGATGGTTATCGTTGGGCAGAAAGTAGTACACTGGTGTGCAAAACTTAAGCAACAAGTGCGTTTTTTGTCATAACTCTACAAGAAATCAACCGATTGACATGAAATTTGAATATGATGTACATTATTTTGTACTTAAACGATAGTGAAAGAATAATGGCGCAGAAATGAATATAAAGCTTAAAGTAGGGTATGGAACAAAAAAAGGCTTTATTTGACATATAGTGGCGGTACACATTATTGCCTGAAGAAGCGTAAGTACAACTGGCAGATGTTCTCTAGTATGGGATATGCCCTCCCCTTGCTGCAATTATTGCTTGGCATCGTCTCTCCATGCTAAGCACCAGATTATCCAGGAGTTCTTGGGGTAAACGTCTCCATTCCTCCTTTAACGCATCTTTCAGCTGATGGGTGTTACCAGGAGGATACTGTCGTGTCGCAAGACGTCTCCCTAATGCATCCCACACATGCTCTATGGGATTTAGATCTGGAGAGTAAGCTGGCCAATTCATTCGTCTGATATCTTCACTTTCCAGTAGCTCTTGAACATTAGCAGTACGGTGTGGCCGTGCATTGTCATCCATAAAAATGAAGTCTGGTCCAATGGCCCCTCGAAACAGACGCACGTGGGGTAGGATTACCTCATTGCAGTCGCGATCTCCAGTTACAGAACCTCGGTCGAAGATCTGAAGCTCAGTCCGCCCGTTCAACATAATGCCACCCCAGACGAGAACTCCAGGACCACCGTAACGATCTCTTTCCACGATGTTATTGGGATGAAATCGAGCTCCAACCTCTCTCCAGATCAACTGACGTAGAGAATCGCTTGTAGCACTAAAACGACTCTCATCTGTGAAGAGGACACGACTCCATTGATGAGGTGTCCAGGTTTCGTGTTCTCTGCACCACTCTAAACGGTGCCGCCGATGGCTAACTTTTAAAGGTATGCAGCGTTCAGGACATCTAGCAAATAAGCCACCTTTGTGAAGGCGTCTGGCCACTGTAAATCTTGATACTTGTCGTCCTGTGGCTGTGCACAGTTGCTGAGATATGGCGCTCGCTGACTGAAAACGGTTTCTTTTCGCCTGTACGACAATGTAACGGTCATCTGTTGGTGTTGTTTTCCTTGGACGGCCACCACCAACCTTCCGAACAGCTGTACCAGTAGTTTTAAAGACATTCCAAGCACGAGAAACAACACTTTTGTTGATCCCGAACTCTTCGGCGACACTGGTCACACTACGCCCCTCTTCAAGCTTCCCAATCATTCTTCCTCGAGTAAAGTCGTCTAAATGATTTCTTGAAGACGTGTTTCACAAAACAAATCACTTGCACTTGCAGCGAATGTCTTTAACTACGGTGCTCTTCATCCTTTTATCACAGCTTTGACCTGCGCGCGCCGACCCACAAGGTTTATGTACACTTACATCACCTACGACGTTTTATTTCTAAAATTTGCATACAAGTAGTCTTTCTACTGAATTACGTGCATATTATACTGCAATTTCATGGCTATCTTATACTTTGTTGGGGAGCTGTGGCCGAAAAACCACTTGTTGCTTAAGTTTTGCACACCAGTGTACTTTAATTATCCAGCCTTCAGAACACCGATAAATGAACCAGAATTGTAGTTGACTTTAAACAATCCCTCCTCGAAAGTTTTTAATTACAATCTTTCGTAATAAACCAATAAATAAACTGGATGAAACTGGAAAGATGCGAGGTGTAGTCCGAAATTTTCCACGAATCAACTTAGAAATTGATTCGTGGAAAATTTCGGCACTTGTTTCTGGGTTCCCTTCCTCTGCAGTCATGTAAGTATTTCTCAGAAAAGTCGTAGTCAACACAACAGACTCTGACGAATTCGTTCTTTTTTTCTAACGGTGATATAAACATAAATCATTCGTTCAGAAAATCACAAACAATTGAGCTAATAATAATTACGCTATTGTCTTTGTTAATTATTGCATTTGTTTGATTTAAATTAAGACAGAGATACGACAGGCTAAATATAATTTCCTTACTAGGAAAAGTTTTTAAACATAAGGAGATCTGCGAAGTATTATATTTCATGTACTACGAGTTTTACTTGGTATGATCTAATGAAACATTGTAAATTGATATAAATTGTTCATCTAATTACGTTCTTCAAGTATTTTTGAGAATTAAAAATACTTAATTACTGCCTTGTTTAATTATTAAGAAGAATTATCGCGAAATAAAGAACGTATCATGAAAAAATTTCATTAATGTAATGTTAATGGATTTTCGAATATAAATAACTTCGATTTTGAAGAGAGGGGGACAGGAGTTTTTTTATAAATGGAGTACCTAGAAAATAAAAAGGAAATTACAAGATTAAATTTTTGTTAATTTTATATAAATGATTATCTAATCGACAAAAGAATTTAAAAAGTCTGTTTATTTATAAATATTTATGTATTTATATTATGTTTATTTATAAATTTATAAGAATGTTTAAAGTCTAATTTGTCATCCAAAACGCACTGAACAAAATTAATAGTGAGTAGAATTTTTTTTATCAAATGGAATTTTCTTTTTGATAGTGAAAGATTATTCATAAATCACAATAAAAAAATAATTTAGTTAAAACAGACAAAATTTATAAAAGTTTTTTAGACATATTTTTATTTATCAGAAAAAAAAGCTAAAATGAAAAATGAACTGTGTTTTCTAAATTTTATCCAGAACCAATTCAAGAAATAGGACTAAGAAAAATCCATCCACACTTTCCCTTAAAGAAAAATTTGTTTTTCTTTTTTTCCTAGCAGACGCAAAATAACACAGCTTCACCTTAAATGAAGCATGTGAACACTACAAATTTCCTGCGTGTGACCATTTCGGCCACTCTTATTCCGCGTGATTTTGCCAGGTAACTTTTAAACTCATGACCTTCAAATAATGGTTTCTCACGTCGTTAGTGCGTGATCTGTTAAGACTAAGCTACTGAAATATTGATTTGTTTATTTTACCTGAAAGAGCTTTTGAGCATAAAAAAAGTGGCAATAAATTTTAAGGAAGCAAACAGTATTGTTTAAAATAGTAAAAATGAATGTAACTTTTGTAATTTTAATTATTATACTCATTAAATATACACTTTAACTCCTTGTTACTCAAAATAATATCATTTATTTTTTTCTCAAATTTTTAAGGGGGGGGGGGAGGGGAAACAGTAACAACTTATAAAATTTAATAACTCAGAACTTTTTGTTCCATTTATAATTCCACGTTATGCTTTTATAACCTAAAATAAAAACATTAAACAAAATCAGAACAACTTGGGATTTTAACGAAATGTCAAGATGTCTCATAAATTTTAATGAAATTTCAAGCCGATTCATAAATTTTAATGAAATTTCAATGTCTTTATAACAAATTTCCCTGCTTTTTTTAAATGAAACTTCACAAAATTACTTGCAATCTCATGCAACTTTTTTGTGAAGAAAAAAGAAATAGGTTTCATCAAAAACGATCTTAATTTAAAATAGGTTACTAGATTTCAACGATTTTTTCTGACATAGGTAAATAGGAAATAATATTTCATTTAATTCACATATACAGTGAGCTTAGTAAATTGACAGGAACGCACTGAAAATTCGATTCATCCAAATAATTCAAATAAGGAAATAATTTTTTTAGTAAAAATACTTGTCATGTATTAGAATTATTATTAAGTTAAAAGTCAATACTAACTTTGTCATATATTTTTGTGAAATCTTTACGAATCGTTTTGAGGAACAACAAACAATTCTTCATCGTCATTCTGCTGATCATGAATTGTTATATAAACGGTTGTCAAGAAATTATAAATGCACTTCTAGAAATTCCACTTGATCTTGAAACAATTACGAAACTGTTTGTAACCATATGCATGATGAATGTATTGTTGAATGAATGTACAGGATGAATGTATATTGTTATAATACGTTTTTAAATCAAAATTTTGGAAGGAAACGTTTAATACAATACTCCTATATTCCATTAAAAAAAACATAGATTTTTAAAGTATGATTATTTGAAAAAGTCAGATTCAAATCACGGCGTGTCACCTTAGACCATTTTTTTAACCTTGAAAAGTTCCGTCTACAAGGACGATTCATCATTAATAAGATGATATGTTACTTCACTTTTAAGTTTTTTACTGAACAATCGATAAGCAGTGACATCCGCTAGTTGTTCTTCCTCCAGGAGGGAAGAAGGAGGGAGGGGGGACGGATTCTTGTTTCGTGTTCTTTCTCAATCATGATACGGCTGCACGCTTTCCTTTTCTTATAGGTCTGTTTACGATCTGCTGTATTCTAACAGAAGAGAGAAAAATAAGTGGTCGCATCACGTTGCGTCAGAAAAAAAATAGTGTGAAGAATGTTCTCTTGATAAATCTGTTTACTTCAAACGATCAACCGATTTTTCGGAAGATGTTTTCAGAGGAATAAATTAAATATTTGTTGTCTGAAACTCTAGCATACACTCTCAGAATTCAACTTGAAGTCACAATTACGGTAGGTAATCTATTTTAAAAATTATTAGTAAATGTTTTTCAATTTTACTGAAATATTTTATTTTCTAAGAGTAATATTTAAATTTATCTAACCGCTTTATAATTTAGAAAAAATAACTCATTTAAATTGACTGTTAGAATTCTTTATGTAACTTGAAGTAATTTACTTATGAAATTTGTAATTTATTTGCACATTAAGTAATTTGCTTATAAAATATTAATTTTGAACAGCAGAGAAAAATATGGTAGTAAAAATTTAGCTTATATAGTTTACTTTATTATTTTATATATTCAGAGTAAATCTTGTCTTAGAACCCTAAATTAACTCTATGAAAACTTAGCATCATTCAAAAAAAAAAAAATGAAATCATTTCTCTACATTTTATATTTCTAAACTTGAAGGCCATGTCCTCAAATTTTCAATGTGAAATAAAAACTGAATTCAACAATGCGGAAATCTTTAAAAAGTTATTCTTCAAATTACTTCTTTCTTTCCATTTTCTATTCATGGAAGATACATTTCAAAATTATATGTTCATTTATTTGGGATTGCATTCATAGCGATATCCGATACATTGTAATCGCTTATGTTTATTTATAAATTAGCCGCATTCAATACCAGATTGTTCGCCAAGAATACAGATCTTGTTTTCATTTTAATCTCTTGTGTAAAATTTGATATTCTGACACTCTTAAGGAAGTAACGTCGGTGGGTGAAATCTAGTGAGATCGAGTGCTCTGTCAAAAACTCCCATTACTGGTGTGAGAACTTATCAGAAAGAAAAGCTGATTGGATTATATTTCATAGAAATATTGATGAAATAAAAAAGGGAAGCAAATTCAATTAGGATATTAGCTTTCAAACACTGAAAAAAACATAGGTTGTTAAATATTTATATTAATAAAGAAAATAATTTGAATTTCGCTGCAACAATAAACGATATTGTTAAATAATTCATAGAAACATTTTTGATAATTTATTAAAATTAGAAGGAAAATAAGGCATCATTCAAATTAGTGTTATTAAAAAGATAACTTTTTGAATTTTAAGGTGATAAAAAAATTTACTCTCAGATATTATAGATAAAAAGATAAGTTTTCTAAAAAAATAATTAATTAAAATGTTGTACAAAATTTTTAATGATAAAAAAAGATCATTTTGGATTATAGATATCCATATTTCAAAATATATCTGTGTTAAATTTGTTAGGATCTTAGTTTAATGGCTTGTCTTGTACAGTGCAGACTGGTAGCCTCACAAACACATATTTGTTTTTAATGTTTGTAGTATTAAAAATGGCATCGTTAAATTTATTTTTTTGAAAAACAAATTGTTGTTTGTTTTGTTGTTTTCAAGCTGAAAAATCAAACAGCATCCATTTTTTTTAAACACAATTTAATGACATATCATACAAATGGTTTAAGCTGTACTAACAATAGTTTAAATTAATGTCTACTAAACAGTTTTAGTTTTATGCTCCTGTAGATATTTTTCTAAAAAAAAAGGTGAAAAATATAAGAAAGATTTTGTTTCCCTTCCTGCATTGTATATGTTGAATTTCTTTAGAATACGAATTTAAAAATACTGCAGGAAATTTTTAATTTGAATGTGTGTGTGCAAAGTTATGTAATTTTAAAAAATTAATGGAACCAAATGTTGTATTTGTTTTGCATTATGCACATTTTAAAATTAGCGATTATACATTAAAAGGAAGAAAAGTATTTGGAAACTTAATTGTACAACTTATTCAATTATTCTTAAATGATTTTATTCATTCGTTATTCTTAAATGACGCTTTCATTTATTCTTAAATGAAGCGATTCGATTTAATTCTCCTGCCATTGCACAAAAATGTTAGAGTTCTTGCTTTTTTTTTTCTTACATGAAAGAAATTTAAGGATTTGCAATTCGATTGCAATTGAGGATGGAATTACGGATGAAAATATTTTGTTTACTCTAGAGATAAAAATATTATTTTCAAGTATTTATTTCCTGATAAAAAAGATTTTATTGTTGCAAACGAAGCGTGGAATAAAACTTTTTTAATTCAATCAGTGGACGATAAGAGTTATTTATCTGTACAATTTATTTTAAAAAGATAATATTTTCGTATCAGTGGCATCTCCTACACAAAAAGTACTCGCTTCAGATTACTTGAATAAAATAAAATAAAACGATTCATGGGAAATTTTAATAATTCCCTCATTGTTTTAATTCTTCCGCTTTTCTTCTAATTCACGTGCACATCTCGTGCAATATACATGGCAAACTTGATATCTTAGTAAGCGATATTGCTTATAGAAATGAACGAAGAAAATTCGATAACAAAGATTCTTGAATAATCGCTAAGTTCCGACAAAGCTGATAAAGTGACTCCGATTCAATTCAATCAGTCTGGTTTCATACGAAAAGTAGTTTTGTTGGAATGTTCGATAGAATTGCATAATGGGTTTATATTGTGAAATTAGTTTGAAAATAAGTAAAAGTTTTTTTAAAATAACTTATAAAGAATTTATAAATCTTTTGAATAATATCTTTTAAAGAAGCAGTGAGCAAATGAATTTTTTCCTACGTCTTTAAGATATATATTTTTGATTGTGCCTTTTATCATTCTTTTTAAAATATTATTTTCAAAATAAAATCTTTTAATAAAACTAAAAAACAATAAAATAAAAATGAAATCTGCTATGTATATCTCAATGTATCATTTCAGAACACAATTTCTTGAACGGCCAAGCACCACGTGCTCGTGCAAGTTAAATTATATTTTTATTCCTTTTTAATTGTTTCTTTGAATGAGTCACTTTAGTATTGCAAACGATCCAAAAAACTTTGTCTCGCATTGATTGTTTAAAAAAAATATCCCATTTCCTACTTATTTCATTTCGTATAATCAAGTGTTCAAAATGACATTTTTCTAGGTTTTATTGGCTGCAGTCATTAAAATACTTTTTTAAAAATCAGAGCTTTTATAAAGGCGATGGCAACGCAATAATAAAAACTGATTTTTTGAGATGCTTGCGCAGATAATAATTTTTTTATTTTTTGCCTACGAATTTTTGTTGACGCCAAAAACCTAATTTCAAAAATGACATCATGTTCTGACACGATAATAAATAAATAGCTGGAACAATCCATCTATTTTATTTCGTGAATTTCTACGTCAATTTATAGAAATATGGAACCAAAATAGATTTGAATGTATTTTTGAATGATGCTCAAATTTATAATTCCAGCGCTAAAAGCTATATTTTGTGTAATTATTTCACACAATTTCAAAAATGAGTAATTCCATGGTAATTCCATTTTTCCAACAAAAGGAAAAACTTTTTATTCAATTAGTACTATTGAAATGTATAACTATTCATAATGAAGAAAGAATCGCTTTATTTGGATATAGACATCTTTAATTAGCAAAGATATTATAATTATACCCCAAATTTCCCAAAATATTTTGATTTACAAAAAAAAAAATTTAAAAAATTAGGATCTTGTTATTAATTTTTACTTAATAAATTTGTATTTAAATTCTTTTACTTTGCATACTTAAACCACTTCTAAGGTTATAGGAGTGTTTTTCTCAAAAGACTAGAAATTAATCTACTACAACTTTATTAAAATAATTTTAATATTATTCAGACAAATTTAAATTTTAAAATATCGGCAACATTAATATTTTTATAATTTCAATTTTGTTAGCTGTATCAGTATCTTATTTTCGAGTCACTCATTCGAGCACAATTTCCATTCTGGTCTCGTAATTCTGAAGCATTGCCAAATAATGAAGATGAAAATTAGTTGGCGGTTAAACATTCCAGATAGAGGCTTTGCTTAACTATCCATCATTGACTCCTGTTTACACGCCTCCTTTTTTTATTGTTCACTTGATAGGGAATCGAATATTCTAGAACGAATGACAAAACTTGAGTTCTAAGGAAGCTACCATTACGATTCTCGAATATTCGAGATCCTTCATTTTGTCATCAGAGCCACGGAGTACCATATTCAGTCTGCCACAACAAATCCTGTCAATACTGCTACGTTCAGTAAAGGTGGGATGATCGGCTGTACACAAGAAGTGCCACTAAATTTTCAACGACAACGAAATCATTAATTCAATACCCATTTAGTACTGTTATATTATATCTGTGAAACTATCCTCTTTTCTAGTATATTGAGACTTATTGAGCAAGAAAGCAAGATTACAAATGCAAATATAAAAACAATATGTACAAGTGCTGCACCAAAACAGCAGTAATAATCTCCTTGAAAACTTTCTTGCATTCTCTATTATGATGATATTATTCCAAGTCCTTCTCCCCTCACAAAAATTGTGGGCCTTGAGCAAGACCGTGAACATCACGGGGCGTAGATTTTTATTGTCGCAGTCTTCATATGAATTTTTTATGCTCCGAAGTATAATGAAGAAAATTAAACATTTATTTTAGACTTTTTAATATATTGAGAAAAAATTGGGCTTAGAATTACAATTGTAATCTCAAAATTCATTTATTTAAGTCATTGCGATTTTGAGCTATCGTGTTTAAATGCTTACGAATTGGATCATTAGACAATCAACACTTTGATGATTGGTTCAAAATTTAATATTGATCCATCCTTGAGGTGCTAAAACTATGTATGAAATTTTATCAAAGAAAGCTTTTGCATTGCGTAGATAACAGAGTCAGAAAGATAAAATACCTATAAATGAATTCCGTTAAAATGTGAAGGGATCTGCAAGTTAGATGTCAGATGTAAGTATCACTTAATACCATATTATTACGTTTTTAGCGTAGCGGGTGCGGGTTGAATGGACTTTGAGGACAGCACAAACAAATTTATTTACAGGTATTTACAGGATGATTTGATGAAGGAAAACTTCAGATAAATACAATCCAACAGTCAACAGTTACTTACAGCGTAAATGCAAGCCTTATGCACAGTAAAAAACAAACTGCAAAACAACTCACTAATAACAAGCGAGAAAAGTAATCCGCCAGTCCAGCGAGACACTTCTCTTCTGAGAGGAAACTGTTGATTTCGGTAACTCGTCCCTTATATAGCCGACCGAGCGAGCGCGGGAAGTTTCGGAAAACATCGCGAGCGATCTATAAGACTATTCCTTTCGCAAAACCAACACGGCTGGAGCCAAGCTCTTTGACAGTTGTCGCCAATGCCTTCTCCTTCGGTTTGCTTTCGCGGCGTTCGCCCGCTTGTAACAATATTTCATTTGCCTAATTTAAGGCGTTTTTGAGTACTCGTGTGTTCACAGACAGAATGACAGCACGGTAGTTTTCAAATATACATAATTGTAAAAAGTTTTCTTGGATTCAGCGGTGAAACCAAATCTGTAAGAAATCTACTTGTTTAAAGGTCTAGTACTTTGCATAAAAAATATACTTAGGTTTTAGTTTAGTTTTGTTTAATTATATTAATATCCCGTTATAAAGCAACACTAGGACTATTTTAGGTTGGTCCTCGTAATTTTAAATCCTGTCAGATGACGAGGATGACACATGAACTGGAGTCATCATCTCCATACCACAACAGCGGGGGGACTTTTATCCCGACGGATTTAAATTGCAACAGATTCCCTTACACGATGGTTCTTCTGTGGGATTCTGTCTCATTTCTGAAATTCTACGGCTCATAAGCTGAAACCTTACCACCAGGCCACCGCGACCTATTAAACTTAGGACTCAATTTGTTTTTCAACAATATGTTTATCGATTATAACAAAATGAAATATAATCGTTTACATTATTTAGAATATTTTTTTCTTCAAATTAGAAGTATTACTTATCTCTGAAAGATGATATATTAGCTTTTTGTTCTTGAGTAATACGAGCATCTTGTGTATACGAAAAATATTGCGTAAAACTAATTTATTAAAAGAGAATGTCACAAAATATAATGCTTCCGATGTTTCTAACATTATATGTTGTTCCATTTCAACTTTAGGGTTCTGTTTGAAAATTTTCTTAGAATTAAAAAAAAATTCAATGAAGTTCTTTTTAATGATACTAAAACGTAATGAGTTACTTAATGTAGTATAGCAATATATTATTACAAGCAGGCGAACGCCGCGAAAGCAGGCCGAAGGAGAAGACGTTGGCGACGGCTGTCAAAGAGCCTGGCGCCAGCAAGGCCGGTTTGACGAAAAGAATAGTCTGGTAGCCGCTGGATCGCACGCGGTGTTTTCCGAAACTTCCCGCGCTCGCTCGCTCAGCTATATAAGGGTCGGGTTGCGGATACTTGACAGAGTTCCTCTCGAAAGAGTACCGACTTGCTAAACTAGAGGATTACTTTTCTCGCTTGTTTTTAGTGAGCTGTGTTTGAGTTTGCTGTTAACGTTGTATTATTGAGCTCCCTGTGATTTACTGTTTGCTGTGCTATACGATATCTGTTTTGCAGTCTGGGTTTATTGTGCGCGAGGCTTGCATTTACGCTGTTAGTGACTGTTGACTAATGGATTATTTTTTCTCTGAAGTTTTCCTTCATCAAATCATCCTGTAAATAGCTGCAAATAAATTTTTTTGTGCTGTCCTGAAGTAAAGACCATTCAATCCGAACCCTCTACTCTAAAAACGTAACAATATTTTCGCGAAGCAATTTATTCTATTTGCTGGGCATCAGGCAAGTATGGAAATTGTGGCATTTTGCACATTTGAATATTTATGATTTTATTCGTTAGAATTAAGGAGAATTTAAACTTAATTTGAATATTTATTTTAATATTAGCAACAAAAATTTCACTTATCGCTATCTCCATTAAAAAAAAGCTTTGATATAATTAGGAAAGGAGCTTGAAAATCACAGAGAAATTTCTCATATGTTAATTAAGAGCTAACAAGTAATATAAAAAACAATCTTTTAAAATTAATTCCTAATATGATAATTAATAAAAATTTAGGAAGTTAGGATTTTTTTATTTTAGTTACTTTTTATTAAATAATTACAATTGTTTTTGTTCGCGTGTTCCGCTTTACAACGGAAGGAAGGGTGCAGTAGTTTCTGAGGGTATGTAGCCCTGACTCCCCGTGGACAGAAGTCTGACTTCTAACTCACATACGTCACAAACTCTTTTTACGGAGTGGATTTCATTCATTCATCCACAGATCGTAATTTAGATCTGCAACAGAGGAAGATAACCTCTGACCCAGTACTCCCAATGGTAATACTCTCCACGAAAAACTTTGTGACCACGACGGATTTAACGTCAACTATACAAGGAGAATTTTCGGTTGGCAGGTTCGAATTCGCTGCCCAAGGGATGCGAATCCAACGCCCTATCAACCAGGCTATACCGGCCTAACAATTACAATTACTATAAATAATTGATCAAAAAGTTATACTAGCATTGAATTTTCAACATCAATTGAGGATTCAAAGCCAATTGTAGCAGCGAAAAATGTGTGAATTTTCTACATAATTGGGGTAACCCATTACAGATTAGAAATTTCTAATTTTCTTTATTCTGCATTACTTTGATTCGAAAGTACTTCAAAATCAATTGGAAAAAAATCGATAAATTAACAATGTTTAATTTTAAATACGTCAGACATTATGAAAATAAGCAGAAACGTTTAAAATAATCGGCCGAAAACATGTTAAGCCTGTTCTCATTAGTGTGGGGAAAAACAAACTGAATTCGTTACTTATTTGGCGACAGGGAAATGAAGATTTTAGGGGAGGACGTTAGTTTTTAATTAATTACTATGAAATTAATGAATTAATATTTGAAAAAATGCATTAACATCAAATGTCATCCACTACAAGTTTTAAAAAATTTACTTGAACTTGATTGGATGCATGAAAAGTATTTTATTAACGATTGAAACTTTGAACAAGATATATACAGTATAATGCAGTAAAGTTAAATTAGATACGAGGTTGAAAAGTAGAGGAAAATTTGGAATTTAGTTAAGAGAAATTTATGAATTATGCAAAATACTTGAAGTTGCGTTTTTAGAATTCAGAAAATGAAAAGTTTAGGAGTATTAAAAAGTTTCAGATTTACATTAGTAATTAAAAATCAAGGTATCGTCTCTTAACTGTCAGATAATATCAAAACTTTTATCCAAGCGAGTGAATTTCATTTAATTTTCGGATGAAGAAATATTGGATCATGTTTAGGAAGTTCCTGAAGAGCCTGAAGAGGCTTTTCTGAATCTGAGATATTTTTCAGAAAACTTTAGTCAAAATATTTTCCATATGGCTTAAAATCGATCAAATTTTTAAGCCGTTGGATCTTAGTTTGATAAATCATGAAACAAATCTCTTATTTGGAAACTTGTTAACCTCTTAGTTCCCTAAAAATGTAAAACACTCTCTCTTTTTTTTACTATGCCTTCATCAAATGGTGGAGACTTAAATTTTATCAAGCCTCGTCAAGGTTAATTGTACAAATGTCTACTAAGCATCTTTATGGAGTGATTATATAAGAAAAAGTGGCTTATTTTTAACGCCTGAAGTAAAATTTTTGAAAACAATTTTATTGACGTTAAAATAGCATGAAAAATAAAAAATGTTGTTGACTTGACGCCGTCGTACCCTTCAAGACATTGAGCGTGTTGACGGCGTTACAAAGTTATCTTAAGCTTTCCGAAACGGGAGCATTTGTTTGTTTATTGTTAGTTGCTTGATGCTTTGTTATGAGTATCAAAGGTTAGTTGTAAGCTTAATAACAGGCTCTAGTAATTTAATTTAGTAACCTGGAAGATATTCTATTCAGTAAGATCTAATATTAATCTATACCTTCTCTTTCCTCACTTAAGATGAGACACAAGATCCTTTCGAGTCGGAGCTTTATCAGAAATAAATAATTCTTAATTAATTATATTTCAAAGTTTGGTTGGCAACTTTGATGTAAATGTTTAGTAATAACTGCGACATCAGCAAAGATTGGTAAGGACCATTTTGTTTTTAGCGGTATTATTGACATACAGGGACAATCTCTGTTGAATACTATTACTTACCATTCTAAGGGATAAAATTATAATTTAAATGAAGATTATATGAAATTACATAAATATAGATACGAATATTTATTTTAACCTAAAAACTTTTAGTCGCAGGATATGAAATTACATAAATCTAGATACGATTATATATTTTAATCTAAAAATGTTAGTCGCAGGAGCTTGGAGTTTAATTTTTATGCCTACTCAATGTATAAAACTGCCTACTCAGTTTTCGAAAAACTCTCATTGTTATCTTTACTAATGAAAGCGAAATAACTGCAAAGGGAAGCAACATTCAATTAACAAATAAAAATAATACTTCTTTAAAAAGTCTGATTTTACTTTTATGTTTTTTGTTAAATGAAATAATTTTTTCTATAATAAATTTACTATATTTAAATATATATATATATATTTGATTATCTTAGCAAGAAAGCTTGGTGAAGTATATATGTCTGGTGTCAAAATTTTATTTACTTGCTATTGAACGATGCTGTGCATCACATAACTTGGAATCTCGCCAAAAATATCTTGGATTATCCTTTTTCATAATTGTAGCGTAAAATAAAATTTGAAAAGGAGATGTTCATGACATAAAAAAAGGACGTATTCTGTTGTTGTTGCTTCTTATGACACTTGCCATGGACAAACTCGCTGTGATAATAAGCTATTTAAGCCTAATCAGCTTCTCTTGTTTGTATCAGTGCCATCTAGGGCCAAAAGTACGACTTTTGCTACTCACTCATCACATCCGCTTGCACAGCCCCGTTTTACAGGGCACAATCACACACTTTACAGATAGAACACATAAGAATAATCATGCCCAAACCAATCATGCCCATCGAACCCGGGACGCCCAGATATGAGACGCTACCCCTAGGCCAGGACGCCAGCATGACGCATTTTAATCAGCATTAATGCATTCTTGTAATTCCTCAATAACTTACAGTCTTCCAGCCTAATTTATATTCCTCACGTTTATCTACAAAACACAGATAAAAATCTGCCTTGATAATCACCATTTATTTATTTTAATAAAATTGGAAACTTCGATAGGAATAAAGTAATTGCACATTTTTTTTGGTTGAAAATATAAAACGAGTTTCAATATCGCGCCTTTGTAGAGACTCTTAATATGCCCCAACAAAATACCAACAATTTATTCCACAGCTATGTATTTATTACACAGCTATCAATAACGTAATGCAAGAGAGGTCATTTACTTTGTTTTGCTTCGCTATTAATTAATTTTAAAATTAGAAATAAAAGTTTTTAAAAAAATAATTAAAAGCACACAGAGTACAATATTTCAGAAAAAAGCATCATAAAATGTTATGTTTATGTTAAATGAGAATAGAATTTCAAGCAAGGTAACTGCTTTGAGCCTCTGAGCTGAAAATGTTTTCAGATAGACCGATTTAATCCTTATACTAATATTCCTAAATAAATAATTTTAAAAACACACACACAAAAATAGTTAAATAACATTAGCTCTTGTTGAAGAATAGTTGGTCAAATTCTCATATATTTCATTAAGTTCATTTATTCGTTTCAATATTTATAAATGCTGAACGCCTACTTTAATAAGTTGTTGTTGTTGTTACTTATGGCACTTGTCTATGGGCAAGCCTCTCGCTGATACGGCATCAGATTTAAGCCGAAAGAAGTGTCTCTTGTTTTTGAAGTAGCGCCAACTAGAGCCAAGAGTACGACTTAGCTACACACTCAGCACATTTACGTGTACAGCCCCTTTTTACGGAGGGGTACAGTCACACATCTCACTGATAGCACACTGAAGAACAGCCATGCCCAAACCGAAACTCCCAGAACACGAGGAAGACGCCCTACCTCTGTACCAGAAAGCCAACTAATAAATAGTTAAATAATAATATTAGTAAGTCATTACTAAAAATTGACCTAAAATAAATAATTATTATATTGGGATTTATTAATGATTTAAATGTTAAAAATGTTGAAATCATGAAATTAAATTGATCAGGCAAATAATATAAAAGAGGAAGCATCGTAATGTTCAGCACCGCAGTTGTCTAATTTCACCACTAAGTAAAGAATTCTTCCATTTAATACAGAGAGTTTAATTGTATTATATTGTAAATTGACTTTGTGATTAAAACCTCAAATATTTCTTTTCTAAATAAATACATGCCAACATATATCCTCAAAAAAAAGTTTCTTTTAAGCTACCAAGTTACAGTACAGTGTACGTCCCAACAAAATACCAACGATTTATTGCGTAGCTATTTGTTCCACAAATTAAATGAACAAGGTGATACTAAGTTGCGAGTTTAGTTTCCGTGATCCATCGATGAATCTTTAAGTGACAAAAAAGTATACCCACAATTATTTAAAATGATTACACCTCCTATTAAAGCTGTCCTAGGACAGTTGCACTTCCGGTACTTTAGGTTGTCTCTTTAGTTCGAGTTACTCTCTCGCGAGCGAGCCTGATCAACTGTGTCTCATCTTGAAAGCACTGCTTGTTTACATTATCTGAAGAGTGATGACAGCTTCAGTGAGAATGCAAGCAATCGAATGACACCATTATGTCCCTCAAAAATACCACTTTTCTAATCAATTTAGAAATAAGAAAATAAAAATAATAACAATCGTTATAAAGCGTTTCTATATTATTTTCTCTTCTATAAAATAAATAAAGGCTATTATTTAAGAATGCATTTTTCCCTTATGTTTTTTAATCTTATCAATTAAAACAGATTACATTCTTAATAATTATAAAGATAATGGCATGCAAATTAAACTTTTAACAATTCGTAATGTAAAAAAATTCGATGAAATTTTAAATAATTCGTAATTTTACGTGAAGAGCCGGAGCTATTTTATAACCCTTATATCGTTCCAGCAAAAAATAATAATTAATAAAGACCAAGAAATAAATATATATACATCGGAGTGAATAACTTCCTATATGTTTTTCTTCAGTATTTTAAAATATAATGATGAAAATTCTCTTTATTCGTACAGTTACTTTTCTCAAAACTCAAGCTTTTGTGAAAGAGAAATTTCTCTTTCTTGATGATAAAAAAAAGCCCCATAAATCAGTGATAGGTTTGATTCTAAACTTTTTCCTTACCGAACGTCTCAAAAAATGCGTCACTTGTAGAAATTGAGTAATCTTCTATCAGTATATCAATAAAAAGCTCGTTGTTTCGTAATCGATAAAAATCAGTCGATTCAGTTAAAGACCAGTGATAAAGAATGATAAAAAAATTTTACTATCAGCGATAAAGTTTTCAGCAGGTGTTGTGAGGCAAGCCTTCCACAAAAGTACGTTGCTCTGAATCCTATTCGATCGTGCCACTTTCCTGTCTGTGACCTCCACCTTATCAAGTACGTCGCACGATCACGAAACTGAGTTGCGGAAGCGTGTGCGCGCAAGCTTGGAGTGAGAGGGAACGAGAATATTCGTTTTTTTTAAATGAGAAATCTTGACATGGTTCCTACTCCTGATTTGAATCCTTGAATTATATAAATTGTAAGTAATTTCGTTTCAATCATGAACTTTTCAATGATAGATGTTATATATCTTGTCTTACTTTTTTTATAATATGAATACCGGCTTAGCTAAATTGTAATTCAAGTACTTGACGTTTAGTGCATTGTCGTAATCCATTAAGCGATGATAATTTTAAAAAATCAAGTCCAATTTTTTTAATTGTGAGTGATTTGTTTTTTTTCCCCGTGGAATTTTGAAATAATGTAAATCAAATTTTGACAGGTGGCAGCATTTAACTTTCATTTTCCCGCCTCCCCTTCTTATGACAAGTTTTTTTTCTTTTTCCCAGTCTGTTTTTTTTTTTTCGTTTTTTAGAGTACATTTAATTATGTGTAAAATAAAACAAAAGGCAAGAATCTTTTTATGTTTATAATTACTTATATAAAAATATGTATAATTTGACGCAAGTTTACGCTTTGCAATAATGTGAATTCGTGAAATCAAAGTTACTTTTGAAATAGTAAATAGTTATTTTAATATTCAGAAAGCTTCTTCAAAATTCTCCAATTTCTCTACATATTTCTGGGCTTCCATTTAATACATATTTTAATACTTAATCTTGTTTTAAAAAAATAATCTTGCTAAAAGTAAACTTAAATCTTGTTAAAAAAAGTAATCGGAATTTGTTTTTATGTATCTAAGAATAATATGTTCCCGATTTTTTTATTTTTGTCTTTTTCGTTTTAAGAAGCTATGTTATATACAATGTATTTCATTTAAAAATGTTTATGAACATTAAGCCCTATTAAACTAATCATATCAATTGTTTATGGAAGAATTTATCAGTGTAATAAAAATATACATCTATCCATATCATGAATATAAATTAATATAATTATCTTTACAAAAATATTTTAATATTACATTTTACTACTTGTATTAGTTATTTTTATATGATACACTACTTTCTGAATTGTTTTCATAGATGCAAATAAGTTCTTTGTATTATTTCATTTATGAAAACGCTCACTCAATTTTTTATAGGTTCCATTTTAACAGTGCATTTTAGAAGTACCTCTTTCAAAGGCATAAAACAAAATCTTTCTCAACTTTGTAACCAAAACTGCATCTCCTTTCAACAGAATCTCTTCAAAATATTTCTGATCTGAAGTATGGTTAGTGACTGGCGTCCTTTTGCTTATGGTGGGCTTGCATCGATTGCAGCAGAATTTGGTAATCCATTTACTATAACTTGTTGGATAACTTTAATACCATTATTATCATTTAAGTAAGTTTGCTATTAAACTTAATGTAAAATACGAAATGAAATCTAAAGTAAATTGTATGCTTAATATGAAACTGTCACTTGGTATTTGTTATATGCTCCAAATTAAGGAAATATGGGAAACAAACATTTTACTACTTATACAATTGTAACATTCTTTACAAGTTTTTTCCTATGTGTAATTAAAAAAATTGCATTGCTTTAATAGTTTATTTAATAATTTACTTTATAAATCTTAATAATAATAGTCATTAAACATACAGGAGAATTGTGGCAAATGGTGCCAAACTATAACTTTTTAAAGGTTATAAGTTGCTAAATGTGTGAATCTTTTTTTAAAAAATAAAATTTCTTATTGTATTGATCAGTTTGGCAATTTTGATAGGTTAGGCCAGAACTTTTTCTATCTTGGCAAGAACCTGAAACCCAATTCTACTTTATCTTATCATTTTTATACATTTTTCATTTAGGTGCAGATTATGGTATTTGTCAACAAAGCACATGCATATATATTAGTAATATTTTAATAATTAATAATAACTTGTTAAAAATAGCAGTGTTTTTTTAAATATAATAGTTGGTACAAAGCTTCATTTTACTGTTGGTATGAGTATCAATTGTGCTGAAGTTTGCAAAGTTTAACAATATTTCAATAGTTTGAAATATGTTGTTTTTTACTATCTGCTAAAGAATGCTCTTGATATTTGTTTGCTGTTTAGGTTATGGAAAATTATCTAATATTTATATTGATCAAAGTATTTATATCTGAAATAATACTAACCGAATCATATTAACTCTTTATTAGATTTATGTTTGTATATAAATGCAACATTAAGTTCTTCAGTTCAGAAAGATAATATATTATGTCACGAAAGATTCTAGAATATGATAGCTAAGATTTTTGTATTGACCATTGTATTTGTATTGAAAGTAAAATTATTTCTCTTCAGATTAACTAATCTAAAGTTGTGAGTTCTTAAATATGATTTATATGCTGCTGAGTTCACATGCAATTCCTTTATTAGCCTTTTTATATGAACAGGGATATTATTAAATAATATATCCTGGCATTTTGCAGAATTTTTTTTTTTTTTTTCATAAACAAGTGTGAATGTAAAAGTTTCTGGGAACCAAAGAATAAGATGTTTAATTTTCCTTTAATACAAAAATTAAAATGATTTTTAAAATTTCTAATATTAGATTATTTTTAAAAATTTGAATTTTTTTTCTTCTTTAATCATACTGATTTTTGTTTTAAAAAAATTGATGTCGGTTGTTTTTTGTGTGTTTTGTTATTCAAAAATTTCTAAATTTTTCATAAATTATTCATTTTGAATGAATAATTTTAAAGTTTTCATATTCAATTTTAATCATTTTAGGAACGTTTCCAATTGATACAACAAAAACTCGTCTCCAAGTTCAAGGCCAAGTATCAGATGCCAAATTCAAAGAAATCAAGTATAGAGGCATGACCCATGCCCTTCTTCGAATTTCTAAGGAGGAGGGAATTAGGGCTTTATATTCAGGGTTAGTATCTTAGCCCCTTTTAAATTCTGTTACCATTGCATGTTTATTTAATACTGCTGACACTTTTTTTCGTAAAATTCTACTTATGCTTTAGTTTTTATTATAATTAATGATTGAAAGCTAATTATGTACTAAATTATAACTATGAGTTACTTTGTAAAATGGAAAAAATATTTTTATTGCTATCAGTACAAATTCTTAATTTATAGAACTGTTAATGTAATTTTAGTTCTTTCATCTATCTGCACTCAAAGCATATACATATAAAATTTAGCAGTTATATTTTATATTTATAATAGACTAATTAAAAAGAATATGCTTTGACTTCTTAGTTTCAACTTTAATTCTTGATCCTGCTTGTATTTTGTGATATTTTAATTTAGAAATTAAATGCATGTTAAAGTTGAATTTAGAATGCTAAGTATAGGGATGATGAAAGTTCTGATCTTTTAAATTTCTGTCCCCCCCCCCCGCCAAAATTTTCCCACATTGTGAAAAATACTTCTAAATAATTTGAATGATTTGTAAATATGCTTATTTCAAATTCATTTTTCTGACTAACAATATAAGCATAATAAAAGATTTATATATATTAGTACAAGCTTCATTCATTATATGTGCCATTCACATGATAATTAGGAATTCATTTCCTGTATAATCTTTTATTAATAATGTACAGCTCAAAAATTTTATATCTATATTAAATTGGAATATTTTCTTTAATTTTGGTTTTTAGTATACAATTTTCTTTTAACTTTCTGGTTTGCAGTATGTTTCAGTATTAAATTTTCTATTAAATATATGAATTATATATTTTGAATTGAGTGCAAAATAAAATATTTGATAGTAGCCTTATTTAATTACTTGAGGAAACCTATTTTCTTTTAAATAATAACACATTTCCATGATTAAAAGTATACTTAGTAACCACATACTGAAATTAAATTTCATGTTTACTTTTCATTTCTATATTACCTGAAATGATATAAATAATTGCCTGAAAGTATCGTAAAAATTCAAAATTTATACAGTTTAATAAGATAATAATAGACATCTTTAATAATAAAAGCAGTACTATAATTAATATATCTTTTCACAGGGCGATAGGACTTCATATTTAATAATACATATTCACCTTGTGGAGAAAAGTGCCTCTCTACTACTCCTGAAAGGAGCATTTTGTGACCTCTTAGCATAAATCCTTATACTAAATGCTACATATATAACAAAAGTGAAATGTTTCATTATTCTAAAGTCTTATAAAATAAATCTTTCATGTAAGGAATTTTGACTAAAATTATTTAGCCTACATTTAATGAAATTTAATTAAATACATTAAGTTGTTCATAATGTTGACAGGCATTTTTTATTAAGCTGCTTAAATTAATATTTTTGAATATTTGAAAATTCTTTATCTGTTTTGTAATTTGCAAGTGTGCAGATAGGAGGAAAAATATTTTTTTAATGGCTTAAAGGTCTACAGAAAAACATAATAAAATGATAAACTGGAGGTTAAGGTAAAAAGTGAGAATAAATGCTAATTTATTACTATAAAATTTGTCCTTTTTTTATTACAACCTGGATCTAAAATTATTAAATTTGTACTGGTTGTTAAAATATTTTTCAATTTTAATATGATGTTGGACAATTAATCTCTTTTTGAAGTATTTCAAAACTTGTACCAGTAGGCAATTGTTTTTAATATTGTTAATCAAATGTTGAAGCATTTTGTTAGAATTTTAAAAATTTAATTTGTAAAAGCATGGATTAATTTTTCATGAAAAAAGTGTTTTTAATATGATATTTAATATAATGATTAATGTTGACAATAAATCTTTTAAGCATGTGCACTTAATTATTGAATTGAAATCATGAATGCATGCTTTAATAAAAGAATTTTTCCCCCCAATAATTCTTTCTTTGTTTGCATGATATATTTAAAATATAACATTTTTAAGAAAATATCTTCCATTCTCTACTGCACTTCAGATTTCATATTTTGGCTCTAATTGTCATTTTGTTCTTTGGTTGTTTCCTTATATTCATAATTTAAAATAATTATAATATCATTTGATATCATTCTATAAAATAATTGATACAAATAAAATATTGATTCTTTTTCCTCTTATTTCAGATGTTGAAAGTTTGTTTTAATCTTTTTATTAATATTTTGAAAAAAAGAAGGAAAAAAACCCATTGTAATTTGAGGTTTCATTATGTTGATTAGGTTTTTTTGTTATCGATAATTTTATTGCTAATGTATTATTTTAAAGGAATTTTGTTTCAAGTTTGCTAAAATACATTTCAACCTTTCTCCTCCCTTTAAATTCAAGAATTGTCAAATAAAAAAAGTTTACTAATTTATTGATATTATTGAAAAACATTTGAATATTAACTCAGCAGAACTTTATTTTCAAATAAATTAGGGTTCTAAATTGTGCAGATTGTCATATTTTATGCTATTGTTAGAAGCTTCAATAATGTTGAATGTATCAAAACCCTTAATTGCTTATGGTTGAATATTAAAGTTTATCATTTCTCTCATGAATGTTATTTTTTAAAAGTATTTTTTATGTTGGAAAAAATATTTTTTTTAATCATTTTAATGAATGTTTGTTGAAAAACAAAAATGTTACAGAATTATTGAATTTCATCAATTGAATGTGCTTATTATTGCATATTTGTTTTATTTTTCTGCTTTATGTGTTGTGATATTGTTTATTTTGTGTGTTGCATTAGTGCTGATTTTTATTGTTCTTTTCAGTGTTTAAAAGACCTGAATATCCAGTTTGCACATTCACATATTCATCATAATATCTTAAAAGAAAAAAAAAAAAACTTAAATCATTATAAGTAGAATTTATTTAAATAGAAATGTAATGTTATATGTAAAATTTAGGTGGATATTTCTTTTCAGAATAAAATTGAGTATTAAAATTTTAAAAGTATTTTAACACATATGCTTAATTGCTATTTATTTTAGTATATGATGATACCCAGCGTGCTTTCTCTTGCTGCAACTTTTATAATGTTAAAATTATTTGAAACTTTTTGCTAATTATTATTCAGTATATATTCAATTATTACAGTTTTGAATTGTCAAAAGATTTCACTAATTCTAAACAATTATGTAGTCTAAAATTTAAGAAAATTATTGGTCATGATATTTAAATCATTTCCATGCCATTATATTAGTTGCAGCATATGAATGTTGGTCTTTATTTTAATTTCTATGTTTGCTTTTGAATTCGCTACGGCTGCAGTATTTGATTTTTTGATTTCCACCTAGTGCTATCTTATCTGCTAGGTTAGGTCACCACGTGCGGTCTTGGTACTGCCTGCAAGGTGTTACCTGATCTGGGAGAAAGCATCCAGTTAAGTCAGCATTACAATCATTAATTTGTGATAGGGTAATTCACTACTACATTTTTTTGTGGATTTGTATTGTGGGAATATTTTTTTCTCATCATGAGAATTCAATTAAAATAATTTTCTTGCATAGCAATTAATTTCCATTCTTTAAAGAGTTTTAATCTTATTTTCAAAAATATACAAGTATGTGTAATTCATCATAAATTTTTGATATTTAACTTGAAAAATTAATTTGTAAATTTTATTTTTGAAGAAAATGTTATGTAATATTTTTATAATTAATAAAATAAATCAAAGAATCTCTTATCTACTAAATTAAAGAATGCTTAATATTTAGATTAGTTTTAAACTGTAAAAAATAGCATGTCTTTAATAATTTCTTTAATGAATAAAAATCAATTTCTGGAATTTCTACTTGAATTTGCTTATTTTAATTTGAGATATTTAAATGTCTCTTTATATTTGCTGGAGAATTATAGAATTTATCATGTGCCAACATGATATTATGAATAAGTCAATAATTTATACAAAATTCGGTTGCAAATAAAATGGACAGTAACTTGAATGTAGCAATGCATTAAATTGTCTGTCTATTGGAGAATTATATATATATATATATAAATGAAATTAATGCAGTCTCCATACTTGTTCTTAACTGGTTTAATCTGGTATTTTAATATGTGACATTATTTTAATAAAAAATATGTGATGAAATTTTTTCCATCGTAAATTTGTTAAAAAAAAGAATAAACTTGGCAAGAAAAATAATAAATTATTTTTTTATATTTACACTTGCCTCATTGCAGATCCTTTATAAATCTACCACACATTTATAGAGAATATAGTTATCAACTCCATTGTGAATATATATATATATATATATATATATATCAAATTTCATGTTGGCATATGGTAGCTTCAAATTTGCTGCCATTTTTTTTCTTTTACATTGTTTGTAAAAAGTCAGGAAAAGGATAAGCATGAAGTTTGCTTCTTTATAAATTTATCTTAAATCATTATTAGAACAGCTTTATAGCTAATTATATGTGAATTTAATCAAATATTTCAACTTTTCTCCATTTGGAATAGCAGATTAAAATTTTATAGAATTTTACCATATGATTTTTTTTTACTGAGATATAATTCATTTTAATATTGCTAATAATTTGAATTTTTACCATTTGATTTTAATATATTTAACGTTTTTCGAAATTCAGGCTGAAAAATGTTGAAAAAACATTTTTTATTATATAATATTTAATTTTGAATATGTTGCATTGTTATTGAAACAAGTATTGTATTATTAAAACATTTTTAATGGGCAAAATTAATAATGGTATTTAATTCTAAATTCTTATAAGAGCTTTAGTTTTCTTGAATTTTATATTACCCCCTGATTTAGAAATAAATTAATTTAGCCTTTGGTTTTAATGATGTAATGATGATAGTGATGTAATTTATAATTAAGAAGAATTTTCTTTTTACTTTTTTTGTAATATGGAATTGAGCGAATAATTTTGACTGAATTGATATGTTTTGATAAATTGTTGATATGTTGGCAATCAATCAATCATTATATATATATATATATATATATATATATATATATATAATATAATATAGGTTTTTGTAGATAAATAGTTTTAACTTTTTATCTTGAAGGAGTTTTCTTTACATTTTTTTGTCCATCTTTATTTTGCATTCAGACTTCACATTCAATACTAAAAGCGCATTAACAGTTTTCTTCTAATCACAACAAAATCTATTATGCAATCATTACTTCTGTTTTAAATATTTTAATATTTTATTAACTCTGCCAAAAATTATTGCAAATTTTACATTGACAATATAGTTTAATTAAGCATTTGAAAGAATATTTTGTATATATAAAATTTCTCTGTTTAAGTGTTAGAAGAATTTTGTTTGCTACCATTGCTTATTTTATTGTTTACTCGTATTATTAGTTATATAAGAATATAAATATTGATAATTAGTAAAAGATTAAATTTTCTTTTTTTGAATACATAAAATGTTAATGGAATAGTTCAGTAATGAAATAAAAAGAAAATCTAATTAATATATAAACATTAATGTTAAATATCATTGAGTCTGATTTCAGGTAGTAGTTAGAGTCATTTTTTTATGGTTTCTAGCAAGGTTGATTCATTATATTATTCATTGATTTTTAAAATTTGTTTTATAAAGAAATTCTTGTAATAATAAAATTTAATTACCAATAATTTTTTATAAAATCATATTCATTCAATTTGTTTTTTGTGTTTTCCCCCTGTTTTGTCAATATTTATTATGTTCTAAAATTGCTTCCATTATTTTTGTTAATATAAAATGCAGGTAATTTTCAATCAGAAAACTTAAAAAATTTAAAATATAGTAATCCCCCTGTTTTTTTCATCATCTTAAACCTCATTTAATTTATTCATCTAAAATTATTTTATTAAAATGGGATCTTATTCATCTACATTCAGTTTATATTTGAAAATAAATTAAATGGCTACGAATTTCAGTTATTTTTTGTTACCCATTGTTTTTCTAAGTGAAATTTCATTGTGCAGAACGGTATCTTATCTGAACATGGTAGCTGTTCCATTCCCCCACTCATTCCCCTTACAGGTAAATATGTATTGGTAAGTTAGAATCTAAAATCGATTCATTTTTCCCCCTTTGATTTACTAACTTTGCTTGTCTTTTTTTTTTGTGTATGCTTGTTTGAATATATATATATTTGTCTTATTTTCCTGAAATTCTTATGATTAATATTTATTAATTATTTAGCTGTAGAAATGTAAAAATTTCCCCTGCCTTGTTCTACATAAATTTTGGTTTCTTTCAGAATTAAACCAGCACTTTTAAGGCAAGCTACTTATGGCACAATCAAAATTGGCATTTATTATTCATTGAAAAGTATAGTCATTAAAAATCCACATGGTAATTATAATTCTTATTATAATGTTTTCTTAATATAATCGTTATGGTTCTTATTATATTATAATATATTATGATTTTTTTAATTTAACAGAAATGATTATATTTTTTGAAGTATTATAAAGTTTGTATATACCTTCTACAATGTTTCATTTTTTGATGCAAATTTGTTTTGGTCTTTCTTTAAGAATTTAAAATATGGTTATATATATATATATATATATAATATTCCAAAGAAAATCCCCATTTCTGTAATGATTAAATAAATGTTTTTTCTATTTCATCTTTATTAAAATATGTTGTCAATCATAGTATTTATTGTTTGTAATGATTTTTCATTTCTTTTTGTAGATGAAACTTTATTTAAAAATGTTTTGTGTGGTATCACAGCAGGAGTCATCGGTTCATCAATTGCAAATCCTACTGATGTCTTAAAAGTAAGTGACCCAAACACTATATTTGTTTAAACTGTACAGATGCTTTACCTATCCCTGTTATTGTAAATATGAAACTGATAATATTTTCTGAAAAAAAGGTCATTTGATGAGTTTTTTTAAAAAATAATGTGCTTTTTTAGAGTTATTTATCTAGTCTGATCACTCATTTTTATGATACATAAAATTGCTTTAAATAGCTTTTTATCACTTTTAAATTATACTGTTAAAAGTAACTATGAATGCCTTTGCAACTAAATTATGTGTAAATAGATAAATTATTTTATAAAGTATAGTGGTATATTTTTCTTGGTATAATGATACAATATATAACTTATCCAATAATTTCCATGTGGCAATTCACTAACTATTGTCTATATAATAAAATAACTTAAAATATAATGGGTTCATTTATTTTTTAAATAATTGAAAAAATTCAAGATTTAATATAATGTACTTAATAAGATTTAAATAGGAATAAGCACTTATCTGTCCCATATTACCCTTGATATTTACTTTTTCATTTGCCAATATTATTGATTTTTTTCTGCTTTAATATTTATCTATCCCATTCCATATCTAATTAAAAGAAACTCAGTAAAAGAAATCACAGAGAAAATACGTAAAAATTCTATAATTTGTTTATTTAATTTTATCTCAGTTAAATTGGATTAAACAAAAAAAATTAAAAATAAGATACAGATTTCCACTGTTATTTTATGCCATAGGTATATTAGGATTATAAAATAAAACATTTTATTTGTATATTTGTTATTTAATTTTAAATTCTTTTTTAGGTTCGTTTACAAGCAGAAAAAGAAGCATATGCTGAAAAAGGAATGCTAAGGTGCTTTTTAGATATTTATAAAAATGAAGGTGTGAAAGGTCTATGGAGGGTAAGACATGTATTTAAATTTGTAAGCAAAATGCCTTGATTTAAAATAAAAGATTTATTATCATTATTTTGATTTATAGTATGCATTGTGCTCGCTTAAATATTGAAACTTTGTTTTGTTTTAGGGTGTATGCCCAACAGCTCAAAGGGCAGCTGTTTGTGCAGGTGTTGAGCTTCCAGTATATGACATAACAAAAAGGAATCTCATCTTATCCGGTACCATAGAAGATGGTGTTTTCAATCATTTTGTGTATGTTTTCTTCTCAAATTATTTCAGTCTTGTTAAAACTTTCTCATATTTTATACTCTACGTTTTTATGCCTCTAAAAAAATCTTAATGAAGAAACATTGCTTAATGATTTATAAGTCAGTTTATCCAATAAAAATAATAATTTGCAATTGATAATATGCGACTTTGAACTTCCTACAGGACTGATAAATAAATTACACTTAAAGCAGAATAACTTTATTTTCTGAACTTTGTATTGAATAAAATTGTATTGCTTTAAATATTTTGAGTGTTTTGTTCAAAAGCAATCATTTCTAGCCTCACCCTCTCTCAATGAATAAACTTATACAGTAAGAGATGTTTTAAATTTTGTCTTCATTTGTTATGATATATGTTTAATTGCTCATAACATGTATATTTTTGACATTTATAAAAGTTGTTTTCTTCTTTCTTTTATAGGTCTAGTTTCACTGCCGGTTTAGCTGGTGCTGTAGCATCTACCCCAATTGATGTTGTTCGGGTATGATTTTTATTTATTTTTTAGTCGCTTTTGATGAGCATCCCCCCTCCCCGGGAAAATTGGTTATTATTAATAATACTTAAACTGTTTTGATATAACTTCATAACTTTGTTGTTGCTAAATTATCAGGCATCAAAGGGTGTTTTTTTTTTACATATGTTATATTTATTATGAACATTTTGCAAGTTATAGTATTCAAAATTGTTTTTTTTAAATTTACATTTCTTCTAATTTTAGACAAGATTGATGAATCAAAGAAAACTTAGGACTGCCATTGTAGATGGTGCCCGAATGCAAGTTCTTTACACAGGGTCGTTTCATTGTGCGATTCATGTATGTATCTTTATCAGTATATTATGTGTATTGCTATATTATTTAAAGTAATTGCTTATAAAAACATTATATTTATTTATTTATTTAGACTGTACAGACAGAAGGACTTTTAGCTCTTTACAAAGGTTTTGTGCCAACATGGGTTAGATTAGGACCGTGGAACATTATAGTATCCTTTGATTGATTTATTTTGTAAAGTAATTGATATACTTATTGTTAATTATTTTACTAACAGGTCTTCAAAACTTTATATTTTGTTTAAAATTTCTTTTATCACTTTAAATTAAATTTCTTTCACATATTAACATTACATATATCAAATATATGAATATTAATATGTATTTTACACTTTTTCTTCAGTTTAAATATGGTTGACAGTATTTGTTTTTCAGTGATATGATATGAATTGCAAATACTGCAACTGTAAAAAAAAAAATAGGTAGAAGATTAGGCTGGCTGCTCAGAAACCTTTATCATATCCATTTAGATTATATTCTAGATGGATTAAGAAGAGGCCTGTGTTAAATTATCTGCTTAACCTTTGTAATTTGCAAGTGAGGTTATTTACATTATATTTGACATACTGTTTTATGGTCTTAAACATAGAATGAAAATAGATTTTAGTTAGAAAAAACTATTTAACATTATTGATTTGGACCCTCGTAAAGATGAAACTGTATATCACCAGATTCCAACAATTATTCAAGGTTAATTTATGTATTATTCCTTATTAAAAATATAAACGTATTTCTATTTGATTTTAAAGTGTAGAACACGATTTGATGCATTCATATATTTCTGAACAAATATTTATTGTTAAACTGAATAATTTAGTGCTTACAAAGTAAGTTTAATATTTGCATAAATTTAAAATCAAGTTCATTTAAGCTTACTTTGGATATTTTTCATATTTTTTTAAATTACAAATTGCCATATTTACTTTTAAAAAAATCAGTTATTGCATGCAAATTGACCATAACTGAGTAGTACATCCAATTTTCATTTTTACAGCTTCATTGATTGCAATATATATATTTTCCATTGAATATGTCTTAAACAATAAATTTGGTTTGATGCTTTTCAGTTTTAATCGTATATGCTTTATTGTAAGTTCTTTGTTTATTAAATGGCTTATTATTGTAATGAATTGGCATTGTATTGAATTGAAAATAATGATTTGAATTATTTCTAATTTTACTACTTCAATTAGTTAATTATACTTATTGAAGTAGTATGCCTAGCATTCCTTTGATTAAATCATATCTTTTTATATTGAAATGAGAATTAATAAAAGTTTTTCTTTTCATGTACTTAAATGCTTTCAACTGTCTTAAATTTATTTTAATCCATGAGTTATTCCCTTAACTTTGCATTAGTTTTTTATTATGTATGAACAGATGAAGCGCTTTTACTGAAGGCTTATTCAGATTTTATGCCTCCTTGTGAACTTAACTTAAATGCCAGTAGGAAAACTCTGAAGTCCATGGCCCAAGCTTAAACCACTCTTCGCTTCATTTGCTGACAATTTTTTGCTGTTGAATTGGAGAGTTTCTGCGAAGTTTTTGCAGTATTAGATATTTTTGTTAGGACTATTTTAGAGTCAATCATCTTGTTTTATTTATTTTGTTTTGTTTACAAAAATATCTATTTTCAGCAAATTTTCGAGACTTTATACACATATACTTGTATATATATCTTTCTCTATATATACACACTTTGTTTGTTTCATCCTCCCAAATGTGATAATATGGCGTTGGTTAATAAATTTTATTCTAGTGGATTGTGTAGAACATATTTATTTCACCTCGGATTTTTAATGCTAAAGTTCTTTTTGACTTCTAGTTCCATATTTAAAAGCTAGAAAATGCTGCAAATATATAACCTCTGAAATCTTATAATTAAACCTCCAATATTGCAATATCAGCAATGATAGTGTAAATAAAATCTTTCTTTACCCATAGCATTTATAAATAATACACTTAGTTTTAAAAAAAGATGAAGCAACACCCTCCTTGTTTATATTAACAGTTTTTATGTTCTCAAATTGTTTGAACACAGATGGACATGAAAAAAAGATTAAATATGCTCTTTTCTAGCTTATTAATTACATACAAGAATTGTACTTTAAGTTGAAATTAAAGAAAGACCTCAAATTACTATTAAATCAGATTTGCATGAGTATATAAATTTATTTACATATTCATATATATATTTTTTCATTTTTTGTAGGGTTTGGAGTATTTTTTTTTTTCAATTAATAACAGTTTTGAGTTTTTGTCCAAATGGTAGTTATAGAATTTTGATTTGATAACATGCCACTAGTTAAGATTTTTTTTTATTAATGAAGTGAAGTTCATTGTGAAAAATGTGAATGTTTTAAAATTTCATGTTTAATTTTGAATTTATACAAGAGATATCATTACATATACTGAGGAGAATCTGTTTTCATTAGGTGAAGGTTGTGAACAAAATTTCAGACATTTTGAATACAGTATAAGTGGTTTTTCTAATTTATTTATTGATTAAATGGTAATCGGGTGCTTTTTATTATTAGAAATTTTTTAATATTATTAACTAGTTTTGCATTTCAAAAAAAATCATTTTGTGTTACCTATGTATAAGACAAATATATAATATTACATTGTTGGCATAAAATATATTCAGATTTATTTGTTATATATCCAGTTTAGAAAGGACTGCTTATATTGACTTATAGAGAAAAAGTTTTAACCATGTTCAATTATTTTAAAAAGATTTCACCAGGAACAAATTTATTTTGTAAAGAATGAATGAAGAAATAAATATTTATATTTATTTCAAGATTAGAAAAAAATCAAATGTACATGTGTTTGTTCATATAAAAGTCTAATAAAACATCACAGTTAAAGAGCAATATATTCATATATATTTCATGCTAGAAAAACCTTTCATATCCAGAAACTGATAAGAGATCTACCACCATTAAAGTGAGAAGAACAAATACTGATAATCCAAGTGTCAATATCACTGTAGAGGATCTTACGGTCACACCAAATAGCTTTGACTGTAATAAACACATGCACATTAATTTAATTTTTTTAATCATCTGAATATGAATTGCACTTTGTTATGCTGCAACAGTCAATCTTGTAATGTATCATACTGATTCTTTTGTGAAGCATACAGTTTTCATATTTATTTCTAGTAAACTATATATACAAATCAGAATAGTTTTTTTAAAGCCTTTAAATAGTACATTTAATTTTCAGGTTGTTTTTAAAACCCTATGCTGAAGGTAACACTTGAATTTCTTATCATTAACATGAAAAATTTATTTACTTTTACAATTTTCAAATTTTTTTATAGAAGGTTTAGGCATTCATTCCAGATGATGAAACTTTTGTTCATAACTTTTTAAAGCAATAAATGAAATGTGAATAAAAGGGAAAGTAAGCAAATAAATATAACAATAGTATGATACTTTTTGACTAGCCTTTTCCTTTTTTACATTGAAAGCTTTCCAGAAGTTTAAACTGCTGATCTGATCTCTGATACTTCTGTTTTAAAGTAATTCAATGTAGTGTAGCATCATAAAGTTTTAAGTATTTAATGAATTACTTTTGAGGATAAAATATTAGGATAATTCTTAAGTTAGAAAAATTATTTGATGAAGTTAGTTTATGCCTACCATTATTATTATTTAATTATCTTTATTTGCTAATATATAAATAGAATAACATCAAAGTAATTAAAACATTCTCAAGGGTTTTGGCATTATTTAGATGTTTCGGTATGTATCAACAAATGCTCATACAGCACTATTTTTCCCCATCTTACTGAGTTGTCATTACCATCTAGTCTGTCTTCTTAGTTAAATGAGAAAAGTCTACAATTAAAAATGTTTTAAAATTATAGTAGTGGCAGCAGCCCCCTGGAAACTTTAACATGGACTTTCTAATAAGATTACAATATCTTTCTCTCTGCATAAAATTTATAGTACTTTGGCAGCATTTAAGTGTTCAAAATTTTATTTTTATAGTTCTTCATATGAGCATTTTGTTTTGTAATTTATTGATGAAAACAACTTAATTAAAAAAATGCGTTCAAAATTCATACTAACGACTGATATTAAAATATGACAGAATTAGGGTTTTAGTAACAAGATCAGATGCAAAATTTCATTTATTTACGAATTAGAGTGTTTTCATATGAATGTGAAGATCGATAGACAATAGTATCCCTATATACCAACTGAAGAAAGTATTATAATCTTCAAAGATTTGGAATTAGTGAATCTTCTAGTTTCAGACTTTCCATACCCCCCCCCCCCAAAAAAAATGTAATTATGTCTGTCTGTGAACACAATAACTCAAAAAACACTTTGAATTAGATGGTTGAAATTTGTTATGTTATCTTTACATCGAATTCATTTATTTCTATTAAATTATTCATACAAAGTTTAATTTTTTATCTACCTTAGTGCAAGTGATCGCAGTAATTACAAAACGACAAAAGCTAGATGGATGAAATTCGGTACACAATTTTAGCGTCTAAAATGTAGATTCCATGTAATTGTACCACTTTACCAAAGTGACGAATTTCTGTTAATTTTACTTTTGTATGAGATAACCGCAAATACGATATTGGTAAGGAAAATTTAGTATAAGAACTTGTTATTAAAAATTGTAGTTTTCTTGATTTTAATCGCTCGAAGAGACCTTTAAATTGCATGCTCGGTATTCATTATACTACAAAACACCTATGTAAAATTATGAATACTCAAAACGGTTACTATCTTCCTCACTTTTGTGAGAAGACATAAACACCTTTATTAGAAAATTTGCGAGTAAGTTGCGGAGGGATGATCACTACTGTTTTTATTAACTGATGTATATGAGCGGAATTTTTAAGCATCTATCATAATAAATATTATATATATTTTTGTTTATTGTTTCAGTTCTTAGAGGGTTTTTTTTCTCTCTTTTTTAAAAATTATGGTAAAATGTTTAATTATTCGAAAGTGACTTACCATTAGTTTGAATTGTCATTAACAATAGATATTTCATCGAAAGAGAACAACGCATTTAACTTACTCTGAGAGTGGCTCCACTGACGAACAAAACAAACGAATCCAATTCTAACATGGAGCTCGTCTGGTAGCCGAATACCCTCATTTCGAAAGATATTTGTCGCAGCTTGCTGCCAGTTTGAGTGAGCCTCGCTGCCTGTAATGAAATAATTGGATTTTAAATTTAAAGCAGTTGAAAAATTCGTAATGATAAGGAAAACTGGAAAGTTGTAAATCAGTTTACCTTAATATGCTGTAGCGTAGCCAGGGTAATTTTCGCCTGGGACATTTCTACTAGTAATAAAGATTAATGTATGGTATTGGCGCTGTACAAGCCATATTGTTTGACTTACAGCTAGCAAATTTGGTACGTATTTACTTTGGTGAATGGACATATGCACTTTTGGAAGTTTTTTTAAAATTTTTAATTAATTCGAAATCAATATAATTTTTGCGTTTTTCCGCAGTGATTTCCGATTTTTTTTTTAAAAAAAATTTCATATTGTTTCAAAAAAATTTTAAAGACAGGTCTTTTTAATAATATTTTTTAACTAAATGTACAAAGTTTTACTTTTCTTTAAAAAAAATATTTTTTGCCAATTTCTAAAAACAGATTACATTGCTGCCCTGGTATTCAAATTTTGTAACGAAATATTTAATCACGTAATTTCTTTCCAATTGAAAACCGAGAACGAACAATTCTGTTCAAATCTTTCTAGTTCGCAAGAAGAATAAGAAATGAAGTTACTATAGCGCAAAATGTAGAATGTAGATGGATACACATGAAAATTGTGCAGAAGCAATCGCACATTTTCGTTTTTAATAATTTTATGATGTCATGTGATTGTTTTCTATTGGAAAAGTCCACGTGCACAATGAACGGAATACATAATAAACTAAAATAACTCGGCTTTAATATCTGAAAATTTGTGGAAATCATAGGCATGAAGTTATATCTAAGCTATTTAAATGAAATTAAATGTAACCAATATTTCTCGCGAACAATTTAGTCGCTAGAAGCTGTTAACAATATATTTTCAGGAAAGAATAAATGCAGGGAAAGTATATCCTAGTATTTTCCTATGTTTAAACACTGGGAAGAACGTTTTCCATTGAAGTTTGCATTGTATCGACTATTTGAAACTGTTTGATATTCGACATCATGTTTGCTTTTCAAAATTTCATCGCATTTAAATAAGTGACTATTTCATGTGATTTATAATGAGCAATATTTTGATAGCTTTTAACAAAGCTTACCTTATTCAATTCCGACTATTAGTTCACGATTTATATCTGTTATTATCATTTGCAATTCATAATTAATATACATTAGTAACGGGATTGAATTATAATTAAATGGGCGATTAAACATTATTTTATGCAAGAGTCTCTTTATCATTATTTATTAAACATTTTTTTATTTGCATGATTTGCTTTACATTTATCCTATCTCGATATCACCAATATCTAAACATTTATGAAAACTTTTTTTTCATTGCTTTTAATAAAGATACTTGAATTTTAACCACTTGACTCATAAACTTGTACTTACTTGAATTAAAGGTGCTATGAGCGCAATGAACCACAAAAATGGAAACAATACTCTGTAACTGATCACCGTTCCTTCTTGCATTCTGTTCAAGAATAAGAGAGCTGTGCCTAATAAAGATAAATAATAAGAAACCCCATTTATTTTTATCAAAGGAGACTTTTCTTCAAAATTAACTTTTAAAATCATGATTGCTCATTTTGGTTATAAATTTGAATAAAATTATAAAAAAGTGGAAAAGTAATTAATTTTTATGTATATATCTCCTTGGAAACAAGAAACAACAAGAAAATTAACTCGAGAAATAAATGCTATTCATATTAAATTCTTTTACTATGATGTTATTTTGAAAGTAAATAATAATAATAAAAATATCCTGTAATTTGTAATACTTAAATAAAATACCGGATTTTGAGAAACATCGTGGAAGGCAAGAATTTTAATATGATTTTCCTATTTCATAGGAACTGTTATTTTCTTATTTAATTGAATAAAAATATGAAATATTTTTTATTCATAAAATATAAATAATCAAAAAAAAGGAATACTTATATTGAAAATAATTTGTTTAATTAAAGATGAAACAATTTTGACATCTCTAGATTTATTTTGCGTCATATGGTGTTAGATGAAACAAATATTCTAGGAGGGATTTCAATTTCATGTGATATAGCTTATTTAAGTAATTTTATAAATCAAAATGTCCTTATAAAAAGGTGTCACTGACAAAGAGATCTTTAGACTCCCTGACAGCATTTAAGTCTACGTCCGGAAGGAGTTTTTAAAAAAATCTCAACGTAAAACTGTAAAATTTTTGATTTTTTCATAAAATAAAAATGAATTATGAAACTTAAATACATTAGTAAGCGTCAAAAGTTGTTTTAAAAAATGGAGGAAAAAGTATTGTTTGGTGGAGGGGGGATTAATATTTCAAACTAAAAAGCAAATGCCTTTTAGTTTGAAATATTAATCTATCTGCTCAGAATCTTTTAGGCTGCTTAGTAAATATATTTCATAATTTCAAACTAAAGAAAAAAACTCTTCTTCCTTAAAATTTCTAAATAGCGTAATTCAATTGATAAATAACACGAAATTTTTAATTTTTTCCGCGCTGTTAAGAATTAAAACAACTAAAAAATATTCTTAAATGAACGAAATGCTTATCTTCTAATTCAGGAAAGCAGAACATACTGGAAAACTATTATACCAAATTTAAAAGCAAAATATCCATTAAGGTATGAAGTTGCGATATTTTTGTGAGAAAATCTGGCAAAACATTTAGAATTTGGGGAATTAGCATTTCAAGATATAAAACAGTATTAAAACATATATTAAAAGGGTTCATATGGCTAAAAAAAGACACAAAATGAGGTGGGGAACCTCCACAGAAGAATAATTATCTGCTAAAATGCACATCGGTCTGTCATTTTTTGAATAATAAAATCATTACCTTCCTCCTTTTTTTGATTCTTGGACTATGTTATAATCTTACACATTTGACCATTGGTGGGACACACATATTCTAACAAATAGATTCATCACAGATAAAAAAAATATTTTTCTATTTTACAGAAAATGTAATAAGAAAAAAAAAGAAGAGAGAAATAGTATTGAAAATTAATTTCCGGAAATAATCCTCTTGATATTATTCTATAAAAATATTTATTGTTGGTTTGAATTAAAAAGCACATTTTTTATTCCACAAGAGCCATTTTTAGCTATGTTATTCAATAAGCTGATCAGCAGAACAAAAATTTTTTCTGATCATGAGTTTTTATGTTATGTTAAATGAAAACAGTTTACTTATTTTTATTTAACATTTTGAATGCGGTCTTTCCTACTGAGCAAACTGAATGCGGCCTTTCCTGCTTAAAATAAAGATTAAAATAAAATCTGTAATGCATATTTCAATGTATCATGTCAGAACATAATTTCTTGAATGGCCAAGCACCACGTGCTCATGCAAGTTAAATTATATTTTTATTCACTTCAATCTCTTCATTGAATGAGTCACTTTAATATTGCAAACGATAAAAAAAAAAACTTTTTCTCGCATTTAGTGTTTTAAAAAATATCACATTTCCTATTTATTCCATTTCATATATTCACGTGCTCAAAATGACATATTTTTAGGTTTTATTTGCGGTAATCATTTACTTATTTTTTTTAAATCAGAGCTTTTGTTAATGCAATGACAACGCGTTATTAAAAACTGATTATTTGAGATGCTCGTGCAGACAATAAAATTTTTATTTTTCGCCTACGGATTTTTGTTGACGCCAAAAACCTCATCCCCAAAACATGTTCTAACATAATGATTTTTTTTTAATATTATAAATAGATTTTTTTCTTTCTACAATTGAATTTTTGTGTTTATTAGAGAAAATTTAGTTGCTGTTTTGATAAATCTTATAATATACCATATTCGAATATTGAAACTAACACATTTTACATTGAAACTAACCTAAAATTGTGAGTTCGGTGAAGTTGACGATGCAGAGTCCCATCATTTTTGCCACATTTCCATTTAATAGGCTTATATACTCTCGAACGCCTAATATTTCCTAGAAAATAACGGAAACTAGAAATAATTGCTTTGCAAATTCATACTGTTGACAGAAATTCTAGATATTTAAGTGAAAAAGAAACTATATGAGAAAATAATATTTATAAAAAATGAAATCTACGATCGCAGATTTCAAGTTATCAAGTGAGAACAGTTTTTAAGTCATTAACCGATTTGGAACAATCACGTGACTTATCTATCAGTCTCTATTCATCTATAATATATAATTTTTTTTAACTTCAATTTTTTCAACTAACTTTCGCTTTCAATTTTTCTAGCTTGCAAACAAAGATTTACAGCTCGACCTGTTTTGAGATGAAATAACAGCTATGATGTCATAGTTCTACGTCAACCTTTTAAAAAGCCATCAGCTGCCAAATAAGCATACATAATAATAAAGTAATGCTTGCAAAAGCAGGTCAACCTTTTAAAAACTCATCTGCTTTCAAAGAAGTATACATAATAATAATAATGCAATGCTGGTAAAAACAGGTAAAAATATATGCGATTAAAAAATGTTGATAAATATTTCATTTAGGATTACCTACGCGATATCGAACTTCAATTATTTGTTGCCTTCAAGTATTCAAAAACCTCTAATGAAAACAGCATCATGTTCGCACTAAATTAGCAAAAATTTGAAATCAAAAGGAGAAAATAATAATAATAATGCAATGAATCTGGCATGAAGACTTTTCCAAGGGTCATTATTAAGGTATTATTAAGGTATTATCAAGGTATTATTATTATTATTATTATTTTGTCCTTTTGATTTCAAATATTTGCTAATTTAGTTCATTTCATTTGTGTTCTAGTTGTAGCAACATTGGCACTCTCTAGATACAATGTTCTTTTAGATATTATGGTTTAGAATAATCTGTTTTGATAAATTAATATTTTTTGCTAATTGTTTTTCTATGATATAATATTTAGATCATGTTTGCACATGATAATAACTGTTGCCATTAAGTTTTTTTTCTTCGTTTATAATTCTCTAATCATTTAAGAATTCTAAATGTTTTTATTCTTTTTTTTCCTCATATTCTGTCTATTATATTTAAGTACTGATGTATAATTACTATTTAAATATTCATAAATAGCATTACTTCTTCATTTAAAATATTATATTAATAATAACATAATTTATTTAATTTTATTAATTAGACAGGAAAAAGAAAGCCCAAACATTCATTAGAAGGGATATTTGTTAAAAGTAATAATTGGTTAAAGAAATTAAGTGTTCCCCCTTTAAGTTTAGAAACCATTTAGTCATTTTTAACAGCACTTTTATCTTCTGGAAAAATTTTATTGAACAACTATTTCCCCATCAAATAAATTTTTAAAAATTAAATTTTATTTATGAGATTATTTTTATTTTTCTTATATATATGATAGAAATGAAATTGAAAAATTGCAGCATGCTGTAAATATGAATTTAGAAAAGATTAAAAAAATTATTATTTGGGGATTAATAAAAAAATAAATAGACTTTTGTCTACAAGTTCAACCTGATAAAATACATGAAGATTTTCGGTAAGGTATAATTGTTCTTAGTAAAATTTAATTATACCTTTAATAATAAACTACGTTTAAAAGTACGCATTTCATTTGTATACAGTAAGAAATATGAATTTTATTTAAATTATTAGTTTTTCAAAATATTGTTATTTTTTTCCTTATTTGAACTCCTTCTCTATTGCATTATTCTGCATGGGATAAGCAAAGAGTCCCAGATCTACTTGCTCTTTATAAATGTAATAAGTTATTTCAGACTACAAATTTAATACCAGGCCTTAAAAATAGACAGCTTGAATTCACATTTTTTCAATAATAAAATATATTTTATGAACAAAGATGTGTGAGAGAATTATTTGAGATAGTTCAGCATTTGAAAGTTCCTGATTGTGATAAATACAAGGGTTTCAACTGACCACTAGTTTTAGATTTTCCAATTCTATCATTCTAGTTTATGAACGAAATTTCGAATAGCTTTCAAACCTCCAGTAGCCAACAATATTGTATTCTATTATATAATATCTTCTCTGCTTTATGTGAATAATTAACTTCAAAATATAATTAATCAATTATTTACTAAAATTGATTAAAAAAATATTTCTATCGTCTGCTAATATTCTTAATCATGACATTCTTTATTCAGAAGAACTTACATGCATGGCTGATTTGATTTCCATGGATTTCTCGTGCAGCTTAAGACAGATACCTTTTATGTACAGAATGAGGGTTTCACACTGGACACAATAATTGATGGCAACGGCCATGTTCACACATTGGACTAGAACCATGCCTGCGAACTTGATTCCCAGAAACACATACTTGTATATCATACCTAAACTAAATAATAATAATAAAACATTCTTGTGTCAAGTATTGTTAAATTTAAAGATTTTCATTTGAAAGCAAGCTCAGATATTATTTCTTGTACTCTTCAAATGCGATATACAAAAGTTATAAATTCAAAACATAATATTTCGAATAATAATTCACCTGTTGCTATCATGCATGCCCAGCTACAAATAAAGCTGATTATAATCTAACAAAATATAGAGGATAATTCATTTTTAAGCATAAAAATGACATAAAAACAATAAAAAAAAGTTGTCTAATATGTTAAGAATTCATTGATTCATAAACCTGTGACTGCATCGTTTTATAAACCAAATAATAAAGTCTTTCTTCTGAAAAAAGAAACTTTTGATCAAAATTTGTGGAAACTATTTTCATTATTCTAAAAGTCCCTGGTAGCACATCCTGTTGCATAATATTGTACAATATTGAGCAATATTATATATTAAACAATATTGCGAATATTGTACAATGCTTGTGTGCTACTGGGGTTTAACAAATTTAAAGATAGGATTTATAACCCTAGGAAGGGGGGGCAATCACGCATTATCTCCTTCTAAAACATCCCGAACCAGTCTCACAGGTTTGGTTGTATCATTCGATAAATATCAACTTCTTACGGGAAATCAGTAGATCTCCTTGTAGCTTCGCATTATCATCAATTCTACGAAAATCGTCTCCAACAACTACCCCCAAAAGTCTCCTGAGTAAAGTCTATTCAACTTTGTAGAGCATACAGCCTAATGTATACTGTGAAATGTTACAGAAATAAGCTCCCATACAAAACATAGGGGTGTAGGGCATCCAACGTGAAATCTATCCACACAAGAATTACGCTTCCACCATAGTGGTTGTTTGCCTTCGGCTAAAGAAATGATAATGGTTTGTTATCAACACCATATGAAATGTCAGTAATCTAATACTTTGAATCTCTAATTATCTGAGTTAAGAAAATGTCCTCGATTTAGCTGAGCCCACTAACGATTTTTCAGGCTTCACAAAAGCTGGGTTGTCTTTTGTAAGCAAATGAGAGGGATGCATTTTGTTGATATCCGAACAAAAGGCCTTTCTTCCCAGTTGCCAAATATCAAATGGTTGTTCCGGATGCAACTACGAGTTCCTTCTGTACTCTATTATTATTATCTTTTATAACATTACATTATTTGCACAAAATGCCCAACTATAGGCTTACGATATCTACACGATAGAGCACAAAATTCGAAATATCAAGCTGCATCGTGGATATATTATATAAGGCGTGTCTTAAAAGTGTGGTGAAAGGGTGGATACCTGAAAAGATATGCGAATGATAAATACGCTCACACGCATGCGCAGGGAGAGACCTGTGGGGAGACGTTACGTTGCAAGTAGCGTAATATTACTTTCTTACCACTATCGAGAAACCATTTTATAAACTAAAATATCTATTATGAAAAATTGTTCCAGCTACGTTTCTTGTTATAAATATAATTTCAGTAGTGAATCTCACTAATTAGAGAAAGGGTCACTTTAAAAAAATAATAAAATTATTAACAGATGCACTCTTGTAACTATTTGATGAGCACTAGTTGGCAACGCTATATTTTAAATTGTGATGATACTTATAATTAAACGAATTTTGACAACTATTTTGAATATTTGTGATAAATATTTTTATGGGAAAATCTGTGAAATTAATAAAAAGAAATAGAATAAAAGTTTAGCTGAAAATATCGGTTGAATCTATCGAAATAAACAAATGGCATAAAATGTAAACAGTCGAATTAAATATACTGTGTTAAATTAGGTGCGTGACACCCCCCCAACCTCCTTGGTAATCTCCCGAATTGAGCCGATTATGTTTAGAAAACCTACTGTGATGGTTTTGAATTGGTTATAATTAAGAATGTTTGTATCCATCGTATTAAAATTTGTGGGCTGCTTTTTAAAACTGCTTCATATATTGCACGTTTTTGTGAATAAATTATGATTCATCTTTATTATCTTTCCTAAGTTGCAGCACCAGTGCTTTACAAATTGGCTACCCATAGAAATTTACATGAGAGTTATCAATGTAATACAGATTGAAGAGAACGAATGCTTTACTTACAATTCTAACCTATTTTGGGGAAATGTAAAATTGTACAGAATCTCAAGTCCAACTTGACAGGATAGCCAGGTAAGAGCTGCGAAAAAGAACAACCTAAGACAAAGAAATAAACATTTAAAATAATCAAATAAAAAAAATAATTAATTAGGTTTCTAAAATTTCAAAATTTTACCTAGAGTTACGAATTAAAGCACTTTGTAAGCCTCGTGTAGAACTGGATTGTAGAAATACCTGATAATAAATAAAAAAAAAATTCTTTCATTATGAAGGTAATTATACCAATAGCAATGTTGTAATCACCATTTAATTTCGGTTGTTGGAAATTGAGAAATAAAACGTGTTTAATTATTGCAGTTATATCAACTTTCGTATTTATAAAGAATATTTTGTGGCAAATCCTTTAAAACCATAGTTGGATAATGAGAACGTCCACTGAGGCGACTCCGCATTTCCTCACAGCACCAGCAATAAGATGTTTGACGAATTTAATTCATATTATTGTCTTAGACATGGTGACTCATGGTGATAGAATTATATATCAAATTAAACTGCGGTGAGATGAAGAGAACGACTTTGAGCCATTACTCGCACTAAAATTTTCCAAGTCACTCTGAACGGAAATTTGACCTTTGAAGGCAAATTAAACTTGAGCCAGATCCTCATTGATAGTGGATATTTGGGGGAAATAGGTTTAGAATATGGACCCTCCGATTTTTGAAATGATATTTTAGCATTAAACACTGGATGTTTTATTAGATTATTTTAAAATCCCTTTAATACGGAGAAATAAATGAAATTATTAACTACGACATGAGTGCTTCTCTTTATTTATTATTTTAAAATTGACTAAAGCATTATAATGTATCTCATTAGAATGGCATAAAGTTTGAAAGGTATATCCAACATATACATGCAGGCTTGCATAAACAATTTCATACAAGATTATATGTAGACAATAAAATAAAATTCAGACAAAGTATTAATTATGAAATAAAATTTATACTCATACAATTGAATCTCTGTTTAATTGAAATGGTTATTGGAAGAAAGCAGTTTGAGTATCGCAAAAGCAATCTTCCCCCAAAACTATTATTTTTTCGATCAATAAAAAAAAATTTGAAAATTTACAAAGATTATTTCTGTTATTCAAATTTTGATAGCTCGCTTTCGGAACAAAAATTCGGTCTTAAAGTAAGTTTTGAATTTATTTAAACTGTTCTAGTTATGATTTTCACCAAAGCAGGCATGCATCTATAATAAGGAACCTTTCAAAGAATTAGTCATTCAGAACAGAACTAAATACAAACTACCTACCTATATAAAAATGTTACTGTATGTGATCTGATCTATGATGGGACTGAAATTGAGCCAATCAGTATTGTTATGGACAAATAAAATTCCTCTAAAGTCCGATAGTGGGTTCGCTTTGTAGGAGGTGTATGATGTAAAACTGTAAGCTGGGCTCGATAACAAATGACAACGTTTTTTTACTCAAAGGCATAAATACACAGAGACAAAACACAGTCGATGCATACACACAATCGCACACTTAGAATAAACAGCAGCCCATAAGTAGTGATGGGTAGTAAACAATAAACACGGATACATGGTGGTTAATGCTCAGCCGGAGGAGAGCCTACAAACTATTCTCTACAGTCTCTCCAAACACCGGCTATTCTCCACTGTCTCCTCGCTTTAGCTGTATCCAGCTGCCGATTCGCACTTCTGATTACTTCACAGGCACTTCAATACTGCTTCTATAATAAACTATGAATCGGCACAAATCTGAATTCACCAATCGTTTGAGTTCCATTCAAAAGTATCAACTTGCACTTCACTAGACTGATCCAACTAATTCGCCATTGACTCGCTTTATGACTATATATCCAATACACGATTGTCTTCGGCTTAGACCGCCGTCTTTTATAGTTTCCGTAGCAAAGTACGTTAAGTTCTCGAACAATAAGGCATAATTTGGTTTATAGTGATACAATCGGGAAATCATCTTAAAGATTCTATTATACCTTTTTTCGCCACATATGCTGTAAAAAATAATCGCCAAGTTTGGAGGTTATTGATTTGTCATCCGATGAGCGTCCAATTGAGCTAGTCTAAATAGTATAGAAATAACTATGCTGGAGCGCAACATTATAAATTCGTAACAATATGTACCTGAGACTAAATTTTATCAGTGATCATCAAAATATTTTTCTTTTTAAGCCTCTTGCGTTAATTTTATGTTTAATATAACAATAATAAATTTCAAAAGAACTATTTGGTTTAAAAATAATATTTTTCTCTTTTTTATACGTACTCTTTCCATCAATGAAAACAACTGCTCGCATTCCACCAGTCGAAAGTGATAAAACCCATATGAGAAGGCAAGGAAATGCACAAAACTGGGAACTATATAAGTAGGTACGATGTGTTCGCAGTAGCCGGAACCCATGGGCCTATACACGGTTGTTATGGCGTCCATGACGTATTTGGCGTGGCAGGAGAACGTTATCATTCCCCAAGTGCAGTTGCCCCTCATGTTCACTTCATGTGGAGTTGGAGTAGGAGGAGAGGGCTGCATTTGATAAGAAAAAAAAACATGTAAACTTTAAAATTTCGAATGTAATAGAATCAGAAATGAGATAAATTAAAGAAGAGCAAGTATTTCAATTATTTATAAGAAACTTTTCTGTATACAATGGAACTTTTTCACCTACATCAGTGCTACACGCCGATATCTAACACCAATATTTGGCTTCTATTTATACTACGTTGCTACCTTGTTAATAATATTTTAATACTTTTTCACAATGTTTATAAGTTATAGATAATAGTTGGTGATGACATAGTGTTTGGTGAAAAGGTTCCAAATTTTATTGCCGCGATAATTGATGTTGTTCTAACAGTAAATTAAACAAATACAGAAAATATTTACACATTTTTAGAACCATTTCGATAAAGAATTTTTGAAAGCCACTTTTTGGGAATCATAATTTTAAAGGAGAAATGTCGTCTTTTATTTTCAGATTTAGTTTTCGTTCAAAATATCACACATAAACAAGCTATGGATTAAAAAATAATTTTCTGTGTTTACGGTAAAAAAATCTCTTTTGAAAGGACAGATTATGGAAATGTCTCCCTTGATGAAGCATAAATTTACTGCTGCAAGAAATGACTACATCTAAAATAGGTATAATTGTTATTGAAAATGAAGAGAAAATAACTGCGAAAACATAGTTCTGTCAACGATAAAGTTTTAATAAAGAGTTTATAGTTGTGAGAAGGATCTTTTTAAGATAGGAAATTAAAATTAAGAAAATAGAACAAATGTTAAAATTTACTTGGCCTACAATCAAGAGAACGTTTTTAACTCGATATTTATAGAAAAAAAATCATTTCTATATCTTACTGATCTTCAAAGAGTGAAAAAAAGGTGAAAATACTACAAGTTATATCGCGAAATGCACTATTATATTCCTTGAAAAAAAATGTAAACACAAGTATTGCAAATATATCTTTTCAGCATAATTCTACGAAGTTCCCTGACATTTCATTCATAGATTATTTTATCTTTTTCTTCAAAAAAAAGCCTTTCTAATCGAAAATACACTGCATTTGATGGGTTATGGAAAATAGTATAAAAAGGAATGGGAAATAATACCCCTTAAAACTTTAGCAAAGCCCTTCTATCATGGAAAATACGATGTAGGCTTATATACCAGAATAACCATTTTAAAAACAGTCTTTAAATTTTATGCATTTATTAAAGGTTATCAAACTCACAATAAAAATGTGTAAACACTTTCTGCGTTTTTAGGACTTTAATGTAAACTAAAGTGACAAATATACCACTGCTTCACCATCCGATTTGTTATTGTCATGTTCGCTTTACAACGGAAGGAGAGGTGCAGTAGCTTTTGAGAATATGGACCCCTGAGCACCCGAGGGCAACAGTCTGACTTCTAGCTCACACACCTCACAAACCCTTTTTATTGGGCGGACTTCATTCATCCACAGATAGTAATTTAGATAGAGAACAGAGAACGACTACCTTTGACCCAGTACCCCTAGTGGTATTACTCTCGACACAGAGGACTTTGCGACCTCCATAGATTTAACGAGTGCCAGCCACTCATACTCGGAGAGTCTTCGGCCAGCGAGGTACGAACTCGCAATCTAAGGAACACGAGTCCAACGCTCTACCAACCAGGCTATCCCGGTTCACCATTCGGTTTGCTTATAACAAATAAAATCAAAGAAAGAAAAAGCATTATATATTTTGCTTAAAATTATCAAACGCAGATTCCTGTATCAAATTTTATATATATATATATATATATATATATATATATATATATATAATAAATGATATCGCATAGTAAAGAAACATCTTCTAAGCTCAGTTAAAGTGTTTCTCTCCTCAATAACGTAATGACAAGATTTGCAGATGAATCGTACACGTATGTTGTTGATGATTTTAAAATAGCCCTGAAGTCAAAGAATATTATTTTATATAGTCATATTATTTTTCTCCTCCATAGCAAATATTACAAGGAGGCTAAGAAATAGGTGATATTTTGCACGGATACATTATGACCACAACTGATAAAGAAAAAAACATTATTGTTAAATGTTTAAAATACAATTAGCTTCCACGTTTGCATTTAATTGATAAAAAGATTCAAATATTAATCAAAACTTTGAAATTCAGATGTACTTATGTGACATTTAATTGTATATTCTTATTGGGCTGATGCATAATTACGAGATGTTTCTTTGAGGTGCTATATTTTAATAAAAATTTACAATATTTCATAAATTTATGGATGAAAATATTCTTCTACTTTTAGCTTATAAAAAAGCGTATCAATAATCATATTTACATTCGACAAATTATGCTTATCGTCTTCCATCATGATAATACACATCCACATGTTGAGCGACGTATGTTGTTTTTGTTACTTATGGCGTTTGCCATGGGCAAGCTCCGCTGATGCATCAGCAGATTTTAAGCCGAAGACATGCGTCTCTTGTTTTTACAAGTAGCGCCATCTAGGGCCAAGAGTACGATTTAGCTACACACACGCCACAACTCTTTTTAGGAGGCGGACTTTATTCATGCATATTCATTCATTCATCTCAGATCGTAATTTAGATCTGGAACAGCGAATGATCACCTCTGATCTAGTACCCCCAGGTTATTAATCTCGACATGGAGGACTTTGCGACCACGACAGATTTAACAAGCGCTAGCCGCCACACACTCGGGGAATCGTTCGTGAGTTTCGAACTCGCAGTCTAAGGAGTACGGGTCCAACTCTGTACCAACCAAGTTATCTCGCCTTTCATGTTGTTGAATGTATCGCCAAAAACGGCAGGGAACTGCTTCCACATCAGACATATTCTCCCACAGAAGTACCTACCGACTACCAGGTTAATCGGTGACTAAGAAACTGGCAAGCGAACAAAATTTATGATGATTTCCATAACTTAGTGGCGGATGTCAAAGTTTGGATTGCTTCCAAGAAGCGTGATTTCTTTGCCCGAGGAATCGATCGTTTTTCAAACAAAAGGGAGACAGTTATTGAAATAGATGGTGACAAGGCTCAGGGTTAATCACTTAAAAATGTTACAGTTGAAATTTTATGTTTCATTTTTCATAATAAATAGTGTTCAAGAACGCCTGATATTTACTTTTAAAAACGCCTGATAACTATGCACTAACCCAATATATAAAAAGCCTTTCATTTCTACAAATAAAAAGGTTTGTATGCCGTTTTAGTTGCGAGCTTTGCTTAAAAGAATCAATTCAATGAACAAAATTAAAAAGTCCGCATTCTAAAAAATTCATTCTAAAGCGTGTGTATGGTGGTGGGGTTTTTTTTTTTTTTGGGGGGGGGGGGTTATAGAATGAAAAAAAATTAATGCAAATCTTTGACAAAAACTTCTATTATTGATTCTTTATGACGAATCGCAACTGAAAATTGAGTTCTAAGAGACTGATAAAATCTCGTATAAATGTACATATTCAATAAATGTTCTACATATTATCCTTCCATCATAGGCTTTGCTCATTGGAAATTGTTTGCTAACTAAAAGGTGTCGCCTAAATTTCGTTTTATATGAAATAAATGCATTGTACAAATGAATGGAAAAGGCACTTTTGGCGTACTACCTCTACATCTCTGTGAATGTTGAATTTTCCTTGGCAATTTAATACTTGGAATACATAGTTACTGACGATGAGGGTAAGAACAAATGCAGGATAGAGACAGTTGAAGTACCTCCAGAATGATGACCTTCGACTTAGAGATTCATAAAACCATGGTCTCCACCCAATCTAGAATGAGAAGAGGAGAAAAAAAAAGTTTTGAGAACTAAAAAGTAGTGATGATAAATATAATTTTAAATAATGTTCGTGAAAATAAATTATTTTTTACTTTTTTATATACGTTGTATAAAGAAAGTATAGTAATCATCAAAAAATTCGAGTTCCAGATTTCGACAAATTTTTTCTATTAGACCTTCTTGAGTTTGAAAAACACATTTCTGAAAAATTCCCATCTGTCTGGTTGTCTGAGACAAAAATAGCTAAGAAACGCTTTGAGTTTTATACTTAAAAATATCCTGCCTTAGATGGATGAAATATGGCACACGGTCTTTACACCTAATTTGTATATTTCTACCAAAATTTGAGCAAAATCCATTCTATGGTAATCAGTATATCCGGCTATTCGAATATAAGTTAACACGATATCTACAAAACAAAGAGAGCAGATAGATTATTACGTAGATTTAACATCTATAGAGTAGACACCTTTCGAATTTTGAACCAAGTGTAAAAAGAGTTGACTCTTTGTCAGTATGTACCCTGTAAATATTCAGTTCCCTTTCCCTGAGACACCTGCTTGACTGCTGTAACGTTCCCTGGTTGCCACACTTGATAATTGGCATTTCCAGCCAGCTGGGTCATCAGCTGTGTAACACTATCGCTTGTAAGTGCCTTCAGACTGCCAGATATTATCTTCCCTAATGGGATCATTCGGACATAAAATAAAGCCCAGATAAAAAAACGCAATGCGGTTTTCGTTGTTACAAGGAAATAAATAATATCCTAAAAGGGGAAGAGTGTCAAACACTTCGGGTAAAAATCTTTTTTTTTTTTTTTTTTTTTTGTGGAAGGTCAGCTACGAGGATGAATCATTAGCAACATTCCCATGGTCAACGGAGACCATTAAGGGTTGTTTCTGAACAGATATTGGGTAACACGGAACTCAAATGCACCAATGTGAAAATGAGGGCAGGAATTTTGACAGAAAATAAAATGCGAGATTTCTGGAAGATTAGAGAGAGCTGCTAGAGATTTCTAGAGAGACTTCGGAAACTATTAACCTTATGTCAGGGATTAATCGCCAAAAAATTCACCAAAGGTGCCATGGCACATTCAATAAAAATAAGTTGATATTTTGCAACTATTGAACGACAATGCCATATCAGGCTTTTTCTTGGATAACACCTTTATTAGAGAGTATCGGAAAAAGCTCGGGATATTATCAAATCTACAAATTAGAAATCAATAATACACAGATAAAGTCTTAGTTATCGTGGTCATAAATGCATGATTAGACAAGTAGATGGAAGCTCATTTCCTTGATGGGTATGGTCGCAAAATTTGATGCAGATCTACAATTTTGGTGTCCTTTGCATTTCCTTAATCATAACGGTTATTCCATAGGGATAGACGATACAGATTGACAGCCAAACATATAGTTCTAAAAATGGTGTTTCTAACCAGACCTAAAATGTCAAAATTCTTCAAAATCTTCGAAACGAATTTTGTGTGCAATTTTAATACTTTATCATTTTGTAAGAGAAAATAAAATTAAATATCTCAACTAAGCAAAAGTTTTCAGCAAATTTATGGTTTCCTCTTTGGAAATTTTTGGTTAAAATATTCTCAATTGTTAAAGTTTGTTCTTGATTCCTTCTGAAATTAGCAACATAAATCTTAGAACATTAATAATATTAATATTAATCTACATTTTATTAAAATTTATTAAAAATAATGATAATACTCTTTAAATTCATCACCATTAACCATTAAATAACCATTTTATTACCCATAAAAGGACTATTTTGAAAAAAGTTTATAATTGCAGTTGAGCATTTCCTCCACACTCTGTAATTCTATGATTTTTTTGTTCTTTTTTTACAATTTGTCTAATTCACTCATCTTAATATTCAACAAATAGGTTATCCATGTAATAAATACAACAGAAAAGGAGTTCATAATTGCGTATATAAGTTGCATCTAATAGATTAATCATGTAAAATTGAAGCATTTGAAAAGAACCAACTGTAATTCAGCATATCACAAAATATTTAAATTAACCTTTTACAGTAATTTTTTCAACCACAACCATAAAATATTCCAGACAATTTTTTTCTAATATTTTCTGGCTATATTCTGGAAATTCAAGGTGATCAACTGACGAATGAAAAGTTCCGCTTGAATTTCTATGACCGTCTTTAATTACTTGCAGTAATTGAAGGTCAAGGACCAAACCCGCGACGCTAGGGTTTGTAGCCGAGTAACACAACCACTTAAAAAAAGGGATCACCCGTGTATAGAGGCTATTAGTTGACTTTATGAGGCTAGCGCCAAATACTTTCTCAAACTTTGATATATTGTTTATGTCATTTTTGTTTTATAACTCTTACAGATGGTGGATGGGTGGGAATTTTTACTAGTATAAAGAACGATTATATTAATGTGCAAAAGATTGTTTCTAGATAATTCTTTCTTTCCCCATTCTTCGGTTATTTTTTAATATTTCAAATTAGAATCTAATACATAAAAAAGATTACAAATTTTTAACTCTACTACTGTATGATCCCTAAACATGCCAACAAGTAAAATTTTTGGTAAATAACAGAAAAGCAAATAAAGAATTGTTGAGTAAAACCCTTCAGGAACTTTCTCTGGAGAACGATTACATTAGTCCAGAATAGAAAACGATTGCTTTAGTGTGCAAAACCGTCCCTAGACTAGAGAGTTCTTTCGTTTTCTATCTATATTAATAAAAATGGACGGCGAAATGCGTTGTTAAGCGCAAAACTAGAGAACGGCTCGACCTATTCGACTAATTTTTTAAAAAATATTTTCGTTAAGACACGAGGCTGGTTCTTATGGAGAGAAAAAATGAAAAAACTGCGAGGAAAATTGTTAAAACGACACTTTTCTTACTTTCCCATCAAAAATCTTCATTTCCTCCCCCCACACCAAATGAGTAAGATAACAGAGAAAGTAATGATTTGTTGAGAAAAAAATGCGCGAAGTCAGTTGGTTTTCATTTATACATAGCGAGAAGTTTAAAAAAGAAAAAAAATACTTGCTTTTACGCAGCTGATTATGATGATTAAAAATATTCTTCTCAACGGACGTGAATATCATTTTGTTCGTTTTTCCTTTTCTAATTTGTTATTGATTGTTTTCTGGTATAGAGTTGTTTTTCTGTTGTTCTTAAAGATAAAAATTCTTTTTTATATATAAATGCGGCGTTAAGAGCTCTTAATGTGCTAATTTTATTCTTGAAAAGATTTATGTATTAAACGATTCTTTTTATTTTTTTAGTGTTTAGTCTGTATGAATATTTAATTTATACCTGCCCAAAATAAAGTCTGGGCAGGGAATAAAAAAAAAGAATAAAGGGAAAAAAGGGTTTGTAGAAAGAAAAAAAGGGGGGGTTGCAGGAAAAAAAGAAAAGAAAAGAAGTGTGTGTGTGTGTGTCACCATTACTTCTTCTGTGCGCGGCATTTTCCAAGCTGCTGTTAAACTTTCACATCTCTTGAAAACCAATTGTGTCTTTATTTGTTTAGTGTGTTTGCATTTATGAAAATTTGAATCTCTATTATTATATAAAAACGTAGAATTTTAGACCTTTCTCTCCACCTCCACCATTTAAGTAAAATATCAATTCCGGGACAATCACAACACGGATAGAAAGAGAAAGATGATTAGTACAATGAACAGAACATCTGAAGAAAATAATACTATAAATGAATTATAAGACTATCAAAGTTTGTTTGGTTAACAATATTTTGGTGAAAAATATGTTATGAGACACAGCTACATAAAATATAATATGAAAATTCTAGCAAGCATCAATACTGGCGAACCGACTGGTCGCCAAAGGCGGCTAGTTTTTCAATATATATTTTTTAATATTTCAAATTATAATTTCCTAAAACAGAATTTACCAATTTTTAATTCAACAAGTGTATTATCCTTTAAAATATTAACCAGAAAAATATTCGATAAACATTAGAAAAGAAAAAAAACATAGGACAAGGAGCCAAAATTCATCCTAAAGCTCATGATTGTTATGTAAAATTCTTCGGGTGTTTTCACACAACTTTCTTCAAAAACCACTCGAACTTTAAAAGAATATTATATTATTCATTTAACCGAATACTAACTTCTGTATTTAGAATTCATCTGATACTTTTTTAATTGAATAATATCTTTTTTTAAAGCAATACTTACGAAAGACAGAAGACAGGAATAAGGAGCGATGATCGTTCTTTTGCATTTTCTGAGAGACATGGGAATACTAGGAGCATCTCCTTCTCCATTCAGGTCTGATATCTTTAGAAAGAAAAAACACGTAAAAAAGACATGTCGCATTTCATCAAAACGCTTTGATCAGCTGACTAAGAATTAAATGTTATTAATGTGAATGACATTGTAAGTGATTAGCGGATTACGCTATACCCGAACTCCCAATCTTATGGTTAGTAGTCGAGTATAATACCGATCAAGCAAAAGGGACCCTTCAGCTTGAAGGATATTAATTGACTTATATAGCAATCACCACAGAGTATCCCCCCAGTGAGGTTGGCGAACGATACTTATGTGAAGTGGGGGTGAAGTTAACAATTGTCGTATTTAATGCGCTAGAGCTTTGAGTCGCCAATAGAGGGCGCCAAGACAGTTGTAAAGTAAGTGTATTTCCCAGAAAAATATATGTTTTCTTTTGCAATCTAATTTATCAATCTACAGTTATTACGCTAAAGAATTATTATCGACAAGAATTGATAAAAATGAATAAATATATGTGGTATGATATCTTTTTAGCTATACTAAAAGAGTTTAACTAAGTATGCACTATATTTGTTAAACAAATTACTACCTAAATTCTTCAAACTCAGCATTCAGTACACTATGTAATCGGGGAACGTATCGTTTTGTATTTTTTTTTTCTTCTTTCAATTACTGCTCATTGCTAAAATGATATAATTTCATACACTTCTAAATTTTTAACAGATTTTGAATAAAGATATCTTGATGAAAATATAATTAAAATAGATATTCCTGGAATATTCATGAATAACACATTACCTAATTAAGATGCCAGATCTGATAAGGGACAGTTATTATAATTTTAATCCCTTTGTAATATAAAGGTATTCGAGGTAATAATGCATTTTAGAGTAATTTTTACCTTTTAAATTAAAACACTTAATTGCAGATAAAAAATTAAAAATTTAATGATTCCGTGAGCGTGGCAGACTCTTCATTGTATACGAAAGGGTTAAGAAAAACCAACGCATGCAACTAAGGAGATAAAACTAACTCTATGGGAGAAATATTAACTTGCAATAACTTCGAATTAGAAAAAGTACTTAACCGTAAGAATACATGCTTAAAATGAAGATATCAGAATTCATATTCAAGATATAATTGTTTTTTTTTTAATAAAATGCATTGGTGTCTTAAATCTAAATGTATATTGAAAAATAAATATAAAGGGTATCTAAAGTTTAAGCAGTTCATATTTCATAAGAATATTTTTCATATCTTAAATATAATAGTAAATTTATAGATATATTTACAAAATATTTTCTCCTGTCTTTTTAAGATCAACATTATTGTATCTTTTCCGCATTCTATAATGTTCGTCTTCGGATTATAGTAAATTTTTGTTGAGTACGGGAGCTTATTCTCCTCATATTCGATGCAAATCTGAATTCTTGCTCGTTGATGCAATCCTTACTTAACAAATATTTCAGATAGGGGACAACGCAGATAAATCGATTTTTGGTGGAAACATCGAATGTATTTTATCTATTATTCTGGATCTAAAATTTTTTTAAATTTTTTTTAAATAAAACTTTTTATTTTAACATTCATTTTATAAACGGCAACGTCGTAATGTTTCGGAGTTCCACGATGTGACCAAGTGGGCACGATCATATTTTGGAATAATTTTTTCAAATTTATAAATTTAGGGAAAATTAAAATTAATATGATCTAGTTTGGACGAGAGCAATAAAATTCTAACGTCATAAAATTTGGTATATAAAGATTTTTTTGAAAATAATTTAATTAATAAAATGATATTTATATTATTTATGGGATAAATAAGAGTAATTAGTGGAATGACGTTGTACGTGCCTTTAGCTATGAAAAGAGGTCATTTATTTCGCTTAGTTTATTGAAAAAATTTTTAAAAAAATTCCAGATTTAACGCGTGTAGTTCACCGTAGCTATCTAAGGTCTAAACAGGAATAATTTTGAGAATTTAAACGTCATATTGGTAACAGAGTTAATTAGTTCTCAACTTTTTTAAGGCTGCAAAATTTATGAAGACATTAACCTTTACATTGCGGGAACCCAAACTCGAAAAAGTTCCTTTGAATACGGGGATTCTGTGAAGAAGATAGCAAATGCTTTCCCCCTTTTTTAAAAGCGATTGTTGCCCGATTTCGACCACCCGTAGTGTTAATTGGTCATCTGTCCTCTCCGTCTTAACCGGGTTGCTTTTTTGAGGTTTTACTTTGTCTGGTCCCCTAGAAAAAGCTTTTTATCGCAGTTTTTTTTCTGAAACATTAGTTTTCTAATTATATATATACAAGTAATGACTTAAATTTTATGATATTAAATAAATTTTAAATAGAATTACTGCGGTATAATTATTTATCGTTGTCAATTTTTCAATCATATTTGTGATTAAATAAATTTCTCAAGCCGTACTGAAGGTGTACATTTAATTCTTATAAAACATGAACACATCACCATGAATTTCATTTTGTTTTTCTTCTAACTCATTTATCTTTATTAAATGTAAACATTTATAAATAATGTATAAAATTCATAAGTAATTTTTTTTTGAAAATATTTTTATTTCTTTGCACAAAATAGAGAAAACAATTCTTAGCTATTTTGTAAGTTAAATGTATCTGCAAAATAGCATATATGATTGTCTGCTATTTTGTTAAATTCAAATTTTTTATATTAATGTATTGAGCTCATAAAAAACAAATACAATTTTTGTTCCTAACATATTTCGGACGGTTTTCAATATAAATCACTAGTGACGTTTCCCTATTTTATTGTCGATTCTTATAATTTATAGTGATTTTTTCCCGAAAATTTCAATAATTCATAGCAGTATAGTATTTTTGAAAAGTACGCTGAGTTTTGTAAGCAATAAATAATTGATTTATGATTTTTTTTCTGCTTAAAAATTTACTAATACGTAACTAATCACCAGATTTAAGACGGTTAATTTAACCAAACTAAGATTAGATATGGTATGTTTAGAATTTGATACATAAGATTTCATTGATATAATATTATGTTGAAAAGTAGTTATCAAAAGAGAAAACTTTAAAAACATCTTTAATGAATAAAGCTAGCATTCTAAATGATCAGCTTTCGTAATTAGCTACAACATTTGTACAAGCTGAGTATTTATATTATATTTCAGAAATGCTTAAAATTAAATCTAGAATTCCTACTATTTTATTTAAGTAAAAATATTTCTGGAAAAATTCAAATGTCTAGTAACTTTTCAGTGAATTGAAATGAAGGGATAAAGATTTTAATATTTCTCTTCTGATGTTTGAATGCATAAAAAGCTACCAATTATTATTTATCATAGATTTAAAGAGCCTCTTTCAATATTTGAAAATTAGAATCATAACTTTTAATGAATGATTATCTATAAATAATTAAAGCAACCGTTTTCATTAATCATAAAAAATAATGATGAAACTTACAGCTGGCTTAAAAATCACAACCCAAATGTATTTTTAGCCTGAAGTTTTTGTTCAAGTATTAAACTTTAAAAGTTAAAAAATCTTAAGTAGTCAATTCTTTAATGTTGTGTGAGAATAGTACATCAGTAACTGCGAAGTATATATGCCCGAGTTTCCAGTCATAGAAGGGGAGGCAGGCATGAAGACAAAACAGTGTTGCGTCACTTTTCAATGTAAAACAGAATAATGATAGGATGAAAGAAAAAAACCCAATCGTAGGTTCAATTTAGTTTTTTTGGACTATGACGAATGACGAAAAATGTAGCAATTTATCTAGGTCACCGATTACCTACACTACACCATTCCATCAGAAATGAAATTTCAAGTAATTCTTGATTCAAATAAAATTATAAACGCACATTATTATAAATTTACAAAATTTTATTGTTAAAAATTAACAATTTACAATGGTTAGAAATTAAGCAATGGTGGAAAAGAATAATGTTTTCAATCGAGTATTACTAACAAATGAAGTTAAGCAAACTCATTCCATACCTCTCAGAAATGTTACTTAAAAAAATGTCGCCAAAGCAAGGTTCACAAAACTGACTAGCGCCAACAGTGATTATAACTACAGCAGGACGAAATCTCCTGACCCTGAAGGGTATAGCACAAAAGGGCAGGGATTTTTATGAGGCAATTACGGTTCGCCGGGAAGTTCAAGTGGGGGGACGAAATCCAAGCTCGTTACTGGTACAACAGTTGTACCGACCCGTAAGGAAAGGTAAAAAAAATCTTGGTACAGCAGTTGTACCGCCCGTAAGCTAGAGGTTAATAATTGCTGCTTTAGGTCTCTTTCGAGAGCTAGGTTTTGCAGGATCATATACAGGTAATGGAAGTAACTCGTTTCGAATCTGGGGTATTTTTTCGAAGAACTTTTTTGATGTTCTTTTGATACGTAGTGGGACAGATGCGTACACTTGTTGTGCGTACCAGTCGTAAAACTGTCAATCAACGAACTTGTTTCCAAGGCGGTTTTGTTACTGTTAAATGATCACTTCTAGAAGAGGTTGCAACATTTTAAACGTTATCTTAAAAGTGTCAGACTTGGCGAAAGTTAGCATGGTGTTTAACTCAATTTGGAATACTTAATGACTTAATGGTTAATACAATATAGTGCATTTTAAAATTCCTTAAACAAAGTTTCCACTTTGTTTCCGATGAAACATGAATTGCTTTTAGATGAATTTAGTGAAAAATGTATGATAAAAATCAATGAATTTCTTCTCATATAAATACTGCATCCCCTTCGAAAAAATAACCTAGATTTTAGAAAATACTTTACTTTACATAAATTCCACGATTTGCATTAAACGAAAGAGTTTCGTTTTCATTAGTTTTGATTTTGTTTCTTTTTGATTCATTTGTTTAATTCAATGAGTTCGGACACTGAAACCTATGTTATTTAAATATAAGTTGTTTAATAAGTTTGAAGTATAAATAAATGAGGTTAATATTATTGAAATGATTTGTAAGAAGGAATTAAATACAAAAGCTATTCTTGATATGCCGTAAGTAGTAAAAAAAGCTTTCATCCACGGATTTTAATTTTCCATGTCATATAAGTTTTTAAAAAATCAGCTGCAAAGTGGAAGTACCATGAAAAATTTAAAATTTTCTGTCTGTCATCGTAAAATAAAAAAAAATATTAAAAAAAACATTTTACCGAAATAAATTTTAAGATTTTAATTTACACATCACAGTAAGAATTTTTTTCCCTGCATTTCCCAATTTTTCAAACTATTCTTTCTGTTCTCCCAGATTTATTCGATTTCTTTTTTCAATTTTTAATTTGAGGTGTACATTTCTTAGTTACATTTTTTTTTACTAATCACTTTCTTTTGAGATTTGTCATATTTAAGTACTTCTTTATCAAACTAGAATATTATGTTTACTTATCTGCATATGCATTTAGTGATTAATAGTTATTATAAGTATTCTTCATATGCTTCCTAAACATTCTACTTTCACAGCATCAACGGAAAATCAAGAGAATACAGGGTTTTCAATTAAATGTCATGAAAAACAAAAGAAATCTCACTCAGAATATTTTAAAATAATATTCAGTACAGTGCCCTGTTATAAAAATGAAATAAATAGTAAATGGATAAAATTTTTAAAAAAGTAGTAAAAAAGGGCTTTCTACCATATTATTTATTACACAATTTTCTTGTAATGTTACAATTAAAATATCTCGAATTTCAATTTTAATTCATAAAATAACATAAAAACTGTTTCAGGAACTTAATAAACTTCCAGATAACACACACGCACGCACGCACACACACACACACACAGAGAGAGAGAGAGAAATGAATTTCTATCACAGGAGCTTATGCTTTAAATTTGATAGGTATCTTCAAATTTTTCGTTTAAAATTATTCAAAAATTCAAGTGTAGAATATTCTGACTTTAATCTAAAAAATTTAATTCACAAAATAAGACTTTCTTCCAAAAATAAAAGTGAATAGTATATATATGCGTCTATCTGCCTATTTAAAACATAGACATTTGAACGTAGAGATAATAAATTTAACACAAAGATGTTTTTGAGAAAGTGCAATAATATTTGGAGAAGTGCACTTCAGTGACACATTTTTAGAATTGAATTTTGTTATTTAAAATTTTTTTATTCATAGATTTTTATTTAAGAACTATGTTAAGTATAGTTTGACTCTGAAGGAATAATGCTGATAGTTGATATGATTTGCAAGCGTTCTTAATATATTTAGTCATATATTTTATACTTTCCACCTTTCACCATCCTGTTAGTAAGCTATGATTAATGATTGATGAAAATTTCAATTGTCCCCACCACAAAACGTTCTTAAACTTTAAATTTTGATATACATATTAAGTATGAAAAAAATAATACGGTAAAAAATTTGATAACATTAAATTTTTTTAATTTTAAAATATTGTAAAAATTATTTTTATTGTAAAATTTTAGAAAGGTATCATGGAAAAAAGTCAATGTTTCTATTAATTTTTCATTAGTTAAAATTTCAAAACAAAACAAAAAATCTTTTTTTTTTCTGGTCTTATTTGTACAGAGCCATTACATGCACACAAATACAAAAGTTTTTTTCTTTGCGTTTAAGCCTCAAAATTCAGTTAAAAGGCCAATACTTTTTCTCGCCAAATACTCTCGCCAACAAATACCATAAGTTTTAACAAACCTAGACTAATTACTCCCTTCCCCCTTTTTTTCAAAGAGCTACACATGATATATTATACTTTTACGACCTGTACGCAAAGAAGTTGTACGCATCTGTCATACAACCCTTTTGATAAATTCCGAAACAGGTTTAATTTGGAGATAGTCAAGTATCTTTCCTCTGACGTACAAGGAGGCATTAACTATTCGCCTCAGTTGTCTGTTTTGAAAACAGACAACTCTTGATGTTTGGGGCTGATGTGGATCCCCAGATTTGAGAATCATACATTAAAAAAGGTCTTACAATGGCTTTCTTGAGCCTAATCGTTAGCTTCCATCGAGGAGAAATTAAGCTGTAGAGACTAGGAGAGACTGTAGAGATTCATTTTATATAGATTCTGATATAAAATAGTTAAAGCATGCATTTGTTCATGAGACTTCATTCTGTGTTTCTATCTATAAACTAAAATCTAGAATGTAATATAACCATGCCTTTTCTAAAATGATATCTCGATAAAATTAAATCTCAAGAGTCTCTCTCTCTTTGTCTCTTATTTTTTACTAATACGTTAATAAATTTTCAACAATGAAAGAAAGGATCAGCATCTAAATAAAAAAAAGTTAAATAATGCTTGATTTTCTTTAATTAAATGTAAAATGAATTATTTTGAACCAATTAGAATTATTTTGCTTACTCCCCATCGACAAATCTCTGCCATCGCCTCTGAAGGAATAATCCTTTTTACCACAAAATTTCAAACATTGTTATGCTATCTTCCCGACATTGGCCGGTGTTCAGGACATTGAATAACATCATGAGAATCTTGATATATTATTTTGAGCTAATAGGGGTATCAAACTCACGTCGACGTGCACTGCGCTGTCCATGCTGAGGCTCTTGCGCGCAAACTCCTCGGAGGTGAGGAAGTGTTCCCCTGCCACACAGCATGACTGATGGTGTCCGGACGCTTGGATGCTGCCGTAAGTACTGCGCCGGTAGTAGTCCTCCTCCGTCAGGGAGATCCGGAGCCGGTCCCGGAACTCCACAGAGGGGATGGAATTCGGAGGACTTGAATGGTCAGATGAGAGCTGAAAAAAAGAATGGAAATACTCTAATATTAGTTAAGTCAATATGTAACTATCTGTTTAAGTGACTTCTGACATTCTGATGCTCGGGTTATCAGTTGCAAACCAAATAACGTGTTGTGGAGGCTGACAATGCATACTTACACCATTCTATTTATTTATTTAGTCCTATTTAGTATTATTATTTATTATTTTCAAATTACATTAATTTTTAAATTTTATTTTCAAGTGAAATTTGTTTCTTTTGAGCATTTTGTTTCTATTAATTCACTTTCTTTCCTATCAGTTTGTTTGATGCTAATTTGAAATCGATTTTAAACTTTTCGATGAGACAGGAACTTGAATCTTGTAGCTCAGAAATGGGTTCTAATGCAATGCCATTTTGTTTTCTTGTCTGTCTATTTGTCTATTCGGCACAAATTCTGCAATCGATTAAAAACTTTCCTTACAGACAGATCAATCGATAGAACTTTCATTACAGAAACGCAGAGGAATATCCAACGAATCACGTTAGTTAGACTGTTTTTTTTTTATTATTTTCAGAGTATACTGATCTATTTGAGAAAAAAAAGTAAAAAATCATTTAAATATATAAAAATATCATAGTAATATGCAGCAAGTTAAAACCTAGACATTTTAGCATCATTTTTTTTGACTGGAACCATTCCGTGTTGATTCTAGCTGGTGATTGGTTAAAGTTAAAACAAATACTGTTTTATTTCTCTATACAACATATTTCTCTTTAAAACTATTAAAATAATTGTTATTATTATTATCATTTTATTTATTTATTTTACTTTACTTACTGAAACTTCTATAGAATATATAAAAGTAAAATTATTTTCCACTATCAAAATCAGTTTGGGATTTTTTACGAAAACTTTCTAGCCTGCGTTTTTGTTTCGTTTTTCACACATTCAGAGACAGATATAGAATTATTTATTCCTTTAAAAAAAATCCCTTATTTATTAATACCGAAACATTTTTATCCAGTCTGAGCCAGATCACGTTCGATATTCTCTTCCTGTCTTTCTATTTCTGTGACCGAAATCGACGGAGAGAAACAATGAAACCTTTGTAATGTATTGAATACTCTGCGATAGAGTTCTGATAAAAAGATTGCTTCTTTCCGTTTGAAATAATAAACAGTACACGATTTTTGTTATCACTCTCTTTCTTCCATCGAATGAATATACTTGCATAATTAAATTATACAATATATTTTGCATAATGTAAAAATATAAATAAAATAATTTAAGGGATTCTTCAAACCCTACCATATTTCGTTGTAGCCAAATATATGATCTTATAAGAATAGCAATTAATTTTTTTATTTGTATGATATGTTGTTCAACTGGACAAAATATTTTCATTTAAGAAAATACGATTTTAGTTGCATTATTTTCGAGTTTGATGAAATTAGGACGTTCTATATATGTGTTGAGAATCGATTACTTTAATCGCATTTAATCGTAATCGTTATGTTTCTTTTTACAATTAAAAAACGGAAAGTGGCAACTCAGTGAGGTAAATAAAAGAATTCGAGAAACGAAAGTGGTTTGTTGTTTTATTATAGCTAAGACTTGGGCTTATTTTTGCATAAATAGAAATGGAATTTTCACCTCTGATATTGATAATGAGGTCTCGTTCGTAATACGAAACAGTAAGCCTTATTCGAACTCTATATATCAGAATATTCCAAAGATAGAATAACCCCTTGATGTTCAGCAGAGGGTAGCATTCGAACACCGTTACCATCAAACAGACTTTTGGCTTCAATAAGAATCTACAAAAATCTTACAAAAAGCATTCATTACATTTATGATTTTTTTTTCACTTCGAAATTTTTTATGTGATCTCTTCGATAATTATTATTCAAAGAAAAGGAATTTTAAACCAATTCTTAAATTCAAAACTTGTCTATTTAGTGAAGCCAGTTTGATTTGCTATTTATTCTTTAAATTCTTTTATTTTTAGCTATAGTCACAAATTAAGCAAAGTTAAACAATTTCGATTTTAAATTTTATGTTCATAAACACGGACAAACAAGTACACAAATATAACCTATTAACCTCTTTCTAATATTTTTCTACTCATAACGCTCATTCTAATTGCCTAGTTATAGTTTAATTGTTTAATTATTTTAAATTATTTGTAATTGTCTAATTATCGAGTTCTCAAATACACGGTCAGTCATTATCTTAGATGTAATTCTTGATTTTTAATTTTCGAATTAAAAAGGTTAAAATAAATGTTTGGTCATTTCAGTGCATTTTCTATAAATACCTGAGAAAAAAAGAGAAATATTCTAGAGGAAAGGGAATACTTTATCGGTGTTTACAAAAAATACAATAATTTTCTTACTCATATTTATAAAAGTTACTAGCCATAAGACAATTTTATTTCAAATAGTAATTCCTTTGCCATAAGGAATTGGGTCTTTTTATCTATTCCTAACAGCTTATTTTATAAGTCATATCTGAATTTTTTTAAAAAATACACACTAGCGCAATCAATAGTTTTCTTTTTTTTTCCACAAAGGGCAAATTGATTAGTTCCTTGCATTGTGAAAAGCTTATTTTGAGTTATACATAAAACTTGGATAAGATACAAAGATCTATAAGATTTGGTTCTAAATAAAGTAGAACCTATAATAAAATCAATAAATTTCTAGAAGTATTTAGATTTATGTTTAACTAGCAAAAAGAAAGCTCTGTTTGTTAGTTCAAATATTGAGGGGATTGAAAATAGCAAACAGCATTACGATATTTCTTCGAATATGTCTAATACCGCTTTAAATTTTTCAGACAAATTGCTTTCATGGATATATGCATTGGAAAAAGCTCTAAACGTCGACATAAAAGAGGCTGATGAAAATTATTGGTAATGTATTGTTTGAACTGTGCGTGATTCCAGTTCAAACCAACAGAGATGAATACAGGAAAATTAATATATTATTTCATTATTTAAGTGGAACAAAACCTCACTATCAAATGAAACACATAAAACGATAGAATACAACATTTCTTACACTAAAATACAAAAAACAGATATTTTTAAAATACAATCTATTTAATTTTTTAATATATGTCATTTACAATTTTGAAATTATGCCGTATTTGCAATTTTTGAACTTTATTTAGAAAATTATGTAACAAATAAAAGAAGTTCACACAAAAAAATTTCTGATGAATTTATACGATTATATTAAAATGTGAAAGGAGACTTAAATATATTCACTTCAGTTATTTTCACAGTTTCAATCCATTGCTTTATTCTGAACAGCACAAATTCTTTGTCGGCGCAACATTACAGGACTTTAGAATGATCCAGTGAATTTCCTTATACTAAGTAAAATTTTCAAAGTTAGAAAAGTTTTACCAATTTTTTAAAAAAAGAAAATATTTGGAAATTTTGTTAATATGCTGGGTGTTTATGAATATCTTCTTACCAATTATGAAATAAATATTTAAAAATTATAAATCGTTCACTTTTTTTGCTATATCTACTCATTTTTTTAATGAAATGAAACCATTTTTCAATACTTAGGTTGTAAAATTGTGGATGAAAATAAATGCTTAATTAATATAGCCTAAGTTAAATTAATAAGTTTAAAGTTTAAGTCTTAATCTCTTAATATTTAATATATTATAATAAGTTCATATTTGTATTCCTTATAATCAATGTAATGTTGACTTGATGCTTGTATTTTTAAGCGAAAAAAATTTTCTTTATCGTCCTTTAAAGCAATTATAAGCATATCAAGAATATTCAACAAAATTTCAACAATATGATGAGCAAATGCTGGGTTTATAATATTTGCATGAGAAAAATAATGCTAATGTTAATTTATAAGAATTGCTAGTTTCTGCTAAAATAGGGCTAATTTCTGTTTTGTTCACTGTCTTATTATGGAGAAAAATGAGAACAAACATTTTCTATGTGATTAACGAAATGTTAATAAAATTATTATGATATAGATTTTAGAACTAATCAAAATAAAAATAAACGATGATTTATAAATTGAATACTATTTTTTCTAATACATTTACATTTTTTTACAAAAGAGTAAGAGAAACAATTGAAATAAGGTGACAGAATCTAAACCTACAACTAATGATACCTCTCACTTGATAATTTTGTATCAATAATTATTGATTTTCTCCAAAAAGATGAAACAATTTTCGAACAATGGAGGGGAAAAAGCAAACTTAGGTTAGAGCTGCTAAATTGCCTACTAATAAGCGTCTTTCCCAAATTTCTGGAAATTATTTCCTTAAAATTTTACACTGTCGAAAGTTCAAAATCAGAAAGGTAAGACCTTTTGTTACGAATAATTCTCATACAAGAACGATGTGAAAATGGATACTTTATTGTCTAAGAAAACGCGTATTAAATCAACGCAACACAAGCCACAAAATTCACAGTGAATTAATTCTATTTAATCCACTAATATCGATTAACAGCAAGGCTTTAGAATGCATGTCGGAGAGAAAAGACGCTCTCTCAAGCTGAGCCAACCAAATGTAGCTCGTTTTCCGAACTGAACGGCTTTCCCTTTTTAAGCCACGCCTTTTAATGGCGTCCCACTAAAGTGGGCGGGGCACATTCAGAAATTTCCCGCTCGCTCCGAACGAGTCTAGAAATTTCTCCATCATTCTCTATGAACACATTTTTATTTCTCAGCTTCTACCACACATTATAGAGTGTAGTAAAAACCGTTAGCTACTTCATTACGTCGCCAACACATCTACATCACCAAATTAGTCAAATATGGCGATTTTCTGTCGTATATCTCCTAAGAATGGTCTTAATTTTATATAATTAAACTATTTACAAATATTTATAATATTTACACAAAAATTCATACGTATTTATAATATTTACATCTAATGTACAAAAATTCCTAACATTTTCTTTTAAAATGTGGTTCTATGTTTCTTATCTCAACTAAGCTATCATTACAAACATTTGTTGATTCTTGCAGAATTATCTTCCTTCAAAATCTTCAAAACTGTAAGAAAACATAGTAGCAAAATAAATCTTAAGTAATCAAATTTCATTTAATCTGTTAGATAACTAAAAACGGACTCAATTAAGAATCGCTGCAATTTATCATTATTTTTTCTTTTATTACCTTTGAATTTCGATCGATTAAAAAAAATTCCTTCCTTGACTATCTTTTCGGTTGGTACAAAAATTTCCTTATAAAATTTTGATCGAATGATAATAATTTCTTATCAAATTGTGAAGTTCAAAAAAGTCATTTAAAAAATAAATACCAAAATACGGATTAAATATTTTCAATCAGGACTTAAAAACTTCAAAGATTAAATAAAATCGTAATAAAAAACACTAATCGGTAGAAATACAGAGTAATATATGAGGTATTAATTATTATTGATAAACAACGAAATGTAGGATCAAAAGAATAGAATTATTAAGAAGTAGCAGTACCGACACGGCGTTGCCAGTCCCATAGCATCAAAGAAGAAAAATTAGCTTGAAACCGAAGTCTAGACTCAAAAGATATGACAAGGGCATGATAACGTAACATCAAAAAAAATTATCGAAAATAGCAGCAAAACAATTTTTATAGTACACATTCAGAAATATTTCGACTGTTAAAAAGGCAAAAATATGATATATCATCAGACACAACATAGACGATCCTTTCGCTCCTAAGGAGATTCATTCTGTCTCTGAAATTCAATTGCAGTGTCATTTATAGAAAGACGGTTATTCCGATCATCAAAAAACTCTCCTCTATGAACATAATTTATCTGATATTCCCTAAAAGATTTCTTTTCCTTTTCCGACCAAGGACGAGTTTCCTTTTTTTTTCGAAGGGGAGGGGCCATAATGAGTTTTAAATCGCTGATTAAAATCAAACGTAAATTAAAAAACGTATCCATTATGCATACCACAGATCTTCCTATTTTCACATGCGCAGTTTGAGGTTTCCACGCATGCGTGGATAAGTGCAAAGTTAAAATCGCTATTATAAAATTCCATTTTTTTAAAAAAAAAATTTATGACTTTAATGTTTTAAAAGCTTCCCTTAAAAATGCTGTACAAAATGGTATCAATATCTCCAATGTCTGTTTACTATTTTCCGAGTTTTGTGATTCAAACATGTAAACGCTTTCAGGAGACTCATTTTATACTATGTATAGATTCTTCATTAAAATTTCTTGTTGTACTAAAATGTTTCAAGTTTCAATGAAAACTTGTTTGGAAACAGTTTACTGAGAACAAAGATTCTGAAAAAAATAAGAAGTTCAGTACACTTTGAAACGTTCACATCCAATCGGAGAATACTTACTACTGACAGCTGAACCGGAAGTGTGTAAATGCTAATGCGTCTGTCGCTCATTCTTCAAAATCCATGTTCGAAAGGGATAGTAAGTCTTCCGTTCTTGTTCGCGAAGCTGTTATCGAACGCAGTTTGACCTTTTGAGTCAAAAACAATAGAAATTGGAATTCTTTATCTAGTTGCAATCAACCAGATAAAAAAAAATGTTTGATTACTGCGTACACCACGATATCTAATTACACTTTTTTCAAAGGATTGTTTTAAAAGTTTCTGAGAGAACGACGGAATATTGTCTTAAATTTTATTTGTTCTAGGTTTTTTTTTCTCGTTTGTCTCAAACGTCATTTCTAAGGACTGAAAACATTTAGAGAGGTAATTAATATTAGATTTTTCTTCCAATTTGCAATGAGAATATCTCAGCTCACTTCAGAAGGCGTTACTTTCTTTTTAAGAAATGATAAAATTTATCTATAGTCACAAGAAATTTGTGGACATTTAGATAAAAACAAAAATTCCCTATTTTCACTAATAATTATTCATTATGCTTTAACTTTTCTTCTTTCTAAATTCTCTTTTTTTAAAAGCAAAGTCTACTTTTTCTTACTTTTTTTTCTTTTCATAGACGAAATATTCATAAAAAAATGCCAAGGTCAACGAAGAGATTCTGATGATTCTACACGCTTTAGACTTTCTTGAATTCGAAAAAAAAACAGAAGATATTTAGAATTATGACTGTCTGTGAATATAATAATTCCGAAACGGAACCTGTCTTAGGATTGAAATTTGGTATGCAGTCTTCATGTTTTGTTACGTATCACATATTTTTCAAAATCTATCAACGGAGAATCTATCTGTTCATGCTATATGTATACACAAACTTTGAAACAAGTTAGATGAGCTGTGGCTTTTTATTAACTAAAATCTGCCTTTAGTTTTAGAATAAATTTATCTAGATATTTTTTATTCTTTCTATTCCCTGTCTCTCTCTCTTTTGTATGCACAATGATTCAAAACATGCAAAAAATTATATTAATGGACTTTCTGGACACAAAATGTCTAAAATTACATTAACCGTTTGACTGCTACGCAGCGCAAAAGCGCTGCGTTCATTTGTCTTGAAAACCGCAAAGCAGCGCTTTTGAGCTGTGAGTTTCAGTGTGTATTTGTAGCTCCGTGGGTGTAAACATAGACTGACCTCACGCGTACTTTGTAACACGAGTGTATTCTAAAATAACTTTTTACCGTTTTTATACATTATTTTTAAAAAATAGCCATGTCACGGGCTCTTATTTCGAACGTTGATTCGACTGCTAGTGATTCTGTGGATGGTGAAAGAACAGACACCAGTAGTGATGATAGCGTTATTATATTTCATCGAAGAAAAAGACTGAGGATTGAAAGTGAGTCTTCTAACTCATCTTCATTCTTCAGAAAGAGAAAAAACACCAACTTTTTCGAATGTTCCACCGACAAATGTGTTTTCGAAAACAACAAATAATTTTTTCTTGTTCACATTCACAATTAATATTATTTCTTTATAATACGAAAAGGATTATCAAAATGGATTGATATTTGTCTAAATGAGAGTGTTTTATTTGACAACATCAAGTCAAAATATGTCCCGCAGTTTTCGAACGTTCTCGCCTGAACCGCTTAGCAGTCAAACGGTTAAATTATGCACCAGTCGGTTTAAGGAAAGAGGATCAAAATGCATGGTCCATTTCTTTCATATCACAATGGTATTGTAGTATTGAAAAATTTTTCTAACAAACCCAATACCGTGTCCCTGAAGATTGGAATTACAGAGACCTCCTATTAAAATTGTGGTGAAAGCCTCGTAAGTCAGATAACATCCACTTGACACGAGTAATTACTTTTGCCTAGTGGCTATGTTACTCGGCTACAAACTGTAATGATGCGAGCTCTGTCCTAACCTACACATTATGCCCAAAATTAAAACATATGACAACAGGAGAAAAAAGGCATTATTGTACGTCATCGATAATTTATGTTTACATGAAAGATAAAATCTTTTTATTGAGACTGCTAATGAATTATGCCATATTATAATCATTTATACTACTATTATAGATGTGAAAGTTTGAATGGATGATGTAAGTCAATCACACCAGAACAGCTCAACGAAATTGGACGAAATTTAGAACAGAGATAGTTTATAGTCTAGAATAGGACACAGACTACTGCTTATTCCGGTTAATTGAGTAATTAATTGTTTATTAATGCAACTAACTTTCTCGCCAAAAATCTTCATTTCTCCAACGCCAAAAGATTAAGACTTTAGTGTGCTTTTCCCCATTCTAATGAGATTAGACTTAACATGTTTTCGACCGATTATTTCAAATGATTCTGTTTATTTTCTTAGTATTTGATTCATTTAAAACTAAACATCGTTAATTAATCGATCTTTCAGATTCATTCTGAAGTACTTTTAAAGTACTGAAGTACTTTAAAATAAAACAGCATAAAAGAAATTAAAAAGTTCTAATCTGTATTGCGTTACCCAACTGGTGTAAAAAATTCACGCAATTGGGTTGACCCAATCGGTAACAGACCATCTGTTCTCACACATACACATCAAAATTTCCACGCGTCCGAAGTCGCGGTTAAAGGCTAGGTTTTTTTTTTTTTTTTTTTTTTTTTTTTTTACAAAACTTTAATTTTTAGTTGAGAAGTTTAGTGTCGAAATTGTGAGAAAAAAACAAGCAAACTAATTAAGTGCAGATTATTTTAAGTCAATGCTTCTTAACTTTCGGAGATCAACTGGAATTTTGGGAATTTGCAAGCTTTTATAATCGATCTTGTATCAGAACCTTCAATCGCGGTAAGCAAACATACTTAACCGGCAGAAACTATATCCCTAAAAAAAAATTTCTCATACTCTTTACTAATGCTTTTTAGTATTATTAATGGAATGCCATTAGCAAGAAATATCTACGAAAGAAACTATTATAATGTAATTTTTGTGATTTTTTAGGCAATCAATCGCTAGGATACAGTTATACACAAGAACCAGAAAACAGAATATGTGGTTTGGATGGCCCTTTTTGGCAAACTAAAATCAAAATTTGAATAACTACAGACTGTAGTCACAAAATCATATATCAAATTTCATACATTTTAACCATCGCATTTTTGATCAATTATTTGAAACTTTTGAAGATACAGATCGACAAATGAGCCATTTTCTGACAAAGTTGGTTTTAAATTTGGCAAATATATACAAATATATAATTTTAACTCTATGTACAAAATTTTATCGATCTAGCTCCCTTCGTTTTGTAGTATTGTGTTAACTTATTTTCGGACATTCAGATACAAAGATTTTCTCTGAATAAATTTCATTCAAAATTTGACATAAATCTTCAAATTTGACGTAGAAAGCGTATAGCAAATTTCAACCATCTAGCTTAAAGCGCTTTTGAATCATCACATTCACAGTTAGACAGCCTTAATTCCATAATTGGTTTTATTATTATTATTATTATTATTTTCTGAACTGAGGTCTGAAATAGGCACATACAGAAAAATCTTTAGTTTGAATACTTTGACGATTATCCTCTATATTTAAGAGAATAAAAAGGCAGTCGTGAAATACTGTTTATGTATTTTTCAAAAAAAAAAAAGTTTGTTTAATTCAATACTTCTTAATTTAAGATCATGCGAGTTCGTAAATTCTTTTTTACATAGTTGAGGACTCCGAGACTGGTTTTCTTTTCAAATGAAAGGGTATTGTAACTGAAAAAAAAGTTATTAAATTGAATTCAAGACTACATGGTTATCGAAAGAGATTCCATTGTCACCAGCATCAAATCGTACCCATTGTCAAATTCATCGTAAAAGATTATTGTAGTAATAGATATGATAGTATCTTTGTGAGGCTCACAATAAAGCGTTCAAAGCTCACACTTGTATAATATCTTAATCATATATTTTGAAAAAAAAAAGGCTTTTAAGATTTAGATGGCTATTTAATTTCCCAAATTCCTTTTGTTAATGTATTTATTTTGACATCCTTTTTGAGTTTTACAAAGTTCACCATGATACATGCTAATAATTTTTAAAAACCAGAACAAAAAACTTTTTTTCAACGAAAAATTTATTTTTTAGTCGTTTTGCTTATCAATAGGGAAAAGCTATTTTTTTTTCAGTTACCACGAGAAGTAATAAGAATCTCTTTAGCAATTTTGGAGATATATAAATTGTATTAAATTAACACCCTTTTTTTATATTGGACCCATATGATGATAACATTTGTCATTCTCATCTTTAAACTTCCACATTATAGTAGGGAAAGAACCTTGGACACTGACTGAAAAAATCAAGAATGATCCGAAATTCAAATCAAAATCTAATAAGCTGATAGGTATCAGTCAGGATATGTTAAATTAAAAATTAAAAAGTAGAAAGACAAAACTAGAGGTACTAATTTTCATTATAAACTATATATATAAGACAATAAAACAAAAAACAAAAAAACTCTTGCTGAACGTTTACTTTCATGGAAATGTAGACATATTTAAGTTATTAGGAAGCAAAGAACTGCTAAAGTGAGTTACATCTAAAATCCATATCGGAAAGTTTTAAGTATCTTGTAAATCAGTGCAATAAAGAGCAACAAGTGAAGATTGCAAAAAACAAAAGTAAATGAACTTCTTATATTTTGGGATGCGAAATTCGGGATGGGATATTGTTGCAAAAAATTGCATTGGTTTATAATAAAGATTTTATAATAAAGTATTAAATAAAAGTTATTTTTTCCAAAAAGAGACTTCTAAAACAGTTTTTTTTTTGGGAAAATATACCGCAAATAATGCTTTTTAAAGTCCACGTAATACTCATATAAAATTGAGCATATGAACTTATTTGATTAATTAATAATATTCTTTCAGGGTTTCATTTTTCTCCTATTAAAAAAAATAACTAACCGGAATAGTCTCACTAAGATTTTCTTCCATACATCTTAATAAAGGTGTTTACCCAAAGAACGTAATGCATAACATTGGCGTACAATACTTAAGAAATATTAACCTTTGGCGAGAATTTAGTATTTTTACTTAATCTATCGTGTCCTCCTTGGTGAGTTAGTTGGCGATTAATCCCTGGTATGCGGTTAATAGTAACTGAACATCGAATGTATGTTTTATATGCATTTTCCCAACCGATTGAAACAAAAATTTGACATAGAACTACACTTGTAGTCACAAAAATCCTTGCCAAATTTGATATATTTAAATCATTGCGTCTTTGAGTTAATTCAGTTACAAATTTCGGAAAATAGACCAACGGATGTCTATTCTTTGTTGGATTTGGCTTAGAATTTGGTAAGACATCTAGATTGTTGATGTTAATTATGTGTATATCAAATTTTATCTATCTGACTTTCTTCGTTTTGTAGTTATTGTGTTAAATTATATTCGAACTGCTGGACATACAGACTTCTTATGAGCATATTTTACTCATAATTTCGTAAAAAAGACCCTATATTAAATTTCACCCGGCTGGTTTGTTGGGGAAGTCTCATAAGCCAGATAACATCCATCAGATGCAAGTGTCACATTTGTCAAATGGTTATGTTACTCTGCTACAAACTCTAACGTTGCGAATTCGGTACCACGGCTATCTTACCATTCAATCTGAAATCCCCCATAAGATCAAGACAATTTTTTATCTTTACTAGAGACAGACAGACGGACATTTTTCAAAAATGCGTTTATAGAAACAAAGGGGGGTCTATAAAACGTAAAGAATCGTCAAAATATTGATTTCGAATTTATTTATTTATTGACAATTACTATACTTTCTCTATACTACGTATGCGATACATTGATAAAGAAATCCACTTGATCAATTGCCACTGGATACCAACTATCATTTGTACTGAGTACAAACAAAACGCTCAAAAGAAGGAGGTTAAAAAACAACTGATTTCGATACTTAGTATTAGGATTTAAGAAATGCTTTAGTTATTTAATATGATATTAAAACATTCCAAATCTTAGACCCTTATTTAAATTTTCATTTAGACCATTTTTAAGTTTGTACCACGGAGAAAGAGATTTTTTTCTGGTTCATGATACACTAGCAATACCTGTATGGCTTTACCTGTGTCACAGCCTCCAGCCTCCGAAATTCAAGAAATTAGCTTTAAACCTGAGTATAACCTCCACCCGATATGACATAGGCATGTCGCGCAGCATCAAAAAAACATTAAAATGTGTTTAGGAATTATCAAAGAGCGATGCAAAACAAATTTTACTGTACACATTCAGAAATATTTACACAGTTAAAAAGGTAAAAATATGATATGTCATCAGACAAAACACAGGCGATCATTTCGCTCCTAAGGAGATTCATTTTGTCTCCGTAATTCAGTTGCAGTGTGATTTATAGAAATACGGTTATTTTGCTCTTCAAAATACTCTCCTTCCCTGTGGACATTTTTTTCAATATTCGCTAACCGAACGTTTCTTTCCTCTTCATTTTCCATCAAAGAAATGTATTGCATATGCATACCACAGCTCTTGCTATTTGCATACGCGCAGCTTTAAGCTTTCGAGCATGCGCGGATAAGTGCTAAGTTAAAATCGCAATCATAAGATTTCCTTTTTTTTTTAATATGACTTTAGTATATTAAGCTTTCCTCAATTAATGCTTTACAAAAGGGTATAAATATATCCAGTATCCTATTACTATTTCTCGAATTTTTATGGTTCAAACATAGAAACGCTTTCAGGAGACTTCATTTTATACAATGCATAGATAACGAAAAAAATCGCTTTAATTTAAAAAGAAGGGTGGTGGAAGTGACCTCAATTTTAATAAGTCACTGGAATTTTAAGCTAGAAAAAAAAAGCCTTTGGAATTCTATCTGTTTATCTCTTCCTCCTTGTGTATGTAAACATGATAACTTATTAACATCCAATAGCTGGACGAAACTGAATAATCTTTGCACCAAAGATATGAAATATTAAATTTTGTATCAAATTTTGATCCCTATCCCTCAAATGAAAAAGGCATTCTTTCAAAACGCATAATCGATTTTCTTAATCTATTCGACAAGGTTGATATACAAAATATGTCAATTTCGGAAAGATACGAAAAAATCAAGGGCCAAAACATCTAAATTTTTTTATTATAAACTAGCCGCCTTTAGCGACTAACAGGTTCGTCAGTATTAATTCTCTCTAAAATGGTCAATTTACATTTTATTTAACTTTGGCCTCATAATAGGTTTTTCAGCAATATATTTTTAAGCTTCAAATTCCGGTTGTCATATAATTTACTTGTGCTTTTATTTAAGCTTTAAGCCATTCTATTCATTTCTTTCTATTTTTTTATCAGCGCCCATAAAATTTGAACTTTAATTTAAATAATATCTGGAGGTGAGTAAATTGCCCTAAGATCGAACTCGCAAAGTTAGGATCATAGCCGAGTAACATAGTTACTGTTCAAAGGTAATTACTAGTGTACGGTGGATGTTGTGTGGCTTATGAAGCTTTTACCACATATTCTCCCACCAGTGAGTCGGTTGTGAGACGAAGATACTAGAGCGTGTGTGAGTTATTGGTGCTACTGATGGTGATGGTTGGTGATGTCGGCTGTTGTATTTGATGTGTCTGGCACCACAAAAGCTATATGAAGGTTGCTTATTTAAGGTCGCGGGTCACCATTGTAGGTGAATGGTGTGGATAGCCATAGGAACAATAGGACCGCAACGTTAGGGTTTGTAGTCGATTAATATAGCCAATAGACAAAAGTAATTACTCTTGTGTGGAAGATGTTATTTGGCTTATGAAGCTTTAACCACAAATATTGCGATGAATATAAAATAATTACTAATACCAAGCATGCCTTTTTTTAAAAATGAGAAAGCAGAGTAATTTGTCACTGAAATCTCATGTTCACTACATAATAATTTACATACGTTATGTATTTAAAAGAACTATTACTAGCTAGTTGCTTTTAGCAACTAGCTAGTTTGCTGATATAGTGACTGTGTTCAATTTTTCATATTCTTTTTCTTCGTCCTCGTCAACCTTCCCTCTCGAAAAAGTATTTTTAAACATCATATTTTGATTAAAAATCATACTATTTTAACAATCTTACACCTGTGCTGCTTATTATGCAAATAAGACGTTATAAAAGTGTCAAGTCCCATGACATAACAGACATTTCTATGCCATTAAAGTCATAACTGTTTGGATAATGCATTTTCTAAATACCCCCTGTCTTTTGCAATAATGTAATTTCATATTATTATTCTTCAAATGCCTTAATTTTTAATATAATTATGAAACCAAGATTTATTAAACATATCAAAAATTTATTAACAGCTATTATCTTTCTAAGTAATATAAATTTAAGCCACTGCTTTTCCAATCAGTTGAAAGCTCGAAGGTTAAAAACCTTGAGTTGAAGGACTTTGCTCACTTCACCGCAAATCAGCAAAACTGAGTAGATAATAAAATGAACTTTTCTTCTTTAGTTTTTCAAAGATGGAAAAAAAATGTGCCATTAATAATTTTACCAAAAAATGAGAACTACGGCAATGAAAATTATTGCGGATAATTAAGCAAAAATATATATTTAAAAGATTGTTGAAATTTCAAAATTAAAGCAGAGCAATTAAATTGGTGTCAAGAAGATATTTTTTGTTACATACATAAATATTAGAAATCGCAGGTGGTTGATTAATTGGTTAATTTGATTTAAGATAAATCACCTATATATAACTTCGCGTCCGTGACTCCACAATCTGATATTAAAATTGTGTTATTTTAATCATCTTAAGTTTTTTCTATTTTGTACATGACCACAATACATCTTATTCTTGTGCACATAACCTCATAGTGTTAATAAAAACATAAATTTCAGCTCGTCTATCTTCCAAATTTCGAGCCATTGTAAAGTCATTTTTTTTATTTCTTTTTATAAATCACACTTTATTAATAGTTAGATGATTTACTGGAGATGCTGGTTATACTTAATTTCATTTAAATATAACTTTTGCTCTCAGTTTAAATATAAATTTATGCTCACGACTATGTCAAATTGCCAGACATTAAAATCGTGTTATTTTAATAGGATTATGTATGTTCAATTCATTATGTACACGGACTTCCTTAATGGAGACTAGTCCCATAACATCATAGCGCCATTGATCCATTTGATACGGATTGCGCATCTAATTTACATAGAATTCAAGAGTCAAAAAGATCGGTAGTACACAGCAGTAGCAATAATATTGAATTACAATAAGCAATCAATATAGAAAAAGTAATTTTTGGGTATGGTCCCCACCAGGAGAAAAAAAATACATGCCGTCTTCAATAGGTTAAAACAGACGTTTAGCACATTTATTAAAAGATAAATGTGCTGTACGTCTGTCCTCTAAATTTCACAATATTGTAACTTCACCTTTTTTTTAATTCGTTTTGTAAACAACACGGATATTAAAAAGAATATTTCTTTTTTTAGCTTTTAAAAATAAAAGAAAAGCAAGCGATTAAATATTTGATAAAAAAATTTAATCTCTGGGTGACAGTAATATCTATTGTTGGATATTGGGCAAATAATAATAATGATGATGATGATGATAATTTAAAAATATTCTAAATTTAGTAAATCCTTGCATGATTAATGAATTGGTATCACTATAAAGGCAATTTTTTAAATTTTTAAACGATATAAATTTTATTTTTGTACAATTATATTTTCGGAAGTTATCGCCGAAAAATGCCAAAATTTAATTTTTAATTAAGAAGAATTTTTTAAATTAAAATTACGAAAAAATTACTCCGAGGTAATCATTTTTACATCCCAATTCATATATGTACCAAATGCCAAATTTTCTTACAATTACTTATTGATTTACAGCTGTAAGTCAAATTGTCTGGCCTGTAGAATGTTAAAAAACACGCACGCACATCTTTTTTATCAGTAGTAGAAATAGAGATGAAAAATTGTTTTCATTACAATAAGAAGTATAAAGCAATTTAATAAATACATATTGTTTATATTGTTACGTATTTAGCGTAGCGGGTTCGGATTAAATGAACTTAACTTAAAGACAGCACAAACAAATTTATTTACAGCCATTTACAGGATGACTTGATAAAGGAAAACTTCAGATAAAAATAATCCAGCAGTCAACAGTCACTAACAGCGTAAATACAAGCCTTACGCACAATAAACACAGACTGCAAAGCAGATATCGTGAAGCACAGCAAACAGTAAGTCACAGCGAGCTCAATTGTACAACATTAACAGCAAACGTAAACGCAGCTCACTAATAACGAGCGAGAAAAGTAATCCGCTTGCTCATCGAGTAGCTACTCTTCCGAGAGAAACTGCCAGATTGCGGCAACCAGTCCCTTATCTAGCCGAGCGAGCGAGTGCGCGTTCTACGTGAACGATCCAGCGGCTACCAGACTATTCCCTTTGCCAAACCAACCCGGCTGACACCAAGCTCTTCGACAATCGTCGTCAACGCCCTCCCCTTCATGCCCTTTCGCAGCGATCGCCAGCTTGTAATAATATATAATGCATAATAATTGGATAAACACATTCATAATATTACTAAATAGAACAAAATTTTAAACTTCATGAATTATATTATTTAAAACCTTCATGAATAATATAATTCATGAACCTTCATGAATTATATTATTTAAAAATACAAATTCTTATGTAAAATAATAATATCACATTAGTTTCTAACCCAAATGTATTCTTTTCATATACAAATTTCTTGTTCAAATACAAATCACTTTAGAGACTTAAAATTCGCAAATAATATAACATAAATTGAGAAAAATTTCATTTGAAGGCCATATATTTGAATCATTATAATTAGAACCTCATTAATTTCTGGGTCTGTTATAAAAGAATGCAATTGTAAAATAATTAATAGGAATAAATTTTGCTACTTAATTTCTTTAATAGAATTTGTGTTAATAAATTGAATTCCTTCATGAATTATATTATTTAAAAATACAAATTCTTATGTAACATGGAAATTAAATAAATGGCGAGAACAATTATACGCTATTAAAGAAGTAAATAAGGAAGAACTATTCTGAAAATTTGAGATAGTAAAATTAAGTAAATAAAGGAAAAGATGAATATTTTTTCCTGAGCATTTTGAAAAATTCTTAATGAATTCACTAGTTGAGTGTTAATTACTTTTTATAGTAAGATTTCTGCACATCAATATTTCTTTAAACGGAAATATTTGAAGTTCATACTCAAAATTTTATTTGTAAAAGAAAACACATACATGAGAATAAAACAGGAAAATTTTGAGTTCACACAAACTTTACCTCTTTCGCTGTGTTCCATTTTAATTGTACCATCTCATTTACTCTTTCTTTTTTCTTTCTATATGTGCAAATGGATTACTCAATCGAAACTAACTTTTCCTAAAGTTATTTGCTGTCATACTCTCAGTGTCTTGCGACATATAGCGAAAAAGCAAGATAAGCTATACTGAGCATACTGTCTGGCTATGAGCAACTTAATTTGACATTGAATTTATTTTTGGAATAGCTGGTGCTCAACTAGAAAAGGTTTTAAAGATTGTAATTAGTTTTTTAGTCAAAAATTTTCACAATTTTAATGTTTTCCATTAGTAACTTCAGAGTACATCACTGAAAAAAGATCACTCATATATCTCTATTAAGTTTTGAAAACAAAGATTTCCAGCTATCCAGAAACTATATTTCCATTTAATTTCGAATTTGATTTGATTCTTTTTAATATCTAATTGTATTTTATAAGAATACTTTTCATTTTTAATAACTATGTTTTATACTTCATCACGTTATAAGTATATTTTATGTTATGACGTTTCTAATGTTCTAATGAGAAGTTCGAATCACCTGTAATCTTTTTTAATTTTATTTTTAGCATGCTACATAAGGTATGCATCATGTAATGTATAAGAAGTCAGCACTAACCTCTAATCTATTTTGCATAACTAACTTACATACAGATAAAATCATTCATAAATTGACGAAGACAAGCATCATTTTAAAAAAAATCGTAAACTAGAGTTTTTTATAAAATGAATTAATTTATCAATCCACTAATATATAACGCATAGAATAAGTTATTTACGAGTTAAAAAATGATCGATAATTTTGGTTTAGAGAAAAAACATTGTTAAACATTTAATGCTCCATCTAAACCGAAAAACCTAACAGTCCCAAAACAGAATGTGTTATCTAATTACACTGGAAAATACATTCACATTTAAAGGATTTACATATGTTTACATGGAGGAACTTTATTCTTTTTGTACACGCTCTAACAGCAATACGTGGAAAATAACTCTTTTCATAATTCCAAATGCACAGGAAAGTGATAGACAGGAAAACAAAATAGTTAATGACAATCATAAAAATATGCTCGTAAATTTTGATAAGTTTCTAATAAATAATATTTTATTTAACATAGACTTATCTGACATTTGCAAAGCTCCGATAATGATTTTACAATTCGAACAATTTCATTACATACGCACTTAATCTTGATCCTTATTTAAAAAAAAATAGTTTGAAAAGCACAAATGAGACGGATATTACATTTTCTTCAAGTGCCAACACAGGTGTTGCGTTTCTATTCAGAATCAACACTCATATTAGTCACAGAGATGACACTTTTATATAAAAGTGTTCCATCACAATTCTTAACAAATCTAATATATGAAAAGAAAATAATAATCCCGATAATAACAGTTTCGCCGATCATAAATCTGAAAAGATCATTCATCAAATTGAACTTACCTGAGGACAACTAGCAGCTTTAATTCTTGGCATGTTGTGAAAAATGTAAAAATTTATCAATTAGTATCAGTTATTGATATGAATTTAGAACTCAGATTAGTTACTTCCGTAATCCAAACTGATCGTAAGTACAGAAAGCTGAATTTGTTATTGTTTTGAAGTACAAAATCATAACACACATGATCGAAGCGGAATGACCGTCCCGATCTAATCAGTTTGATGGAAAATCGTGAAATGATCGAAGGAAGCTTTGAATTTAACAAAATTGCACTTTAATCTAGAAAGCCAGAGTTCAAACGACGGATTGTTTTAAGGTAATTGAATCTGATAACGAACCCTATCTTTTCGATAACTTGTTAGGCACTGCGTTGCGATGATTGATTCGATTTTGCAAACTCAGCGGCTATTTCGGACATTAGTTTATTATTCTTTTTAGAGACATGGTTTTAATCCTCAGTGTTTATCAAACTGTGTTTTTATTTTCCAAAGATTTAAAGCAGTTTTCGTAAGTTGAATAAATTTAACTTTCAAATTGTTAAAAATCACCTTTTTACTGTTACTTGTTCCTCAATCACGTGGAATTCCAATTACAAAGCATTTCATGTTTTTTGTTTGTTTGTTTAGAATTGAAATTTTTAATCACCGAAATGAATCACCTCAGCAGGCTATTCGAACATTAGTTTATTATTCTATTTATAGACATGGTTTTGGTCCTCAGTGTTTAACAAACTGTGTTTTTATTTCCCAAAGGTTTAAAGCAGTTTCGTAAGTAGAATAAATTTAACTTTCAAAATGTTAAAAATCGGGTTTTTACTGTTGTTTGTTCTTTAATCAATTAGAATTCTACTTACAAAACATTTCTTTTCTTTCTTTTATTTTTTAGAATTGGAATTTTCGATCCCCGAAATGTCCAAAATTCGAAAATTATGAGCCATTGCACTTCAGAGGCTATGCCAGGTGAATTAACAAGGGGCCCTTCATTCATCATCGCACTTCTCGCTAAATATAGAACGCCTTTCTTTTGTGCATCTTATAGAAACAAATTTTAAGCAAAAGACCAATGGGAGTAGTTATTCTCTATGCTTTCTCGGAAACTCGCTAATAGGTACATTTGTATATAATTTACCGTAAGCCAATGCAGAACAATAGTTTCGAAATAGTCTATCAGATATGAAGTGTATGATTCAGAATCAGAATCTGAAACTTTATCACACTGAAATTCTAATATTTATGTTCCTCTGGTGGAGTGGTATGAAAGTATGAAGACCGGTTCAGTTTTTGTCCTCGGTAATTGATTACGGTTCAAAATCGCAAGATCTGTGCTCAAATAAGTCTCGTGTAAATTTAAAGTGAATGATTAAAGCATTTATAACTGAAGTTCAACATCTCTTGTCACATATTATAAAAATATCATTAATTCCTGATACTTTCGATAAAATATGTTGATAAATATTATTAAAAGAGCATTAATCCTTTATTTAAGAAACTATTTTATTTTAGATAGTGCATTTTATTTGGGAAAGTTTAGCATAATTTCAACACGCGTAAGAAGGGAAAGGTCATCTGTGCTGCTTAAACGTGTTGGTATTCACAGATTTATAAAAAAAAGTTGCTAATTATTTTGTTTCTTTTTGGTTTCTCTGCTTTATTTCAGCATAAAGTTTGTTTTTTTTTTAAATCTGGTCCGCCGGATAAAAAGGATATTAAATGGAAAGATTTTAAGACCTTTTATATATAAAAAAAGCATTAACAGCTCAGAGAACTTTTGACAGGAAGTTTTGAAAATGATGCAAAAATGCATAATTATAACGAATTTATACTCAAAAAATTTGAGTATGCAAAAAGAATAATATTAAAAAATATAGTTGTCTAAGTGATGAAACCTGTTTGTGTGTGAAAGCTGTTACTGTTGTTGTTGAAAGCTTGTTCATCGAAACATAATTTTACGAAATTTCTACTTCTTAACATATTTCAAGCCATTGAAGTGAATTTCAAATACAATAATCTGATTTTTTTCCGAAATTTAAAATTTTCTTTTATGGATACAATTTATTTTTGGATAAGGCTTTAATAAAATCTTATTTTTTAAAAGATTATAAATTTCATAATCTAATTTCACTTATAATGAAATTTATTACTTTATAGTTTTAAATATTTATTGATTGAAACCATACAAGTTACGATCAGAAGAGTTAAATACATATTTATCAAAGATTCAAAAATTATTTGTCTAGAGTAAACAAACTATAGTTCTCAAACATTTACAGATTCAGGGTGATTTAATGGATTAAAGGATTTCAGATTTGAAGACTAATTTCATCGTAGAATCATTGTGCAAGCGGACTTGGTGCATTTTAAGGCTGACTGGGTTTAAAAATACTTGTATTGGAGTGTTGTGGGTATTTGAAATAAAAATACTGATGCTCAGATTTGTCATCTGACCTCTTTTCAAAATCAGGAATTCCAAATATTAAAAGTTCCAAAAAAGACTATCTTGCTACTTCCAAGTAGGATGTAAATCTGAAGAATAAAATTAACTCAAAAGACACCAGCGACTTCGTTTCTAAGTCTTAATTTCGTACAGGGTCCCGATTCAAGACCCTAATCTAAGGAAGATCCACTTTTATACGGATTAATTGGACAACAAATCCATCAGTACAAATAATGTCACTAGTGTGAAAAATTTGAAAAGAATTTCTGATTTAACTGTCGTTTGGATCCTCAATTTTGAATCCAATTAAAAACACCAATACTTTGATTAATTTAAAAAAAGAGACTAATCCAACAACGTAAATTAACTGTGTGGGTATAATTTTATCATTACCCACTATGCAGTCTGGCGGCAAGAACTGACTATTTCTTTCTCAACTTGAGAGAAATACATCAACTACTTCTGTTAATCTTTTTATATTTTGTTCTTGTAAAATAAATATAGGAGTAAATTGTACCGTCGGAACTTCTATGTAACTGTTAACTGATAGAAACTTCAATTTGGTTGTTAGAGTGCGCTTTTGTGTTTAATGATGTGATGCACAGAGAAAATGATCATACTCCTCTTTGTGATGTGATGTTTTTGCTCTCTTCATTTGGAAACAGAGGATAACACCATTTGATGATATAAATACCAATTCTTTCAAGTTAAAATAAATATACTCTTGTTCCTTTTTTTAAATGCTGTAGCGTCGTTTCTTGAAGCTCCTAACATTTTAAAGTAGAAGAATCTATCAATTACCCCACTCCCAAAGGTTTTCTGTTCATGATTCCTCTGCGATTGGAAACGAATTAGTTTCTCGAAAATGTTTCGCATGCTACTAATTAAAACTGTTATTCCCCTCTTTCTGGCTTAGAAAAATGCCGACAGAGGACAAAACCATGAGCTTCATGCTGAAATTATCATTTTTATTATCTCACATATGAGCATTTAGTTATTAGTAATTTAGTGAAGAAAATCCTGTATGCATTTTGGGAGCCCTTATACCTATCGAATGGAAACCAAATATGGCAAAGAGCTATAATTTTACTAAGAAGATCGCAACACTAATTTCATTTATCTAAGTTGTTACATTTTTGAGTTACTGTGTCTGCATACGTTCAAATATGAAGATTAAAGACGATAATCCTTTAGACAGATTTGACGTAAATTTGATGTGGAGTTAAACTTTACGTCCTAAAACAGATTTAATTTTGTTTATTAACTATTTGAATTTTATCATTACATCCCTTTACGTTTTGCAATTACCCCCTCCGCTTGTACTCGATACATAGACAGACGAATTTCTTGTGAATGAGTTTCATTCAAAATTTGACTAAAATCTATACATTTTGTGTAAAAATCACATACAAAATATTGTCAAAAAATAATTTTTTTGGACTTGGAAAGTAATGAAACGTGGCGATTCGTCAAAATATCGAGTTGGAATTTTTAGACGACTACAATATTTTCATTTTGCGTACTTCGTAAATATTACAAGATAGCAAAATTCCGAGGTGATGTCGTTACATAAAGAGTTGTTACTTAAATTTATATGTTTGAGCAAAAACAAAATCGAGAAATGTAAACAAACGGGAATCATGGAATAATAAAAAAGAAAGAAATTTTTATTTAAACCAGTTAGTTTGAGTAAATGGATGACTCCATTTGAAATAGGAATGGTATAAAAAGGCCCTTATTTGATTGCTTAACATGAATTCCATTTTAGTTGCAGCAGAATTTCCTGGAACTCGAACTTTTCCTATTACTCTGCAATATTCAAATTGTGAAGCTACGAGGCAAAGTATTTATAAATTCTCTGTAGAAAAATATATTAGGGCGTTTATATCTCTTTTTCAAATCAAATTTAAAGGGAAAATAATATAGAGTCGTTTTTTTTCGTTACTCCAACGACAAGCAAAGATCCCGATTCCTTTATAAATTGACTGCAATCTAATATAATGCGTACTTGCATTTCTTATCAAAAAGAAGATAGCTGTATCAATTATCTCTTGTATCAACAAAATACAATTTTATCTTATCCGAGTTTATATCAAAATGCAATTTAAATATATACTATTACTAGCTTTTATCCGACTTCGTATAGAAATTTTGATGTGTATGTGTGAGAATTGACGGTTTGATCACAATGTAAAAGGTTATCAAACTGTATCATTATGGTTCTGTTGAAAACAATTTTTGTCAAAAAAAATTGTTTGTCGCCAAATATTAGCGAAATGGCTGAATGTGGCGCCAGCGGCAACAATAGCGTTTCCAAACGGAAGTTTTCGATGAACGCTGTAGCAAATTAACGGAAATATAGAAAAAAAATCAATAAATACAGTAATATGGAATGCACTCAAAGAATTTAATTGAAATAATGAAAGTAGGCAAAAGGAATACGTACAGTAGAGGAAAAAATCAAGTGAAATGAATAGGAAAGATCGAATTACAGTGACATAAAAAATGACGGCAATAAAATACAAACAAAGAGCTACCAAAAAATTACCACCCTCTCATAGTACCAAATGGTTGTATATCAAAACGTAGCCCACACAACTCATCTAAAAACAATTTATTTACAGTGTGAACCTGAAATAAAACAAAACAGCAAATGAATTCAAAATCGCTTTGCTGATTAGTCTGACAAAACAAAATCAAGTCCGAATCCGTCTCGACAAACAGAACTGCGCGAAATTTCAACGCCGATTTAGACAACACAAATGCGTGAATTTTCTACGCTAGTTGGGTAACGCAATACACAATAGAAATTTTTAACTTCCTTTATTATGTTTTATTTTAATTCAAAATACTTCAGAATGAATCCAAAATATCGATTAATTAACAATTTTTAATTTTAACATTAAGAAAATAAACAGAATCGTTTGAAATAACCAGTTGACAACATGTTAAACCTAACCTCATTAACATGGGGAAAAACAAATTGAAGGCTTACTCAATTGGCGGTGGGGAAATTAAGATGTTACTCATTTGGCGGTGGGGGAATGAAGATTTTTGGTGAGAAAGTTAATTTTAGATAATTTTTAAAGTTAATTAACCACGCTATTAATCAGAATAAATATTAATCTATGCTTTTTCTATTCTATAATCTATCTCCGTGCTAAATTTTATGCAAAATCGTTCAGCTGTCCAGGCGGCATTGTCTAACATCATCCATCCATCTAAACTTTCACCTTTATAATAATATAAATATAGATTATATTTCGTTGTTTTTTTTTACGAAACACACACATAAAGTAAAAGAATGGATTTTTTCCATTTTTCTTTAGTTAAAAAAAAAGGTTAATTAAATCTATCATTTATTAAGACTACGTTTATACATACTTTTTGCGCAGATGCAGTAAAATCGGATTTCATTAAAGCTTAATATTTCCTGCATCTTACCTTGAAGTAACATGAAAGGCTGTTTTGGAATGAACTTCTTAATGTTAAATCGCTATCAGATGAGGGCAACAATTGAACCGGCAACTTCTCTCCTAACTACCAGAAGAAGGCTCGATTCTGGAAAGTGGTCTCATATTAGGCTTACATATAAAAGCTTCGAGCTTGAAACCCTCCGTTTCCGTGGCAGGGATTTCACTGCCAGTCGTAGGGAGTCCTTCAGCTAATTAAAGGTGATTTGTTAATTATTTTCATCCCCCCTTTCATCTCTTTTTTAAAAAATCAAACAATGCTTGCATAAGTGCATTATCACGTCGTTATTTGACGTAGTTTATCACAAGTAATTTATTAAATCATGTAGTTCAATTATCAAAAATTTGTAGAAATATCAAAATTGTAACATTTATTTACCTTAGAATATCCTGCGCACTAACCCAAGAGCAGAGAAATTGCTACAAAAACGAATATTCAAAAGGGGTTATTTTTCTTGGCTGGAGGAAGTGGTCTTCCCAAAATTTTCTCGTGTGCTCTCTAATGCTTAATGCTTATGCGTATTATTAAACGCGTGGCATTGATGAACAACAATTATTATTTAATTATTCTAAATTCTAATTATTCTAAAACGTAATATAAAGATTATAAGCATGCGATATTTGGCGAATAATTACTGTGATACAATTAATTCACAAGCAACAGAAAACTAGATGTGTAAATGTTTTTACCTTTTTTCAAATCATTTGGAATTCAAATTTGACATTTACCTACTATTGTAAATACAAAATTATAAATATTAAGCAAATGTTTACAAATTCTACAAATGTTAGATTTCGCATATTTATTTAGTCATTGAGTTTTTGAATTATCGTACTTAAATGCTTTAAAAAAGTAGATATTTTTAGACGGTAAACAGCTTGACGGACTTGGCCACCATCTTTGATACGAATTTATACTTTATATTTAAAGCCGTGTACCAAATTTTATTTATTCTTTACATTTTAAAAATATTGAGTTAACTTATATTTGGACAGCTGGATGGACAAAATTTCTCTGAATAGATTTTGTTCAAAATTTGATATAAATCAATATATTTGATGTTGCTCTTTTTGCTTATGGCACTTGCCATGGAAAAGCTCGCTGAGGTGGTCAGCGATTTAAGCCTAGCTTCTCTCGTTTTGTAGTAGCGCCAACTAGGGCCAAGAGTTCGACTTTTGCTACACTCATCACATTAGTTTGCATAGGTTTTTTTTACAGGGGGGCGCACACACTTTACTGATAGAACACAGAAGAACAACCTTGCCCGAACCGAGACTCGAACCCGAGACGCCCAGATCACGGGGAAGACGTGCTATCCTTATGCCAGGACGCCGGCATATTTTTGATGCATAGGTCATATTCATCCGTCTAGTTTAAAGTATTTTTGAATTGTCATATTCACATACAGGTTTAACTCAAAAAGTGTGTCATTCGGATTCAGGAAGGTTTGAAACATGGAGATCTGTCAAAATATTCATTTCTAATATTTTGAGGATTACAATGCTTCCGCTTTGTGCATTTCGTACACAAGAATTTAAAAAGTCAAAATATATTATTGAATACTTTCTTATTCTCTTGAGTTACAAGGGAAAAAAATACATAAAAATTGGAGGTACTTAAAAAAAGGATTTTGTGAAATTTTTACATTATTATTTCTGTAAAGTAAATATTTCTTGTATATAGATTTAATTTCGTTAACAAGAAAATAAACTTCGATTAAATTGAAGCAATATTTAATTGAGTGAATTTTTTCCAAGTTGGAGTCTGGGTTTTCCTTCTACTTAATTTTAGGGTTATAAAATGTATCTCGAGAATTCATTATCTTTTCTTGCACATTCAAGAAATCATCCAATGACGTCTAATATTTATCTTCTAGGCAATCTTATTGCTTCAGTATAAGAACTTTAAAATAATTTTAAACTTTTAAAACCAATATATTAATGAAAAAAGTTTTTGTTCTCACTTTTGAGCTAATAAGTACTCATTTGGCGATGAATTTGATTATGAAAGCTCATATTTTAGCTAGTTTTGCTCTTAAAAACAGGAAGCTTGTTCTGTTTGAAAAAGAGGGGGGGGGGAGATGAATAATTTACATACTATGAATTTTTTTATGATAAATAAATTTGAAAATTGAAGTGTTTTTTTTAAATATATTTTTGTACTGATTGATGTTTTTACAACTTGATCACTTAATGCACTCAATTGACCCCCCCTTAATCTCGACATTTTTCCTGGTAATCCTATAGAAAGGAAATCCGAGGTTAGGAAAATTCGATATTTGTGTTCAAATGAAAATTTAAACAATTTAAATTATAAGAAAACTAATTAGTTTGCAACTAAATTAGTTTTCAAGATCTATTTTAATTATTCCTTTTTTTTTAGATTCATTCATGATATGGACTTTCTTTTTATAATTTAACTTATACTATGGTATTCTTACTAAGTTATGGAAAACAAGAGTTTTAGAAAACAAGAAGATAATACTTTTTCCTTCTTTTATAATTTGTTTCTAATCTTTGTTATGATCTCTTTTATCATTTGATAACATTTAAATGAGCATGACATTAGAAGGAAAGCCAAATCTTCCTTTATCAGTATTTTTAAATAATAAATATTCTTGTCTTCACATAATTCAAACAAAAAATATATTAAAGTCGCGATACGGGATTAGTACTTTTCTCAATGAGAAGAATATATCAAAAGCCATTGATTAAAAAATTAATCTATTGTTCACATTTTAGTATAGTAAATACAGCTGCGACAAAGATTTGTGACAGAAGGTTTAACTATACTTTGATGACGCATTTTAAAACATAACCACATTTTAATCTATAAATATGAAAATAAACAGTTTATTATTTGTGAAAATTAAAATTCAAAGAAATTATAACTACTTACGATGATACTTGAACCACTGCTAATGAGTTCCATGTCGGTTTGCGGTATTTTTTGTGACGATCGTTTAGCTTCACCTTGAACTTCCATCATCCTGGTAAGGTATCACCAATCAAAGTATGCTAGTAAATACTTTAATCATTTGAATAATCTGAAACAGTCCTAAAATAACATAATCAGTTAAATTTGTTCGCAGATAAGTATGGGGAAACTAGTTCCAAAGCACATATTTCATTTTATCATTGTTTTCACAAAAAGTATTAAAAAATTCTATCGATGTATATTTTTGATGATATTCAATCATCATCATTGCATTCTAAGTAGATGGGTGAGCAAAGTATTGAAATTGTTTGTATTTTATACGATTAATTTTTTGAATTTATGTACCATTTTCTCTACAAACTCAGTTAATTCTTAATCAGAGAAACAATGGCAATTGCATGGATTTTAAAAGGGTAAAACTCTGTATAAAATAATTCTAAAATTGATGAAGAAATTAGATTCTAAATTATAGCAGTAAAAGTGATTTATGATAATAATGTAAAATTAGGTTATAAATCATCCAGGGTTTTTATTATTACTATTGTGCTTTGCTAGTATTATCAGACTTAGATGTAAACATTTATTTTTATTGTTAAAATTATTCTTAATAATTAAACTCTATTATGAATTTAAAAATATTCAGAGTGCATTTTTTACCATGAGCTTGTTTTTCAATATTTCTTTCTCTACAAAAAAACCAAAATATATAGACAAAGAATAAAGAATATAAAAAGAGATAAGCAGATGAAAAAATAGAAAAATATCTTTCAATAGCTTTAGACCTAAATAAATAATTCAAATCCGCTTCAAGTATCATTAAAAAAGAAAAAAAGAAAAGAAATAATATTCTCGAAGAAAAAAAACAAATAATTTTCATATGAAAGATCAGGTATTGAATCTAAACAAAATTTACCAGATCAAAAATAAAACTAAGAATTCTTAAAATAAGCATTACATATCTGAAAGGAACTACTTACTTTTTTTTATTTAACTAAATGATGTTGTCAATATAATTATTTAATGGAAATTAAGAATCTGAAATAAATGTAGACTTTTGATAGATTAACAAATTAAAAGTTGACAATTTTTGTTGACTTAATTAATTTATTAAAATAAGAAAAAATATTGCAAATTGAGATTTTCAATTAATCTAATATTTTTAGCTGAAAATTATTATTTATTTTTACTTACATAAATATTTCTTGGCATATCCCCATTCAAATATTTTTTGTCATTACTATTTCTTTATTAATTCGATTGCATCTATAATAAAATAAATCTATCTTTTACAGCAAAGACAAAAATGACAATTCATGATATGTTAATTTTGGTAATCTTAAATATAAAAAATGTATTTCAAATTTTTTTTGCAATATTATTTATTGTAATATAGAAAATTGTGCACAATATCATAAAAATAGCATCCAATATTTTGTGGTATTATGGATTTCTCAATGTAAGCTATTCAAATTTAAATATTTTCTGCGGCACATTTTCAATTGAAAATCAAATTAAAGAGAAATTCTAGACCAAGGGATTATTTAATTTTTTTTTCGTTTTCAAAATTCAATATTCGTTAAATTATCTACATATTGTAACAAGAATTAAAATATTACTTACATTGATTATTCATAACCAAAAACCATTCTTCATAAAACAACATTATATATTTCTTTAGAGTCGAATTTAACCATTGAACAACTTGGAATAGACACTGAGCAGTTTGTTTCTTTATGATTTTATTTCCAGGACAGTAACCTTGCGAATTCTCCTGTCAAACGATATTTAATCACCTGCTCTTCTTATGGTAATGTCTTCTAAACAATATTGTGTAAAGAAGGAATTTCGAGAATTATTTTTTACAGCTTAGTTTTACCGGAAAAATACCCATTTCGTTTGTCATAAGAATATGCAAGAAAACTATTTTAAGTGGAAATCAAAAACAAATTATTTCTTTACATTAGATTTTTTTGAAAATAATATTCAGATTAAAAAAATAAAAGTAAAAATAAAGTAGATTTTGTAAAATTAATATGCAAAAAATGCATTTATTAAAAAAATCCGAGAAAATGTATATAAAACAATATTTAGTAAACGCCTGAGTCGCAATTTTATCACAGCTGTATTTAATCACGTTTTCAGTCTTAATCATCATGTATTACGTTCTCAAAAAATTTTACACCATTTTAGATAGTTGTTTTCTATTTAATAATTTCATAATGAATGAATCACATTGTTACGGAGTTTACATGAATCATATGTATAATATTATTAAGAAATATTATTCGTTTCAATCCCAAGTCTGCCATTTTTGGACGGTTCATCTCTCAAAGGGGTGAGATGAGAAAGCATGAACGAATTTCCGGACTTCTTCGACCTTGGTTTCCGTTCCATTGGATACTTATTGTTTCATTTTTTCTTTCCCACCGTACTATTTTATTTCATTCGAAAATTACATATTGATTGCTTATATAACTAGTACGAGTGGCAAAAAAAAAAAAAAAAGCTTTCAGAAGTGGCTAGAAAAATATTTTACGTAATGACATTAAAAGTGACATTATTGTCGTTAACAGCAAATTGTTATAAAAAAATTCATTAACAAAAAAAGTGTTTTACATAAAAAAATAATGATTATTTTTTATTAAGTAGATTAGCAAATTTTAAAAACCAAAATCTTCTATTTATTATCCGTAATTTAATGTTTAGACCTCAGCAAATAAAAATTGGTCTAAAGTATTTTATTGTGAGTTACTACTTTTTCCGACAATAAACAAATTATGGGCAGTTTTAATGACGCCCAAGACAGCAGATAATCCGAGTTTACTCAATTGTAAAAAGTATATATCTTCATTTATCTTTTCTTACATCCATATTTTGACTAAATAAACGCACCCAGACTCATGAGCAAAAGCACGGAAGGTTTTCAAATCCAAGATTGAGCAATATCTAGAGATAAATTTCGTAGCCAGAAATATTAGTTATTTTAATTTCAGATAAATCGTTTAATTATCATTTTATGTCCATGATTCCGCCAAATTATCAGACATTGTAGTAAAGTTTTGTTATTGCTGTGCTCTGCTTATTACGTACATGAACATTTCTAATGGAGATCTGTCCAGTAACATTATAGAGCTGTTAAAAACATAAATGAGCGGCTCATCTGTCTTAATATTTCAGAAGATTGTAATTTTACTCTTTTATTTGACTTTGATAGGGATGTCTTTAACACATGTCTTCTTAGGAAAGGAAAATTTAAGTATCTTTAAATGAACGAGCAGAGGATTAAGGATTTTTATCCTTTCACTCGGAGCATGCGAACATGCTGAGCCTTGCAATTTAATAAAAGCGTTTAGTACTTAAAGTAATTAAATAAAAAAGGGGAGTTGAATCAGGAAATAAGAGACTATTTTAGAATCAAATTAACTTGGGCTAAATTAAGATGAAAATTTAAAAAATAATAATTGGATTTGAAATGCTAAGTTTTAAAAGTAAAAAGAATTAAAATTAGAGTAAATTTAGTTCATTAAAAAAAAGAGATTTTTTTTTCTCTCTAAATACGCATCATTTGAGCATATTATTCATATCATTTATGGACTGTAATATTTTCTTATCAAAAGATTTTCTAAAATTCATGATTGATTTATGATTTTGTGATACCTCAAATATAACAACAAAGTTTCATTTAAAAATAAATTGGACATTTTACAAGAAAAAAGGAGGTCACAACGTCACAATGCTGCATAAAATTATGTTCAGTTAGACGCCAAAAGACATGCTTAGGTTTTATCATGCAGGTCTTGTGAAAAGATCATACTCTTCATTTGTATATAAAGGGACTAATTCTAAGAAACACTAATGAATCGCAGTTCTTGATTTTATTTACTCAATAACAATCAAAAATTTTGAAAAATATTATTTCAACTGACATTTCTGTACCAATATTAGTAATATGCAGTTTCTTATTAAGCTTACCATAAGACTGCAATTTACTTAATCACAAACTACTCTCATATATTATCAAATACCATTAACGAATTTCCATTGCAGTGGCTCAGCATCCAGAGAGCAAAGTGAGTATAAAATATCTGATTGGCAATCTTAATTGCACTCAAGACATTATACTAATGCTAATATTTATTTTAAATCCAAATACGACAGGCGATGCAAAAGATATATTAAGACCGATACTTGCCCTTACTTAATCACTAATGATTATAGGAACAAGCAAAATAGTTACGTGCACCTTGCAACATTTACCTTCGTTGCCAATATATTGTGGTGAAATCTTTATAAGCCAGCTAACAACCCTCGCGCAGGTTTGCCACTTTTTCCTAAGGGTTATATTACTCATCTACAACCTCTCAGATTGCGAGTTCGGGCTTAGCGCTATCCGCATCTGTCGCAATATCAATGTAAACATTACTCGAAAAAAATGACATACAATCAAATAAAAAAATGCATTTCACTATCCTTCTAAGTAAAATATTGTAAACGTAGTATGTTATCGTTCAACATGGCTTTTATATAAATTTATGTGTTTGGATAGATGGAAGGAATTTATTCTAATCGTGGTTCGTTAAACATAAATATCTAGTCAACTATCGCCATCTCAAGAATGGTTGTTTAAATAATGTAATGAGTTGTATTTCATATCAGTCAATGAATGCACTGTTGGAATTGTAAGATCTAAAATTTTAATCAAGCCCTGATAGGTATATTTATACAATATTCTTAAGATTTTAAACAAAGTTTCCCTTCTCTGCAATAAAAGCTCACCAACTTCTTAAGCTTTCTTCTTCATTTTAAATCAATCCATGACTGCATCATGGAAATGATTGGAGGTTTGTGAAACCATCTAAAATAAAGATTCTTACAATTTCATAACTCAGTTAATTGTAGACAAGGAAAATAAAATATTTTCTTTTGTTATCAGCGTATCAAAAATATGTTACAAATATCACCGATATGATTTGGAGTTTCTTCAAAAATTAGATTCCGAATGATTATTCCGTCTATGATTTTCATATCAGCCACAATAACCTTCATTCAGTCCGCATGCCACTTCACAGATTCATACCTGAACCTGTGTGTTTGCAGTGAGATTATGAAAGTGATTTCGGAATGAGGTGCCATGCAGCTACATTTAGATTGAGGGGTCAGTATCGAAAGAATAATATGATTCTAAATAGTGCATAATATTGTACGATATCTCCCTACGATTCTTTTCGACATTCTTAGTAGCTGTAAAGATTTTGCATGATATTAGGGCTTTTGTGCTTATATGAAAAGTCAAGTTTTCACCTCTTTACTAATTGCCATACTTAGTGCTTTCTTTTCTTCGGTACTACTTTCGTATAGTGTATGTTTCATTGATTTTCGATTTGAGAGTCATTTTTAATGATTACAATTTTGATATCTCGAATTCGCCTGGAAAGAATTTTATTATATTTTGGAAAAAAAATTGAAATGTATTTCAGGTAGCACATCCTGTAGCATAATACTGTACAATATTGTGCGATATTATATGATATTAAATAATGTTGGGAATATTAATCAATATCGTAAAATATTTGTGTGCTTCTAGGGATACGTTGAATTTTATTTTAAATTGCATATTTGTTTCAAGTTTTTTACACTTAACTATATTACCGATTATGGCTTTGTCTTAAAGCATATTACTGTAAAAAATTTTTTATATATAATCAATGTACGTTTTTATTCATCTGTTATAAACATATTTTCTTGGATGGAATGGTTGGGTTTAGGCCTCCCCTGAGTGCTGTGTGAGACTCCAATAGTTGAACGGCCATGGGGAGTGCCCCTGCTCTTTATGTTATAGACATATTAGATGAAAAAATTTGTTTCCTAATTTTTATTATGGCCAAAGAAATCAAAATTTCTTGTTTTAATTTTTAGCTTCGTGAAATAGTCCATTATTCCTTAAATCTATCTTAATGAAACCAATATTTTTACACAGTATGCGACAAAAAGGCTCTATCACACGGCGAAATACCGTCAGCACTTTCGTCGGCAGTTGTTGATTTGTGTCCGCAGGCAACCGGGCAAGCAAGATTTCCGTCATCGTCCACTTTTTTTAACCAGTTTGAAAATGTCCACGACAGTGACAGAAATATCGCTTGCAAACGAAATTCAACCAATCATATGAAACTTTTCTGCGTCGTAGTGTGCCAAGAATGGCATCGGTTGGCGCTACTATAATACTGAAAATGCATGCATTTAATGTCACAAATTACTAAATAAAAATAGTTTCGACAGAATGAAAAAACCGAATTGAAACTACAGTATCTTTTCCCCATTCTGTGGGACAACTTATTGCCTCCACTTTAAAAAAAACTGACACTACCGCATGGGGAATAGTTCTCTAGAAGGATCTTCGAACTTGAGATAGAATTTTCAGATATTCAACAGGATATTTTTAAGTAAATAAAAAAAATTAATACTGATGTGAATTGTATTCTTTTTGTGAAATATATTTGATCATATTCAGTCTTTATTTATTCAAATAATAGTATAATCTTTTGATTATAGTAATTCCTTAAATAGTTTGTTAGCAGCTTCTATATAATTTAAAAAATTTGACTCCAATGTTAGAGTGAAAAATATAATAATGATTTTAAATTTTAATGCTTAGATGTGCCTGCAATGTTGCACAAATATAGAAATATATAGTCAAGGAAAAATGAATCAATAGATTTTTGTTCAAATGCCATATAGACGAAGTGTTCGATTGTGGGTAATATCAGTGCATTGTATTTTTTCACTCCCTTTTGATATTTCATTTTATTAAAAAATTATATGTACTGTAATCGCGTCCTCTGAAATGATTTGTTGTTCTTTGATTTTTACGTCACTAATGCTGACCGATATTATCATCTGACCAATCTCAAAATTATATTAAAAAAATAACTTTCGTTAGTTTTAAAATGAGGCTGTAAAATAATAAAATATATTCTTACTGTTATCATCGGAGAGTTCTTTAGAAAGATGTTCAGAATGTAACAAGTGCAGAACAAAAGAGAGAACTTTTCTCTATCAAACAATGAGGACCACAGGATAGCCTTTGCAGTCTAAAATTCTTCATCTCTATAAATACCAATTATATTTTTACGATTTTGTTGACATTTTGAATGTTAAATAACATTGTGAAGTATCTTGAGACTTAATCAGTATAGAAATATCATCAAACAGTCAAATACCGATGAAATAATTTTTGAAAAATGCAGAACGGATTTTGATCCCTGGGAAATTGATTTATCGGATTCAATTTGATCCTTTAGTTAATTCTTCGGAAAATCCTTTAGTTAATTCTCTGGAAATAATCTTATTACTTCAATCTACATACTTTTAGGCTATCAAGATTCTTATTTTCGTATAATTAACATTTATTAGCATCATAAATATTTGTTTCATAATTTCACTATCCATTGTGTCATTAAAGCGGCAGGGCTTAATATTATTAATAGTGGACTGTAAATTCACTGTAACTGTGATCAGAGACAAAAATGGCCACAAATATCGTTTACAATATATAAAATTCATAAGTTAATTTAAATGAACTTTTATTTACAATTGTTATTTGATTTGGCGCAATGGCTGTGTCTTCTTGGCTTTATGAAAAAAGACCTCTTAAAAGAGCCAAGTTGGGACCGCCAGATGTTTATCCCCAAGATCCAAAACAAAAAGAGGTATTGAACGAAATTTAAATGTCGATTTTGAATTTTATTTGAATTATGGAAGCGATTGGTGGTTTATAATCGAATTAATATTGAATAAATTTTTTTTTACCCTTGCCTCACAGTTCAGCGAGAAGCTGTCGGTTTAAATCTTATTTTGAATGTTTTGAGGTTTACTTTTACAGTTAGTTTCATTTTTGTTTACATTAAACAATTATTCGGCACATTCTTAACTTACTAATACAGGGTTACAGGGAAAAAATCCGTGTCATATAGTGTTAAATATGTCATACGATGTCAACTGTTAATAAATACATAATACATTGCAACATTGGTTTTAACTTTTTAATTAAAATTATATCATTGTTGTGGCATATTCTTTATAAATTAGCTACCAAAGAACTTATGCAACTATTAGTAAACTGTTTTCATTACCATAACAAAATCTGCTTTCAAATCGTAGTTTGTCCAAGAATTGTAGTTATTTTTTTAAAAAAATCAGTTTTATATTTTGAAGTTTCTATTCAAGAAGCTTTTGAAAAAAATGTTTCAGAGCTAGTGGTTTACAGAAAATTTGTAAATTAACTCTTTTTTACTGAAATTAATTTTATTACATAGAATTACATTTAATGTGCTAGTTTTCTATCTCAGAAAATGTAAAGGTTCTGTGTATATAGCAAAAGCTAAAATATTGTTAGCTTTGTTAACAATGACTGCTATGTCATGAATTAAGTCCTCTTTTAAAATATATATCTGATGGAGGAAAAAGGAAATGCTTTCTTTTCGATGGTGAAAATATTTAGGAATGGAGGAAAGCAGGAAAATATAGAAATGTTCATTTTATTAGTGGAAAATAAGGTTTGATCAGAGTAATTTGTTTTTTTAAGACTATAACCTATAATATAATTTTATCTTGGTGATTTTGATATACATTAAACAGATATTTTCCTCAGTAGTTTGATGTCTACAACTGTACTATTTTTTATACTCAAATAATTCCTAGAATAGGTAAAAATTGGTATAATATAAAAAATGTAGTCTAAACACATATGATTTTACAATTTAATTTTTCACAGAGTAACAAAGAACAAAATATATACTTCTGTGCAATTAATATTTATTTCTCAAATTAGACTACAGTCTTATGAATAAAACGAGAAAAAAGAAGAAAATTTAGTCTAAATTCAAGTTACAATAAAATTGAAGAATTTTTTTAAACTTAAGTTATCCTCTTTAAATCTGGACCTTCATCTGAATGCTCAGTATTGTCTTTTTCTAAAAAGATAGCTAGATAATATTTCCCTTTACATTTTGATTTTAGAAGAAATTTAAGTAGAACAATTTCTGTGCATGATATTTTGAGTTGTGACTTATCCCTTTATTTTAAAATTTAACCATTCACTTTGATAATTTGTAGACAATTTTAAAATCTTTTGTAGTATTCTAATAATTTATCAATGTTGATGCTGATCCTTATATTCATCATCATTTATTACACTTTTTTTTAACACTTGCTGATTGTATTTTCTTTTTATTATTTTCATTCTCAATATTTTTTTTCTCTTTAATACACACACACACATATATATACTTCCTTCCTTTCTTATAAATATTTAAAGTTTATTAAGATATTTTTTAAAATTCCAACCAATTATTCCAGATAACATAATTATTACTAATAAAATTTTAGGCACATAATAATTTTTTTAAAACATAGTGATGAACTCTGTATGTGTAAATTGTTAAATATGGGAGTGTAAAATGTAAACTTTTTTTTTAAAGTAGTGTTGTCAATTCTATATTTTCTTAAGATAGGATAATCTTGTAAATAGTTCTCAAAGTACTGTTACAAAATGACATTAATATTCAACTTAGTATTAAAGGTATTTAAAAAATCACCATTTATTTCGAAATTATCTTTATTTCTCATTCACTTTCCGCACCATTGTAGATTTACTATTCATAATTTTGTTGTCTGTAATTCTTTTTTCTTGCTGTATATGAATGAAAAAAATTGCAGCGTAAAAAATCTCAATTATTGAAAGATATACAGACTATTCAGTGTGTGTGTAAGGGGGGGATAAATTCCTATTTGTGTAATCTTTTTTATATATGTGATACAGCAATTATGTCTTTTGAGATTTTACATTTATTTATATGCAGTACCAGCTACCAATTAGAATATTATTTTCTTAAATTTTATTCTTTTGAACATTCATTTAACTTATATATGATTTTATATAACTTTAGTGAGTCAGATTTCCTTTGTACAAAATACTATGGGTTGATAATTTAAGTTATATTTTATTAAATATTTATAATTTATAAATTAATATAAATACAAGAAATATGACATACACACATTTCAATAATTTTTACCCATATTATTGGTGGATTATAATCGCATTAACTATGTCTAACCAGTTTCCTCCAAAATTTGGAAACATATTCTAACAAACCTGAATATAAATAAAACATGACTTTACCATTCCAGCTGGATATTGTCTATCCAAATATAGCCAAATTTTAATTCATTGATTGACAGACTATTATTTGCATTCCTCTTAATATCTCATCTCTAGAAATTCTAAAAAACATTCTATTAAGATGTAAAGAGCATCTATTATGATTAAAAGTTTCAGCCTAGAAATAATTAAAAAGATTTTTTTTCAGTAATTATTTGTTAAAAATAATGTTTATGAAATAAATTGGCAATTAATTTATTTTATATTTTGTAGCATTTATATATATTTTATATTCTAACATTTTTATTCTGTCCTTTTGAGCATTTATGAATGTTAAAGCAGCTTTCAGGGTTGGTGTGGGGGAAATTGAAATATTTATTTTACATCTAATATGAATTCTTAATTTATTTTAAAAGATCGACTCTCCTTCCTTGTCATCATTTCAGTAATTCATTGACTTTGTATATTTTATTTGCTTTCTTTATATTTATCTACTGGATGAAGAAGAATTTTCATTCTTATATATATATATATATATATATATCATTTTAAAATTCATAAACAAAAGAATTTCAATTCGATATTCTATTAATCACTTTTATTTGATGAAAGAGTTGGCTTAAGATGTCAAGGGTGTATGCCTGAATTTGACATACATCAATCTTTGTCAGAGCTTCATTTTTATTAGATCATTGTGATAGCAAATGTTTTTATTGATATTTTGTTTATTTTTGTGAGTAGTATAAAAGGGAAAATTATAAAATAGCCTAACTTGTAAAGAATGGCCTGACATGTTAAAAGTAAGATGAAATAACTAATGTTAAATTGAGTCAAAAAGATGGACTGAGTACTATTTAATTAGTTTTGAAATATATCAAAGAAAAAAAAATCCTCAAATGAGTAATGTTTATCATGAAATGGCATATTTATAAGGCTTTCACAAGCACTTTAAAAATATCCTTTTCTCCCTTTTTTCATAGGTGCTTTCATCTTTTCTTCATTTTATAAAATAATACAAAATTAGATTATTTGTTTGTTGATTGTTAGATTGTTGTTTGTTTTTTATTCTTATTTATTTTATTTTCATTGTTATTTCTTGAAAGCTGCTGTTTAATACGAAATAACAATAACTCTTTTCTTATGCCTTATTAATTAAAACTTTCTCTTTTCTAGAATTGCATTCTTTGCTTGTGACAAATACACTAATGTTACACATTTATCTGATTATTTATGCTGATATCGCTTTAAATAAATATGAATTATAGTTTAAATAAAATGTAAAGTAATTTAAAGCATATAATTAATAATTATTTTAAATAATATGATCAGCCTTTTTGCTTTGTCTGTTTTGAAGCTTGTCTGTTGTCTGTTTTGAAACTATTTTGTTTCTTTCAGGATGAGCTTACGGCCATTAATGTCAAGCAAGGTTTCAACAGCTCGCCTCAAATCCCTGATGAAGTAAGTAAAAAAGAATAAAGAAAGAGAAAGAAAAAAAAATGCAAGCAGATGAATAACAATCCCATTTTAATCATAAAATGATTTGTTTAAACATAAAATCTATGGATTTTTTAAATTCTTGCTCTTATTGATTTGATTATAGCATGAAAATATTCAATTATGCTTACAGTGCTTATGCACCGATCTTTAAAGTTATTGTGTTATTGTTAATTTTGAGTTATTGTGATAACATTTATTTTCTTTTAAAAAATGCACATAACAAGAAAATAATGTTATATTGTTGTCAAATACATGATGCACTAGTAGTAATTTCATGGCATTGCCCGTAGCATAGCATCTGAGAAGAAAAAATTAGCTTTAAACATAAGTCTATCCTCCACCCGATATGACATGAGCATGTTATTCTGCATCAAACAAATAAAAAATATATTTAGAAATTATCAAAAATGGCTACAAAACGATTTTTTATAGCATATATTCAAAATTATGTAAACTGTTGAAAAGGTAAAAATGTGATATGGCTGTAGACAAAACACAGGCAATCATTTCGCAAAAGGTAAAAATATGACATGTCTGTAGACAAGACACAGATGATCATTTTGCTCCTGAGGATACTCTTTCTGTCTCTACAATTAAGTTGCATTGTGGTTTAAAGAAAGACGGTTATTTCACTTGTCAAAAGACTCTCCTGCCTTAAGTGTGGACCTTTATTTCTCTGATATTCGCTAACTGAATGTTTCTTTTTTCTTCTTATCAATTCTGAATCTCTTTTCTGGGGGAGGCATAATGAGTATTCAAGAGCTGTTTAAAATCAGTCGTAAATAAAGAAATGTATCACACAAGCATATGATAGCACTTGTTATTTGCACATGCACAGTTTAAGGTTTCATGCATGCACTGTTAAGTGCAAAGTTAAAATTATAAATATAAAACTCCTTTTTTAATCTGATGTGATTTTAATTACTAAAATCTTCCCTAATAAATACTGTATAAAATAGTATAATTATCTGCAATATTTATTGACTATTTCTTGAGTTTAATCACTTTCAGGAGACTTCAATTTATACTACATATAGATAAATGCAAAAACAACATTACAAGTGATTACTTCCCCCAAGTCACATAAGTTGATTTACAGATATCTAATTATTTTCATATTATAGCTTTCTGGATGGAAAAATTAGCTTTTGAAATGAATTAAATGATTTTTTTAAATTTAATATTATCACCAAATGAAGAATTTATCTTAATGAAATACGTTTCTCTAATATAAATATGTAATTTATGCAAATTATTTGTTTCTGTACTATGAAAGGCTTGCTTCATTATTCATTTCATTTGGTTAAGATTATATATATTGTAAACCTTGTTTCTTGCCTTAAAATTGTTAAAGATAATCTGATTTAGGTCATATCTATATAAGAGTTCAATTTAAAAAGTCTCATGACTTTCAGAATAGTAATTCAGTTTTAAATTGGATGATTGATTGTTTACCTCATTAAAAGATTGTTTTCTTCAGATTTTTTTTTTTAAATAGTAAACTGTTAAATAGTTGTAAAATGACATTCTTTATAATATTTTCATTTTTTTTTTAGTATGGATCTGCCAGAAATTCAAATATTACTGCAACAAAGGTAAAAATAGTCTTTTAACAAATTTATATATTTACTTATCTCATTTTAGAATATAGCCTTGGAATAGTAAAAAATAAAAATGTTTAATTACTGTTAATTATTATTTTTAGAATGGGTGTGCCAAAAATACAAATATTCTATACATTTTATAGTATGGAATAAATTTATAGTAATTGATGTGTTTATAAATTTTGTAGAAATGAAAATAGAAAAGAGTTTGAAATATATATTTTTAGTATTTTACTTAAAAATATTAATACTGTGATTTGAACAGATTCAAGATATCAAGCATTTCTAAATATTGTATATTTAAAATTACATATAATCTTTTAGCATTTTTTGAATAAAAATTGTTTTATTTTTCTGTCTGATAAATGGTAATGATTCAGCTTTTTATGATAATAATTTATAATTTTACCCGGATAAATTATATTTGCACTGTATACAATTACAAATTTGAAAACAAAGAATGCTGTTTCATTTTGTCCTCCATATTTAAAATTTTGCTTTTTAATTAGAATTATTATTTTGTAAAATCCTTTAATGTAAAGTTTTTAACAATATATAAAAATTTTATAACATACTTACTAAAAAAATTACTAAAATTTTTTCTTGCATCAAAACCGTTGAAATGCCCTGTTTTAGATTGGTAGACTTATTTGAGAAATCAATTCAGAAAGCTCACAATTTTCAGAATAGTTATTCAGTTTTAAATTATCTAGTTGGAAACAAAGTATGTTGTTTTCTAATTTTTTAAATCAGCCATATTCATAATTTTGCTGTAAAAAATTCTTTAACATAAAGTTGTTACAGTATCTACTTATTTTTTATTGAGTCAACTATGAATAACAAACTATTATAGGCATTATTAAAAATTATGTATTTTAGTTTGATTAAAAAACTCTCTCTTTTAGTTTGGCTCATACTTCAGTGCTGTATTAAGTTTAAAACAAGAACTAAACCGGTTTCAAGATAGTGGGCGAAAAAGACAACAAATAAATCCAAAGGATAATTTTTGGCTTGTAAGTAGTTATGTGACAATTTTTTCATTTTTTTATATATCATACTTGGGGATTTTATTTTAAAATTCTTAGTGTAAATATGATACTTTATTTCATAAAACAAAATTAAACAATATTAAATCATTTTTCCTTTTTTTTTTTTTTAAATACATATAGGCAACATCCAGATCCAAAAATGCTATTGAAGCGTGGTTTAAAGATTTGGCTGGAAGTAAATCCCTTACAATACTTGCAAAGAAAGTATGTATATAGAATTTTTTTAGTGTATTTAATAATATTTTAAATAAATAATTTTTACAATATTTTTTTTTATTAAGGTACCAATATTCAACAAAAAAGAAGATATTTTTATGACCCTATATGAACATTCTGTTCCAATGTTGAGAGCTGCTTGGTTTATTAAAATGCTATCTGCTTATTATGCTGCTATATCAGAAGCAAAAATAAAAAAGCGCCAGCTGCCTGATCCTTCCCAAGGTAATTTTGTTGCATGTTTTCTTTATATATATTTATACATAATTGCTTTTTAAATGATTATCATTTTCTTTTAATTATATATTTAACATTTTAGATTTTTTGCTTCCTCAAATAAGAATGTATTCAAAATATTTGGTTTGCCAAGACTTTCACATCTTAAAAATTCCCTGTTATTTATATGTTAAAATAGGTTATAAAAGGATCTTTATTTTAAAAAGATAAATAAAACTACAGAATAAATTTAGAATAGAAAATACTATTTTATTTTAAATCAAAATTGATTCACAAAATTTTTGCATTTAGTAGGGAATGAGAGTAGGAAATGTTTTGGACTAATACTTCATTTTCAATCTTAGCATTTTCTGCAGGCTACTTTCTTATATTAAAATTCACATTTCAAGCATCCTAGACATCAATACATTCTAAGGATGAATTTCAACATTTTACTTCAAAATGTTGAAATTTAATTAGCTATTCGTTTTTATTCTTTGAAAAAATTACGAATATTTTTGTGCCAGAAAATTATATTTTTACTACTCAATGTTGGTGTGAAAATTCACTTTTGAAAATAATGATGATACATATAAAATGTATTTTCCTAAAGAGATTTTCTATATATGTTTAATAAGCAAATTATACTTGATTAAAGTAATAATACTTTGTTTAATATATTAACTTGAAAATGACAGAATTTATATTTTCTAAAAAATGAAAGTCTGTTTATATTTTGTATTTGACTTCATCCCCCCTATCTCCTTTTAATCAAAATATAAAAAAATTAAATTGGCATAAAATTGTACAAATTGATTTTATTAATATCATGCTATTTAACACTTCCTCAACTGTCATTTGTACTTCTTTTCTGTAGCAGAATTAAAAGTTTGCTACTTTTACTGCTTAATTATATATATATATATATATATATATATCCTCATTTACTTCTAATTTTACTGTAATGGTAAAAATAAAGTTTCTGATTTAATATACTTACTGAACTAGTACTATTTCTATCTTTTTACTTTATATCAATTAAAAAAAATTGTGTATAAGAAATTGTACAAAACAAGAATCCTTTTCTATTTTTTATCAGTAACTTTTAAAGACATTTTCCTTATTTTTTTCAGTATTTTGATGCAATACATTAAATGTTAGCACTTTCTCTAACATGTGTAATTATTCATTTCAGAATGGACACAAACCTTGTGCAAATTTTTGAGAGAACAATTACAAAAACTTTCAGAACACCATAACAGTTCTTTAACGAATAGTGGGAGTAACTCGTCTTCTACAACAACTCTTGTTACCAGTACTGTTGGTTCACTCAGTAGTCTTGGGACAGGAAGCAGTCAAAATTCTACTTCATTAACAAATAATTCTTTAAATGGTGTTACTGTGGAAGTTGCATATAAGCAGTGGCAATATTGTACGCAGTTAGCCAGGCATTTGTATGAGGTATAATTTTTTTTATCATTATTTTATAATATTTTTATTTATTACTTTACATTATTATCATTTTAGCTGTTTAATATAAAATTTAAATTTTTTAATCATTGTGTGTATCTTTATTGGTTAATTAACCAATAACCTCTTATTTGTAAAACTAAAAAAGTAAACAAATCAGTATTTTTGAAGTGCTTATTTCAGGATATAGAGGCATAAATTCTCTTAATTACAATCCCAAAGCATCATAAAACGCCATTTAAAAGCTTTTAGATTGGCAAGAAATATAAGATACATTTTTATCGTTTAAACACAGTTTAGTTGGAAATTTTTTAATATTGTTCTTTTCATTAACAAATAATAACTTGTATATGAACAAAAAAATAAGATTAAAGTATAGATTGTCATGCATTCTATTTCATTAAATTAATATGCCTTACATCAGAATTTTTTTTCGTTTAAAGAAATTTGGAAGACAATGGATTAGTAGTTAGTGAACTATGTATACTTCATTACTTTTAGGTATACTTCATTGAAATATGAAAATCCTAGGAAGTAATAAAAATGTGTTTTAAAAAAATGTTTTGTGAGTTATACCTTCATATTCATTTGTAAA